>OY986436.1:212443352-212758352 GCA_963920525.1 Dichetophora obliterata | reverse complement strand
AATGTTCAAAAAAGAATATAATGGAAAAAATTCAACAATAATTCTAAGATAAAGTCGAATTCTTAAATCCCATTTTGTTGTATTTTTAGGGGAAACACTTTTAAATTTTATGATTGGGAAGATATACATCACCTGATTAAACCATATAAAAAAAATTTAATTAGAAAATTTAGACGATTATGGTATGATGAAGTTTTTAACAAAAATCATAAACTTTACGGTCCTTAATTAAAAAAAAGACCATGCAAAATTTTTTAATATTAATAATATATAAAAAATTTATTTAATACAAATCTTATGATTTTTTAAATTTCAGAAAAGTTCAACATTTGTTTCAGAATAATATTTCAATTACATAAAAATATAAACTTAAAAAAGTTAATAAAAAACATGTATCTTTTAAAAAAAATGTAAAAAGAAAACAAAACATCTTATTCAAATAAATTAGTTAGCAGTTAAATAGAAGTATGATGTAAATAAAATCTTATTTTTGTATTAAAAAATATAGTATAGTAATAAAACTATTACTTTACTATTACAGCCTTGTAATCAGAGTCTATTAAGATCCCATTTTTTTCGGCTACTTTGTAGGTGAAAGGATTTTGAGCAACTCTTGTGAACTTTAATTTTTTAATTTTAATGTGTCTACATTACTTCTAGATATTTTTTTTTAATTAAAAATATACAAAAGTGATAATATATGTGTTTTAGTGTCGTTGCCCAGCTTACCTCGAAGGACCAATAAATATATTCTATATTTCCATAGAAATACCAAATTCTTCCAGAATTGTTCCGTGAGCTTTGATGCAAGTTTATTGCTGGTGAGCGTTGCTGCAATTAAAATATGTCAGCGCCTACATCTTGCGTATAAATTTGGGCAATTAGTGCTTCAGAGTTTTAGGCAAGTTTATAGAAGAAAAAGAGAAAAAAGGACACGAACATGGAGTTTATAGAAGAAAAAGAAAAAAAAGGACATAAGCAATTAGTACGATATAAACGTATAAATATATTTATTGTTCGTAATCTTACGTTTTATTCTTCAATATGTGGAGGATAAGTTCCAATTTTCTAATTAGAGCTATAAAATGGCTGCTTAAGAAAGGTTTTAGACGCGTTTTTATAAAACTTAGATTTAGTTTGGCAAACAATTAGTGATTGATTTCAACTGCCAAAGGCACTCGTCGAAGAAGCCGATTGAGCGACCCGTTCGTGCATCGAGAATCGATACTGAAAAGTGTCGATAAAGCAGTAAGTTTTGTTATCGACTACCTTATTAAAATTTTGGGTTGCGGCCTAAGCATGCCGCCCCCTTGCAGTATTACTGTACTAAATCTTGAAATAACTTAGATCTAAGAGAAAAAAGTATTAGATCAATTCATAAGTCTCAGGTTTTTCAAATTCATTTCAATATTTATTGTCTTTAACTATTAAGGTTATGGCAAAAATTAAATGCAAGACCAAAGAGTGATGAATTAAATGATATATTAAGATATTCAATTGAGAATATTTTATTGAAGTTAAAAAAAAAACACCTCTATACGAGTGTTCATTGAGCTATTGTGCCGGACACCAACCATCCAAAAATATAATTCTGTGTCACTAGACCCCTAGACCACTCGGAAAAATCCCTGGCTAAATTATTCGCGGGTAAACGTCTATCCCTAACACCATGCCGACGGAGAACGATATGAAAATGTCGGGGTCAGCCAGCATCAATTTCATAAGGCTCGCCCTGATCGACGCATCCGCGCTACGCCTTGGAGTGACGCAATCGAAGATCCTAACTACCCTTGCCTGGGTTGTAACAGACTGGCTGGACTCGTAGTGCGCTCGGAGGGTTAGGGAACAAACCTCTTGCGAGCCAACCCGACGTGTTGACAACCCCAGCTGGCGAACAAGGTGTTGTGACACCACAGACGCCTTAATACAGGGGTCGATCAGGGCCCGAACCCGATGCATGTGACCCCTGTCGACCGCCTTGACGACCGCCGTAGGGAGCAGCGGAGTCACCTGTTGCATAATCGGCAACGGTGATGGTGAGGGCCAGCGCTGAGTACCACTGTTGGAGTGGCATCTATTGGAGTGGCGTTGAGTTGGCCGTCTTCGTAAGCGAAGGTGTACTCACCCTTCGAACTTTGTTTACTTTAAGTTCAAAACGTAGTTATCTTAAGCGAAGGTTTACTCACCTTCGAACGTTGCTTACTCTAAGTTCAAAACGTAGTTATCTTAAGCGAAGGTGTCCTCACCCTTCGAACGTTGTTTACTCTAAGTCAGGCGTAGTTATCGTAAGCGAAGGTGTACTCACCCTTCGAACTTTGCTTACTATAAGTTCAAAACGTAGTTATCTTAAGCGAAGGTGTACTCACCCTTCGAACGTTGCTTACTCTAAGTTCAAAACGTAGTTATCTTAAGCGAAGGTGTCCTCACCCTTCGAACGTTGTTTACTCTAAGTCAGGCGTAGTTATTGTAAGCGAAGGTGTACTCACCCTTCGAACTTTGTTTACTATAAGTTCAAAACGTAGTTATCTTAAGCTAAGGTGTCCTCACCCTTCGAACGTTGTTTACTCTAAGATCAAAACGTAGTTATCTTAAGCGAAGGTACCTCCACCCTTCAAACATAGTTTCAATCTGAGTTCTATCATAGTCACTCACAGCGAGAGGGATCATAGCAAATAACGGAATAAATATGAATAAGCAAGGATTAATTATATCACTTTAATTTATATAATGCTTAATAATTAATAATAATTAAGTAACGTACTCGTTCAGTAATAAATAAAACAAATGAAAATAATAAAGACTTACTCTATAGTTTAAAACCAAAACGCGGGCTTTCTTATTTAAAACAACGGAATCATTGGTAAATAAATTATTTTGTAAGAACCGCTGGTTTACTCACTGAGCCTACCTCAGCGCAAATCAGTAACGAGCAAAAGGGTTCGTTACACGGGTGAGTAATAATTCCACGTTCCGTTCGCAGATTGGCGACGCGGATATGATTGTCGCAGCCTAAATTAGTCTTCACGACTCTTCCTAATCGCCATTCAGAGGCTGAAAGGTTATCAAGCCCTTTGATAACCACCAAGTCATCAATTTTTACGTCTTCGCAGGGGATTTCTTCTTATGTCGTTTGTGAAGTTCCTTTAAATAGTCGTTTTTCCACATTTGTCAGAGCTTCTGGTTTAATGCCTTTAATTTTTGCCAACGATTGATAATCGATATTAGACTTTCTGCAATATCCGGTTCAATCGGAGCAAGCAAAGGACGCTCTACCAGAAAATGCGCTGGGGTTAACGGAACCAGATTATTAGCATCTGATGACAAGGGGCTGAGAGGGCGTGAATTCAAACACGCTTCGATACGCAATAGCAATGTTGAGAGCTCCTCAAATGTATACTTAAAGTCTGATGCCATTTTTTGAAAGAATAATCTGTAGCATTTTACAACTGCCTTCCACAAACCTCACATATGGGGAGCACCTGCCGGAATAAAGTACCAAGTTAAATTTTGGTGAGCAAACACCACCTTCTCTTTTGAGTCATTTAGAAAGGCTTTAAATCTTCTTTAAAGACAACGATACCAACTTTGTTGGTGCTTCACGTGCAAATGACTCAAAAGATAAGGTGGTGTCAAAGTTTGCTCACTAAAATTTAACTTGTCACTCTATTTCAGCATGTGCTCCTTTTTATAGTGAGAAGAGTAAACAAAAACACACTTTTATTCGTGCAATTTTTTTTAACATTTTCCATAATCAGCATGGTCTTAAAAGTCTTCACTGCTCGAAAAATCATCATCAGAGTCTTGATAGACTTGAATGTCACTCTGGGATTCTTCTACTTCTTCAGCACCCACTTTCATATGCGCAACTTCAGCATCTTTTTCAACTTTTTAATTAATGTAGACCATTGCAATCAAAAAAGTAAGTTCAGAAGAGTTGTTTATAATTCTTCTGGCTACAAAGTAGATGAAAAAATTGGGTTGAAAATTTGCTTAGTTTAAAAGTTATGGTCGAAAAACTGCGAAAACAGCCCTAAAAACCGGTATTTTTTGAGCTTTTTAAGTAGTGTTGAGACGCACAGATCACATAATATTATTAAAGAATTACTGTTTAATTTTTTTTTTTGCTACAATTTTGCTTAAGATAGTATAGAAAATATTTGGATTCCCTTCAGGTTTTGACCAAAAACAGTAAACGTATATCTCCAAATTTGTCGAACAAAACTAATGATACTATTTTACAAGGCTATATTGAGCTTTAGGTCAAGTAATTTACGAAAGAAAGCAACAACAAGAACTACTCTATAAGAGTTAATCACGCAGCAGACTAATAGCTACATTTCCTCTTCAGTAGTCTTGAGTGATTCAGAGCTGTGACCAACACACTGTTTTACGTGGATATGATTCAACACATGTTAGAGTAAACACATCTCAACTATTATGACGCTGAATTGTTATTCAGAACAATTCAGACCAAGTGGATTTTTATTTTTGGTCAAGCCTTTAACTTTATTAGAGTTGCTGTGTATGTGCCAAAGCGGCTCCTCCTTCTTTTCACGATCCCCCTATTGGTTAATCGCATGTTTGGCGATACTATTTTTTGTCAAAATCAATAAGGCCCACAATATATAGGGGGCCATAAAAAGAAAACTTTCGCGAAACCCAGCTAGGGTCTTACTGACCTCTGGTCATAGTAACGAACCTATATCGTAGAATCCTGTTATTTTGTTGACTGCTGTGCAGTGTAATTTTTAATAATCTTTAATATAGAAAAAAAATTTTCAACTGATGCAACCGCTACAGGACTTGTCAATACAATTCTAAATATATGTATGTAATAACAGCATTTGGAAACAAATTTTCCATACTGTTGGCTTTAATGTCATTAAGAACACCGATGACTCGAACCAGTGGCGTCATTTCACTAAAACCTTAGGGGGACGAGAATTCTAATAACATATTGTAATAAGATTTTTTTATAAAACATAACATTTAATAATAACATAGTTATACACATTTTTATACACACATATATGAATTCAATACATATTACAATATAAACATATTTAATACATTTTAAATCCATGGACTTAAAAATAAAATTTTTAATCCATTAACGGGAAAAATATACATTAGATTTATTCCAGTGGATAACGACGTTGACGCTTGAGGGCAAACTCGTTAACGAGATCTTCCTTATTGAACTTTTTTACCATTTCTGGTTCCACAGCCATCAGCATGAGGTGGCTTAAACGGTCATCTCCCATTGTTGTGCGAAGATATGACTTCACTCTCTTTAAAGTGGAGAAAAATCTTTCGTTGGATGCGGTAGTCACTGGCAGTGACAAAACAATATACATTAATTGTATTATTTGTGAGAAAGCTATTGGCATTAAGAAGAGTTTAGAGTTTAGAAAAAACTCTGTACCATATCTATAATTGATTTTGTTTTGTTTTCTTTCATATATTCTCTCGCCAAACTCAATTGGCTCCTGAGAACAATTTCATCAACGTGGGTGGAATACAGTTTAAAAAATTGTATTATTGAATCTTCGGACAAAAATGTTTCCAAATCAGGATCAAATGTTTCTAATATACACTCTACAATAAATGTTGTGAAATTTCACGACATTTATTGGCGATTTTGTAAAAAAACCACGCTGTGCAGTGAGTTTTTTTAAATTTTGTCTGAAAATCAGCGTCTTTTTCCAAAATATGTATATTTACTCTACTTATCACGCTATTTGAGCGTGTTTTCGCTCAGAGAGTCTTAAAATATGTATATTTTCCCTACTTTTCACACTATTTCAGCGTGTTCTCGCTCAGATACTCCTAAAAACGGTCCAGCAGCGGTATTTTACGCTTGCCCTTAAATAAACACCTCTGCTTTAACTTCATATGATTTCAAAGAGTTAATTCGAACAAGTGTCAAATTATAAACAACTTAAACAGTAGTTTGGTCACAGCTTAACTAATCAAGCCGACTGAAGTAGGAAAGAGTAGCGTCTTCTGCTGAGTTATTGACTCTATACAGAGTTGTTGTTGTTGCCATGTTCAAAACTTACTTGAGAGACTTCACGCAGACAAGATTGGAAGAAATAATTTTAGAAGAGAGTTTTTACAAGAGAGCGAAAGAAATAATTGTAGGTGAGAGGATTCGCGCATTTTTAACGATAAATATTTATAATTTTGCTCTATGGGATTCAACGACAATATATGTAGGCCAATATATGTATCAGTTGCCAGCAATTATTGTAGTTAATTCTCGTGAATTTTTGTTAGAGTGTATTCATTAGCTCTGTGTTGTCTTGAAATCACTTTTCATACTCTGATAAAAATTTGTCAACAACTTTCAAGTAGGTCTTACGCATATTTTCATCAAATTTAAGTGGTAGTATACTGCGTTGGACAATTGTTGACATTACCAATGATTCCTTAAGCTTTTGAGCTACCTTAGCTACTCTGCTAGTAAAATTAAAAACTGGAAATTGAGAGAACTTCTCTTTCATCAAAACACTTCCAAGCAACAGCCAAATTATGTGCACGGCCCAATGAAGAAAACAATTTCGACGTAGGCAGAAAGGAGGTTTTGAACTGAAAATTATTAGTACACAATTGTTGCTTTTTTGCTGAAATTGAATGTTAAATACTGCACTGTGAACTCTCGAGGAACTCTATAATAATGAAATCGTTAGTTTCCTCTGGCTCAGACACGAATGTCTTATAAACAAAACACAATCGTACTTCTAAAAGCGGTGATGCCACGCAGCTTATATTACGATAGAATTTTGTCAAAATACGCGGCAACGGTGCTTTTGGAAGAACGATCTTGTTTTGTTTATAAAACTGATGTAATCAGAAGATTAAAAGAAATACCATCGCCTTAGTCCATGACACAAAGAACGATAACGGTTTGAATATTGTGGTGAACTGTACTTTAGTCGGGCCAAAATAATATGTAACGTTATAATTATATAATTAGATTTTTTTTAATTTGAAATAAATGGTAAAAATTAGACGAATTTACAAAATAACAGCGCATTAAAATTTTTCAGTGTATAATTCTACCACGATTAGATGGTTTTATTGAATCGATTAATTGAATAATAGTATCAGATGCCAATGCTCCCCCCAGCCCTACCCAATTGACGCCGCTGACTCGACCAATATTACGAATCTTATTAGAAGAAATTTTCTTAGAAGAACAAATCATGCACATGTGCAATGCATTTCACTGAAATTACTATTTTTGAAGTAAAAACTTCTTTAGGCGCGTTGAACGATTTTGGTAGAGGGTAAATCTTTGGTTTGCGTCATTGTCTTTTTCCGAGTAACTCTCGTCATCAATACAGACAGCAAAGATAACAAGATAGGAAACTTAGAAAACATAAGCAAGCAACCATCAATAAGTTCCTCTGCTGACGCATCGTTCTTTCCCCTCCCCTTGCTCCGCTGCATTCCCGTGGCACTAGATCAGATCAAATCTCAGTAAAACAACGTTAGTTCAACTTTATATCAATTTGTCATCACAGTCTTGAAACAGCTATTTTAAGAACAATAACAAAAGAAAACAACAATACCAAAACGCCGATTGAGCGGTGAAACGTCAAAATAGGAAAATGAATAATTATTTAGATTTGCCATCTATGTTCGTTTTGATAAAAAATGCTTGAAACTTGGCAGCATTTGAAGTTCAGAAATAGAGCTAGAAATTAAGCTGGTTTTAATTTTTGGTTTTGTTTTGTGAATAAAATAGAGCCGCGCTCTAGATCAACGACCACGGGAATGCAGCTATTGAATGTTACTGTTTTTTCAATGTATATGTAGAGCTAGCTGTAGGCTAAAATAAAATAAATTTAAAATTTTTGATATTTGCTTTTTGTTTGACTGGCCGTGAAGTCTCTTTTAATGCCTCCACTTGAGATCTTGCTACCAGGCAAACAAAAAACATAGTAAGCAAAGTGCTGTTTATTTTCTGCCGCCAATTTGGTTCATCCCCTCTTACGTTGCGCAACCGATGTGATAATGCTCTTCTCTGTTCATCGTTGTAATTGTTGTAGTAAACGTATTTTAGTTCAGCTACAGATCAACATATACATTGACACGAAAACAGTAAATATCCTTCATGATTTCTTTATGAAGGAACGATTTGACAGCAGATAAACTTATTGATGGTTGCTTGCTGCCATAGTAGAATTAGACAAGGTAGTGTTAGGGCTGAATGTGTTCTCTTTCTAAGTGACCATAACTGTCAAACTCATCCATTTTGATATATTTGCCAATTCTTGCTTACATATTGCATTCTCATTGGTTGCAGATTTTGTATGAAATGTCAACTTCGTTTTGACAGTTTCGGTCACTGGCTCTCCGCTCTAACACTACCTTGTTTAATTTTGCCATGCTTGCTGCTTTTGCTGAGCGCCTGGTAACCAATATCTAAGAGCGTGTATTTGAGTTTCATGACCAACATAAAAACATTTGTAGTTTTATAAATGTCGCCAGCATATTCTCTGACTGGGACCATGGTATAATAAGTAATAGGCAGGAGTGACATTTCGTGTTTCGACCATCGAATGTCAAGCAAAAGAAAACAAAATAGAGAACGTGTGTCACACACATTGGCCGCATTCAGAGGAGTCAACTGCTGTGAATAGATCATTTAATTGCAAAGGTTTCTCACTCAAATTTAAAAAAAAATAGTTGCCAACTATTGACTCTGTTGAAAGCTTCCAATGTGTGTGACACACGCACTTCATATTGTTTTCTTTTGTTTGAAATTCGATGGTCGCAGCTCGTGAGAAAATAAGTAGTTGTCAAACCTACCTAATAATAATTTTATCATGAGTGGGACTGCATCGTCCAAAATTTTTTCTTTCTTATGTCAGCTACCATAAGCCTATAGTATCTTTTTTAAAAATAAAATGCTATGATATTCAATGAAATGTATGTAAATACAAATTTTATGTATGTGTGTATTATTTACACAATAAGTTTAGTTTATATTTTTGTTTATGTTTTACTTTGTTTTTTATATTAAAACCCATAATTTAAAATATAATGAAGTGATAAAAGATGAAAATAATGTGCATTAATGTTGAACCGGGTGTACGGATAAACCGAATCGGGGGTAGAAAATAAACTGCACTTTGCTTGCTATGTTTTCTGTTTTCCTTGTAGCAAGATCTCAAATGCAGGCATTAAAAGCGACTTCAAGACCCATCAAACAAAATATCATGTATAAAAAAAAGTAAATTTATTTTGTTTTAGCTACAGCTCTACAAATACATTGAAAGAAAAAATTAAATATCCTTTTTGAGGATTATTTTTTATTCAATAGTGCTCCCTGCATTTTATTTTTATATCAACAATATTCAATTTAAATGTAATAATATTGTTTGGTTTAATTATAAAATAAAAATGCTATATGAATAAAAAATGTTTTGGAAGAAATAATCCAAGGTTGAGCGGGTGAAAGTATAAACTTTTTTCCGATTAGCATGAAAATTTTTATATAGTAGTAAGGCGGTCCGTGGCAGGACAAAGTCTTCCAGGGAATACTAATATTTTACATGTATGTTTTCACTTCGGTCAGCAGTCCCCTCACTGCTATACTTTTTTTCAAAAAAATTACTATTGCGCCCCTGGTAAACTCACGGGCCGTGCCTTGCACGGTCTGTACATGCGGTTGGACAGGAGACCCTATCTATATATCGTCATCATCGTAAGCTTGTGAAATAATTTAAGCAACAATGATGAATAGTTAAAAATATTTTAGCTGAAATAAAAAACCTGTGTGTTTTCTTATAAAAATCTTATCAGTATTGTCTAAATCCATAACAAGATTAATAAAAATCTTAATTTTGATCATACTTCAGAAATATTTACAAACATTTTACAGTTATGAGAGTGTATTTGTTGGAATTTTTGGCTAGGTGATAACTTAAACCTCTCTAAGCACATTTTTATTTATTTGTTTTTATTTTAAATATTTTATTGCATATTACTACAGTTGGTCGAGATAAAAATAAACTTGATAATGACACCAACATGACAGTTTATCTCAATTCAGTCTAACTTTAATCTATTATAAAAAATTGTTATCTTCCGTTATCTAATGATGACTTTTTTTCTTAAATTATACACTTCTAATAAATTTGATGAAATCTTTTAGATTGAAAACAAAATACATAAAAGATGCTCCTTCGCCACTTGTTGGATCAGTCAAGTTTAGACCGAAACGACAAACTGTGTTGCCAACTAACAAACGAAATCACACTCCTCCCCACGGAGCTGCAAGCTACTAGTAAGACTTTAATAATCAAGCCTATTCTGAGAGACGACATCCAAGTTAGAAAGGAAAAATGCTTGCACAACCCTTGCAGCGCATCAACTCAGGAGCGCACAAATGCAGTGATTACAGCTCCAACGAAGCCGGGCATTCGTACACGATCTCCGATCACGGTTATGGCAAAGATGCTGTCAAAGTATTGCATGTTGAGAGGGATGGGCCAGTGCATACGATAAAGGAATTTGAGGTCGGTACACATCTGAAGTTGTACAGCAAAAAGGATTATCTCACAGGTAGGGGAAACAAAACTCAAAATATTTATTAGTAAAATTTTTTATGAATGATATTCGTAAAAAAAGTATTACAAATTCTACGAATTCTACAAATATTCGTACAATATACAAAGTATTTGTATGGAGATATCTTAACGAATTCATTCGTAAAGTGTTACTAATACCTGACGTAGTATCCTTTGCAATTAAAATGCACTAATACGAATATATTCCTTTTATGTTCTAATGATATTCGTAAACAAAAATAAAACCGCTCGTAAAGTGCATTGTACGAACGATTGTGTACGTATAAATAATAATATTCGTAAATTTCTCGTACGAATAACTTTGCAATTTCTTTCCTACTACATTCGTAGTATTTACTAATGCATTCGTAATATTTACGAATGATTCGTAATATTTACGAATGAAAAATAATATTAGTAGAAAAAATTCATTCGTAGGTTGACCGTACAAATTATTCGTAGAATGTACGAATTATTAGTTGAGTTTAAAAATTTTAAAAACGAAATCGTTCAGCCTAGTTTGTCGAACAACTACAGAATATTAGAAACTTTATGATTTTAAAGTAGCTGTAGCCTACTAGTACAGTGCGTGGCCCGTAAGCTAAGGAGCGAAGGTTTAAACCCCAGCTCAGACAGAATGCTTTTTTCGTTATTAGATATTCGTGCGTGATCATTTGAAAATGTAGCAAATGTATTCGTACAAAGTTTGTAGAATGGACGCAGTTATTAGTAATATCTAGGAATTTTACACATGAAGCAATTGAAAAGTAACGCAACTGCAACAAAAGTTGCTAACTAATGTATTTATATCAAAACTTTCACATAAAGCAACTTGTGCACAACAAGTTGGCAACACGTATGCGATCAGTTCAATGCAACACTGCTTGCTGCAATTTTAATAGGCGATTTTGTGTTGCATTTTGTGTTTTGTTTGACAACAGTTTGCTGCCGTTCCTTTGCTGTGATGAATAATCTGCAGTTAATATTATTTCTTATGTATGGATGCACCCAAATTCTATTTTGATGTTGGGTTTTTCGCGTATGAAAATATGAAATAACATCTTCATCACTCGAATCGCTTGAAACTTAAAAACTAATTTAATTTTTTATTTCTATTTAACAAAGCTTCTATTAAAAAGTATTTGTGCTGTTAAGAATTTTAAATGTTACGTTGCGTAGTGACTTGCTCTTCTGAAAGCATAGGTTTCAATTCAGTTTAAAATTGGACTGCCTTGCTACTTTTTAAGCTATTGCGTTGCAGTTGCATTACTTTTCAGTTGCTCCATGTCTTAAAGGCCTTACACACAAATATAATATTTTTTAGTGAAGTTTTCGAATCGATACGGAATAATTTGTATGATGGACTTCTGTACTATTTACAATTGCAATTCATAATAAATTAAATGAAAACAAAACAGAAAAGATAATTTTAAATTTAAAAAAAAGCAATTGAAATTCATTGCAATTTATTGCAATTGCAATTCATAATAAATTAAATTAAAACAAAACAGAAAAGATAATTTTAAATTAAAAAAAAGCAATTGAAATTCATTTATTTGATTTGCATTTCAAATAAAATTCAGAATAGATTAATTAAAATTCAGGAAATTTAAATTATTTTTAATTCAAAAATTTAATTTAATTTAATTCCATTTGAAATTCAGTTCGTAATGGTAATGGTAATAATAGATTTTTATTTTAATATGTTAATTGAAATATTCTAGTTTTCAATTGATCTATTCTGAATTTCAATTGATTTTATAAACGGGCCATTTTAACTGAACTTTATTAAATATCCATTTATCTTATCTGAATTTCAATTGATCTTTTTTGAAACTCAATTGTTTTTTCTAAATATCAAATGGGCATTTTCATAGTCACGCACGTAACGTTCGTATGCCTTTTTTGTTGTTAAAAATTAAAAAAAGCAAATAAATTTAAACTTTTTTTTCCTGTTTTAATTTTTGGATAGCATTCTAGTAGTACTATATTTAGTATAAAAGATGGAAGCGATCGAAAGTATTGTCTAAAGATATAAGCAATCAAAAGAGGACGCGTTACGATACAAAAAATGGAAGTGGTTTTTCTCTGCATTAATATAATTAAAAAATCTGGGAAGTGTGCATGAGTTTTTTTATTAAAAAATTTTAATGTTTTCTGGAATGATGTTGCTATATATTCATAATTGTTTCATTGAAAAATTTTTTTAAATTATTTTTATACAAGCCATAACATAATACGTTACGATACATTTTTCACATTTTTCACAGATTTTTCCCTTCAAAGAAGTAAAAATTTTTTATAGTTTTATTTATTTAATTGAACTCAAAAATCATATAAAGTGTAATTCAGGTCCGTAAAAATAGAAAACTGAAAAAAATTGAATTAAATTTTGTATTATATGAATATTTATTATGCTTATAAAATTCCTACTTTTGTTAAAATTTTTCAACTTTTTTTTTTCTTCAACCATTTTTCTACTTTTGTTGCCATTCATCATGTTTGTTGCCATTTTTTCAAAATTCGAATTGAAATCAGCTCTCAGTGATTTCACAGTATCAATTAAAAAATTTTTTTCTCTGTTATGAAGGTTTAAAAAAATTTTCAGTAACATTTTATTTTTTAGTCGCGGTTGATCTTTTGGTGGAAATGCCCAAATTGAAATCTGAATTTCAATTGTTCTTTCCAAAATTTCAATTGATCTTTGCTGAACATTGATTGATCTCTTATGGATTTGAATTGATTTTTTCTGAATATATATTAATCTTGTCTGAATTTCAAATGATATTTTCTGAGTTTCAGTAGATCTTTTCTGAATTTCAATTTATATTTTCTGAATTTCAATTGATTTTTCCTGAATTTCTATTGATCTTTTCTAAATGTTAATTTATATGTTCTTAATATTATTCTATCTTTTCTGGATATTTATTAATCATTTATGAATATTTATTAACCTTGTCTGATACTCAATCGATCTTTTCTGAATTTCAACTGATCTTTTCCGAATTTCAAATTATATTTTCTGAGTGTCAATAGATATCTTCTGAATTTCAATTTATATTTTCTGAATTTTAATTTATAATTGTTAAATTTTTATTAATTTTTTCTTAATTTCAAATAGAAACTCATAATTTCAATTCATCTTCTTTCCTAAATTTCAATTGATCTCTGCTGAGTATTGATTGATATTTTATGGATTTAAATTTATCTTTTCTGAATATTTACTAATCTTGTTTGCATTATAATTGATATTTTTGGAATTTAAATTGATCTTTTCAGTAAATTTCGATTGATGTTTCCAGAATTTAAATTAATCTTTTCTGAATATTAATTAATATTTTATAAACTTCAATTGATCTTTTCTGAAAATTTATTAATCATGCTTGAATTTCAATTGATATTTTCTAAGATTCAGTAGATCTCAATTGCTGAATATTGATTGACCTTTAAAGGATTCTAATTAATCTATTCTGAATATTTATTGACCTTGTCTAAATTTCAACTGATCTTTTCTGAATTTCAAATTATCTTTTCTGAGTGTCAATTGATATCTTCTGAATTTCAATTTATATTTTCTGAATTTCAATTTATATTTGCTGAATTTTTATTAATCTATTCTTAATTTCAATTAATCTTTTTTCCTAAATTTCAATTGATCTTTTCTGAAGTTTCATCGATCTTTTATGGATTAAAATTTTCTTTTTTAAAAAAGATCAAAGAACCAAGGTATGCAAGCAAGGTTTGATCTGTGACCTAAAAGGAAAGGGATAGATTATTTAGAGGAATTGATTGGAACCATACGTGAGTTATTGATTAGGTGAAACCATTTGAATCGTGCAACCTTGGCAAGCATTTCCAGCCCTTAGTTGTTCTTGTCCTTTAATTCCACATTTTCCACAATTTAGTTTCGGATTTTTAGTTTTCCAGAATTCTTTAATGTAGGACAGAACAAAGAAAGTGAAAAGAACTATGCCCGAGCCCGGATTCGAACCAGGGACCTCTGAGTTGATAGTCTAGCGCACTCTCCACTATACTACAAAGGCCGACATGAATATTTATTAATCGTGTTTGCATTATATTTTAGGAATTTTAATTGACCTTTGCTGAATTTTAATTTATCTTTTCTAAATATTTATTAATCTTGTCTTAACTTCAATTGATCTTTTCTGAGTTTCTGTAGATCTCTACTGAATTTCAATTGTTCTTTCCTAAAATTTCAATTAATTGATTTTGTATCAATTTCCATTGATCTTTGCTAAATATTAATTGACCTTTTATGGATTTCAATTGATCTTTTCTGAATATTTATAAATTTTGTCAGAATTTCAAGTGATGTTTTCTAAGTGTCAGTAGATCTCTTCTGAATTTCTTAAATATTCTTTCCTAAATCTCAATTGATTTATTTTTTTATGGATTTCAATTGATCTTTGCTAAGTTTCAGTAGATCTCAATTGCTGAATATTGATTGACCTTTAATGGATTCTAATTGATCTATTCTGAATATTTATTGACCTTGTCTGAATTTCAAATGATCTCTTCTAAGTTTCTGTAGATCTCTACTGAATTTTAATTGTTCTTTCCTAAAATTTCAATTGATTGATTTTTTATGAATTTCCATTGATCTTTGCTAAATATTAATTGACCTATTATTGATTTCAATTGATCTTTTCTGAATATTTATAAATTTTGTCAGAATTTCAAGCGATCTTTTTTGAGTTTCAGTAGATCTCTTCTGAATTTCTTAAATGTTCTTTCCTAAATTTCATTTGATTTATTTTTTTATGGATTTCAATTGACCTTTGCTGAATATTGATTGACCTTTATGAATTTTAATTGATCTTTCCTGAATATTTATTAATCTTGTATGAATTATAATTGAACTTTTCTAAATTTCAAATGGAATTTCTAAATTTCAGTTGACCTTTTCTGAATTGCTTTTGTAAATGGTGCAGAAGATTTTGACCTCTATATCTTCCATTAGTAAATCTCGCGAGGGATTTTGGTGTAGAAAATCTTGAGCTCTATGTCTTCCATTAGTAAATCTCGCGTAGGATTTTGCCAAAATGACTCGAAGAAAGAGTTGCTTTAAATTTTTACAAATTAATCGCTGATTAGATCTAACTTAATCTAATTGTAAGCTTTTTTCAAAAATTCGTTTCTATGCTTTAAAAGTTTTCTCACAAAACATACCTTCTCCATCTCCCTGTAAAAGCTTATTTTATTAAACATTTTATCCTTTCAATTCTCTGTCTAGGCGACAACTCGGACATAGTTGCCACCGATTCGCAAAAGAACACAGTTTATCTGCTGGCCAAAAAGCATGGCGTTCAAAATCCTGAAAAGTTCGCCCTTGTGCTAGCCAATCATTTCCTCAAAAAATACGCTCATGTCGAGGAGGCGCACGTTCACATTGAGGAGTATCCTTGGCAGCGTATATGTGAGGATGAGCTAAACACTGGCTGTAATGATGAAAAAATTATGGATTTCAGCAATGATAAGAATTTCAGCTCCTTCAACAATCGTCAGCGACATAATCATGCTTTCGTCCTCACGCCCACCGAGCAACACTATTGCGATGTGGTGTGCAAACGTAGCGGTGAGTAAACAATTTTCATGGCTGCAAAAATCAATTTTATGTACACTTTTTTTATTGACACACTCTACACTAACGACCTCGTCATCATAATCATCATCACCATCATCATGATTTATTTTTCGCCTTTTTCATTTCAATTATTTCTTTGTTTCCATCATCTATTTAGATCCCAAGCAAATTGTCATCAGCGGCATCAAGGGTCTGCGTGTTCTCAAGACCACCAAATCGTCCTTCGTCAACTTTGTCAATGATGAATTCCGTTCACTGCCAGATCAGCACGACCGCATTTTTAGCACTGTTGTCGATTGTGCTTGGGAATATTCCTATACAGCAAATTTAAAATTCTGTCAATCTTGGCGAATGGTTAAAAATATAATTATTAAGAATTTTGCTGGTGACCCAAATGTTGGCATCTCTTCACCAAGTGTCCAGAATACACTATATAATACCCAGAAGGAAGTTTTGGATGTCATTCCCGAAATATCTGTAATATCTATGACTATGCCTAATAAGCATTACTTCAGTTTCGATACCAAGCCATTCCAATCTGTTGTTCCCGGTGAGAATAACGAAGTTTTCATACCGGTGGATAAGCCACATGGTACCATTTATGCTCAGCTGGCACGCAAGGATATCAAGAGTCATCTTTAATTGAAATTTTACCAAGTAACTTGTTGTTTAACTATTGCTTATTAAATTGATAACATTTATTTATATGTTAAATGTATTCAATTTATGTGGTTTTTTTTTCATATTCAGTTAAGAGAAGAACAAATAAAAACATTGTAGTTATATTTTTGGTTTTTTTTTTTTTTTTTTCTGACGGCTTTTATTAAAATTTTTGTAATCAGACAGAATTGAACGAGATCTGACTATTTTCCAACAGCAGTATTAAAAATATTTTACAATTATAATTGTCAGCCACGTACGTCCCTACATATCAATTAAGGAGGGTGAGCTAGAAGCTAGTTGCAACAAATTTTGAAAAATGCTTTTATTTCTAAATACAGCTATCAGTTTTGAATTATAAATGAAATTTATAATACCTCCAATATATACAGTGATGTGCAAAGAAATAGGGACACCTGTATTTTTATATTCAAAGCTGCATGAATTATATACAAGGTGCCCCAGATATAGCATTAAATCCCTCGGGTAGTGATTCTCCTTGATTAGGCGAGTAAGGAAATGCAAGGATGAGGGTGATCCAACCCCTTTTGAAGCTAGAGAGGAAAAGCCAAACAATAGGTGTCATTACATTTTAGTCCATTTTTAATGTATCTCTTAGCCGATTTCCAAAGTTTACAACTTGTTGAGAAGAAAATCAAATTGACATTAAGATTTTTACAAAACATTTTGCATAAAGTCAGAATCAAGAAAGTTATGAGCAACTTAATTCTAAAAAAATTTTGAATTAACCTTTGATAATAAATATCTCGAATTTTAAATACATTTTTTGATAATTTTTGTGATGTTATGTCTTTTTATGATAAAATTTTTTATTGACTTGGTTTTTGATCTTGCCATAGTATTTGAGTACTCAATGCATACATACCTACTTTTTCAATTTAAATTGCCTTACGTAAAACAGTTAACTTTTAGTGTGGTACGATTAGAAAACGGCCTTTATATCATTGGTTTGAACGTCAAGTAGTCTCTTTTTCGAGATCTATTGATTTTATAGATCGGTTAAGAGATACATTAAAAATGGAGTACAATGTAATGACACCTATTTTTTGGTGTTTCCTCCCTAACTCCGAAAGGGGGAGGGGTCACCCTCAACCTTGCATTTTCTTACTCGCCTAATTAAGGAGAATCACCACCCGAGGGAATTAATGCTCTATCTGGGGCACCTTGTATATAATTCATGTAGCTTTAAATATAAAAATACAGGTGTCCCTATTTCTTTGCACATCACTGTATATTAAAAACATTTTTATTAAGGTATAACCTGGGGTTCAAGCCCACAAAAATAACGTTTATAAAAATTGCTGTAACTCAGTAGTTTTGCAATTTATCACCTTGAATTTTTTTTAACGTGAAAGTAGACGTAATTTATCGAACTTTTTCCGTACTGTTTTATGTTTTGATGTTTTTTATCCATTCCCCCCCTCCCAGAGCGATGAAAATGGGTACGTAAAAATGAGAAGACAAACGGGGTGTCGTTTTTCTTGATAACCGGATGTCGAATCGAAATTCTGCGGGCGGCGTTTTGTTGGTGATCACGCCAGGCAGGTCCTGAACTAAGATATTTCCAAAATATAAAAAATTGACAAAAGGGCGCGATTTTAAAAAAAATTAAAAAGTTAGCTGTTTTGGGGGGTTTTCTACTCATTTATATATTGTAAAGTTTCTAAATAGATTCTAGAACGTTCCGTTCCGTCTATTATAATCAGCCCTTCAAGCGTGTTAATATCCTGGGTATTAGTCATTTGTACAACTTTCCGGTGTCACATTATATTCTGTGATCACAAAATTATCGATTATATAATGTATAATATAATATAATGCTTTCAGCGAGTAGTTACGCTCATCAAAGTTCAACTTCTGATAGATGTATCTTTTAATCAGTGACATGTTCGACGATCTCGTTTGTGGAAAATCATTTGTATGATCAATGAAGAATCGATTGAATTAATTTTTTTTATATATCTCGCACGGATCGAGTATATTTATAAAAGTATTCTGATAAATTGCAGTATTTTTACATTTTCAGACGATATTTCAGGCGCTATAATCTAAGAACTATGGAAAGCACGATCATAACTTAATTTTCGTATTGATTTTTGGTGCTGCCATGAACCTTTTCATATTATATTTATTCCAATAATACACACAACTCTCATTTGTAAGTTCAAATCCGCTATATATCGTTCCGACAACCTTGTTTTTTGAATTCCCAGTATAAACCCCAGTGAAAATCTTCCAGTGAAACAATTCTTTAGAACGAAACTATGTCATAATGTAAATTTAAGCTCAGAAAAGCCGGTGTAGTCCGTGGATTTCTGATCGAATCAATATTTGTCCCGAAAAATCGATCGACAACTCGATGCCACGTAATATGCAAAGGATCATAGAATAGCCCATATAGATTCAAATTCTGGCAGAAAATCTGGCAAACGGTTTCAAACCTAGATAAAGAATTTGGTTTTCTATCGAACTGTATACCTTTTTTAGGTTCCCAAAAAAAATAATTCCTAAATGTCCGCGTTTCAGAAGAACACCTTTTTCTGGACGAAATGCGGTCGTTTTTGCTTTAATACAATTGGGGTATTCACAAGGTGTGCTATAATGTCATATTGTCCTAAAATTTTACAACTAGAATTTACAAGATAAATAAATGCAAATAAGAAGCAGCTGTTTGATTACGATTGAGTACTTTTTTTATATGGAAGGCAACAATAAAATGTTTAAACTAGTGTAAAATCTTAGGACAATAGACATTATAACATGATAGCACACCTTGTGAATACCCTAAATGTAAAATCCGTCCAACAGCAGTGAATACACGCAAAAAAATATATGCACGAATTCTACCATATACATATTATAACGAAATACTTTGTAGTTTAAATCTATAGTAATAAAACTCATTTTCTGTTTGTTTGTTTGTTTATTTGTTTGTTTCTTTGTTTGGACTTTATACAAATTTAAAAGGCTCAACGGATTTTGCTCAAACTAGGTATAAATATTAAGTGCATTTCAACTTAAAATGTTACATACTTAGTTTTTGCAACGCCCTCTCCAAAAATTTTCAACTAACAGTAATTTTGTTATTATAATACTTTTTACCATCGGAGTTTTTTGTGTATTTAATACTAAAAAATTTTTGTTATTTTGACATCAAAAACACTCACATATATTCAAAATTGTAGAAATTGTCAGTACAACTACTTTTTCATAAAACATCGTTACCTAAGAATGAGAAAAAAACGACATGAAAATCAAAGTTTGGTCTTTCGATGCAAATATCTCCGCTGTCCATTAATATATTTCATACAAATTTTTTTTGTTCAAAAGTTCAATAAAATCACTTCACAAAAATAGGTTGAACTGTACCGTTAAGTCAGTGAATATATGTTTTATGATTATGTCAAAAAAGGTCCAAAATATTGACTTTTTACTCAAAAAATGACTCAAAAATTGTTGTTGTTGTAAAAATGAAATCAATTAAAAGCTGCACATCTGGCTACTTTTCATACGACATAGCATTTATCTGCAAAAATTCTTCCAGTTAAGCTCAAAAATTATTTTACTGTTTTTGTCATCAAAACAACAAGGGATTTTTTTGCGAAATTTATTTTTTCCAAAATGTTTTTATATTTTTTAAGTCTCAAAAATAATTTATGTGAAGAAATTACCTCAATATCTCTTTCCAATCAAAAGTTATGGCTAAAAATCTATTTTTTCCATACCAGACTATTAATAAAACTGAGTTTTATTTTAAAATTCTCTATATAGTTTGAACGTCCCCATTTTTCTCTAAGAATGCAGTTGTGTGTCTAGAGTAATAACGAACATTTTGGATTATATAGAATCCAAATTAATAGTAATCTACTTAGTTTTTGCCTTAGTTTTTGCCTCAAATTTAACCCCACACGTTTGGGATTACAGACAGGTGGCGCTATTTTCTGCTTACTGAAGAATATCTGATATTCTTATGTACCTAGCAGATAATTTTTGCGAAATTTTTCGCGAAAAAGCTATTGCTACCAAACTTTTAAATCATATAATGCAGTACTGCCAGCTTTTTCAGTCGCAGCGTCATCTAGCCGTCAATAACGGCTAAGTGTTGTCTACTTTTACAGTTGCGCTTTCAACAAGTGCGCGTGCGTGGTTTAACTGTCAAAATCGGCTCATGCACATACATTTTGTATGAAGCCTACCGAAACACGCACCGGACTACCGCAACATGAATCGAATTTCCAATTTTGACAGTGCGTACGGATGTGAAGTTGGCTGCATAAAACCAAAGTATTAGAACAAAGAGCAATCAGTTGCTTTTAATTAATTAATCTCAATTGCAAATGGAAGTATTTGCAATATTAATAGATTTTTACACAATCCTAAAAGTTTCTTTAAGATTTTTAAACCATCAGACTCAGCTGGTTCGAGAGCAGCAGTTCTTTCCGCAGCGCACTTGTTTAGGTTAAGCGTAAAATAAAATTGCGTGGCGCTTGGGTACGCAGCGCAACGCGCACTTGTTTAGGGTGCACTGTTAAAAACATAGAATTAGATCAATTTAAATGTCCAGCTCACTTGCTGGATTATTTGTTGTTTTTGCTTTACTCGCAAATGCGATAATATGATCCTGATCTCCCATGAAAAAACGCATTTAATATAAATTTTATTACAATAATTTTTAGTACAACGAACTTTTCATAAAGCATTAATAATGAGAAACTAATAATGAGAAAAAAATTATATGAAAATCAAAGTTTTTACTTTTAGTGCCAATATCTCCGCTGTTTTTTAAAATATTTCATTAAAATTTTATTTGTTAAAGAGTTCAATATATTTTTTAATATAAATCTTTGTTTAGATGTTAAAATGTCCATATCTCAAGGACGCATTGAGTCCCAACCATAATTTTTATATTTTTGAAAAGGTAATTTTGCTAGCTTTAAGATTAAGTAAATATAAAAATTATTGTTAATTTTTAAAATATGTCTTTTGGTACCCCCTTCTTTGAATTCAATTAGCTCACCGCAAGAGATGGAACCACCAACAACAAAAATTTTCCAAAACTTTTTTAGATTAAAGTTCGTTCAATTAATTACCTTTCTAACGGTAGCTTAAACTTAAAATTCAACATGTTTTTCATAATTCCAGAATTTAAAAAACATATAATCGAGAAGTGTATATTAAAATATTTATATCAATCACTCTTGAGTAGCACCGGGTATATCAGCTAGTATTTTATAAAATTTTATTTTTGTAATTTTTATATTTAAATTTATAAATAAACATTATTATTATTATTTATAAATTAAAATGACAAAACAACGATAAAAACGCAGGTTATTTTTTCAAATTACCGAAGTCTTACGTTGTCCAGGACCAATAAATTTCAACTCAAGAACTTTAAGATGCACTACCAGATAAAGAATTTGGTTTTCTATCAAACTGTATACTTTTTTTAGGTTTCCATACAATAATAATTTCTAAATATCCGCGTTTTGGGGTCGGATACTCCACAATCCACCAGTGCATTTTTATGACAGAAGAGCATTTTTGCTTTATATCAATGTAAAATCTGTCCAACAGCTGCGAATACACGCAAAAAATATATGCACGAATTCCAGCATATATATAACGAAATACTTTGTAGTTTCAATAATTTTACTAAAATTAAATTTATTAAATTATTATAATTTTTTAATAATCAATAATTTTACTTATTTGTTTTTAAATTTTACAGGAAACTCGTAATTTTTTTATAGTCTTTTTTTAGTACGAAAGTATTTCGTTAAATCAAATGGCGATATCGACTCAAAATTTTAAGAAATGATTGTGCCAGTAAATAGCTACCGATTTTTTGTTTTTCATAAAAAATAAAAATAGTCGAAAAAAGTGATACGTTTCACGAATTCTGACCCATATAGTAAGTAGTAAGCCGAACATTATTACTTTAAAGCATTTTTTTATAAACTTTTATTTACAACAAATATCCGAAGATTTTTTAACACATCATACAAATTTAAAGTTATTCCAAAACATAATATTATAATGACAAAGATAATTTTGAAATAAATTTAGTAAAAAATAATTTACAGGACAACAATTACTGTACAAAAGTCTTCACCAAGCCACAATTATTACTGTTGTCACACAAAAGTAGCAATGAATTCTCACCGATAGCCAGCTGAGAACCCTTTGCGATGAGAGGCAAAGCCATTTGGATATTATTAAAATAGCCATAAGTAAAGTGAAGCCAACCCTGGATGTGAGAGAATTTATAAAGATGATAGTAGTCTTGACCATGCTCCGATAACACCAGTAGATAGTGACTGCCATCGCCAGAAGTGAAAGGTACCAGTCGATCGATAAGTTGATTTAACTTGATAAACTGATAAATGCGACAGCGTTCGGCTGAAGCAGAGCTGGTGCTGTATTCAAAAACGCTAATGCGCTGGCAATGCACACAACTGAGTATGAGATGATAGCGCTCGGCGCTGAGCGGCACCAACTCAATAATATCGTAGTCGCCATCGATAACTCGAGCCAGTTGAAAGCGCTCTTTGTCTGCAGCATAAGCGTAGATGCTGAGTGTCGGATAGTTCTCAGTCACAGCTGAGCTTATGAGCAGCGAACAGTTTTGGTTAGGTTGAAAGAGCTGCAGAACCTTGCCAATACCCTTTGTTATCGACTGTATTGACTCCACCTTATTTTGAGTGACTTTAAGCAGGCGCACTTCGTTGCGTTTTCCCAGCAAATCTACGGCATGCAGTATGAGATGGGTTTGATTTAAAGCGGGCCGCAAAATTTTTACATTTTCTATAGTTTTTCTAAGATCGAATGATTTTGTGACGTTGGAAGATGTAATCGTTATTTGGCTGCGCACCTTGCCGGAGTTGGGTGAGCAGAAATTTTCCAGCTTAACGTGCCAGCCGCTTAGGTTATCGAGCAACAGACTGTTTGTCACATTGCTGAGAAAGATGCGTTTACCGTTAGCTGTCATATGCACCATCAGGCTTTGACGCTCACACATCGATAAACGCTGCCGCTCGAAGTGGTACGATTTATCGATTGTTTCATTGGCCAATTGCCACAGTATTTGCACATCAAAATCATAGTCTAAATACATTAGATGACGCGACCTGTTCGACAAACTGTTATCGGCGCTGAGCATGCTATCGATAGCTGTCAAATCCCGCTCGATAGCATTTAAACGCTTACGTTGTTGATAGCGAAGTGCCACTTTTGACTGACTCTCCGAGAGCGGCGCAGCCAACAATACCTGGTCCTGACTGGGCAACAAACCACTCTCAAATGTTGCCTCATCGATAACCAAATCATCGAAGTGATAATTGAGATGCTTAAAAATACTCTTTTGATAGCTATCGATAAGTCCTTGATTATTTAAGCGCAACACATGAGCTGGTCCTGCCATTATTAAATCGCCTACGATAGTTTTTGCTCCGGTTAGAGCCTGCAAACCATCGCTATTCTTCATTATCAAACTATCGATTGGTATGCCATTGATAGATTGCAGCAAAATTTCCTTATTGAGCACCAGATTTTCAAACGTCAAAAAACCAAAAACTTCCAGAGCAGCGCCGTGCTTTGTGACGCGATTTTGAAGGAAGTAATCAAAACTCATATCGTTGATATCGCCGAGCTGAAGCGTATTATCGATGTGAAGCTGGGCAATTTTAATGGGTGGCATACGTTGGTTAGGAGAGTGATAAATTTGCTCGCTACGCATGCCATTTGTGGCACCCTGCACCGCCAGGCGACCTACTATGGGGGGTTTTATAAAATGTAGCCGTCCCATGATGGGCTCTTCACTCGAAAGCCGATAAATCGAATCATTCAGGCGTAAAATATCAATGTTATTTATCTTATTGCAGCCCACAACAGCGGCTGCCTCTAGGCTCTGCATTTTTAATGACTTAAGAAAGGTTTTTGGCGCCATTATAACCTGATCGCTGGTGACTTCCCTCTGCAGACAGTCGCTGGCAATGTAATCGAAATCGATATCTTTGGGAAAAAGTGTTTTGGTAACCATTTGATTAATTATGGGACGACTAAGTTTGACGTTTCCGCTTATGATATGATTACCAGTGCGGGTCACGGCGTATTTCTGCAGGTAAGCCAATTTGTGCATGTTATCGTTGTCGTTACCGAAATGACTATCATGCCAGCACGCATTGCCTAGCACATGCATATTGCGCCATGACTTCTGAAGCAACTCTTGCATCCTCATCTCCAAGGCGCTCAAGTGTAGCTCACTTCTTAAATCACCCTGGATATTGCCGTGTACACTGACTTTAGTCACTACGATATCACTCTCTATTTCTATTTCCTGACTGCGTGTATCGATAAATGCCGCTGTAGGCGTGTCATTTATAACTGTTACATCCATATTTCCCACCTGCATCTCATCAAAAGCGTACGCGCCCGTTATGATCTGTGGCTTAGACCTGGACAGTATGTTGGCGAATATTTCCGCAATGTTCAAATCATTCAAAGTGGGCGTATTGAACTCCTTCGTGATAACCAGCTCGCTCAGAAACCGCTTTTTCCCACCAATTACGGCATGTTCGTGAAGCCGCACCAAGCTCTGCTTATACTTCGCCCAATCCACATTATTCACCAAATCCACCTGCAAATTTTCACTAAACTGCGCATTGCCCTCTATTATAAGGTCCTTATGCAGCACCAAACTCTCCTCCGCATTGATCTTAAGATTCATAAATATTTTGTCAAAAGAAATACCATTGATTTTGTGAAAGACCACATTTGTGGCCAACAGTTCGTGTGGTAAAGTCAGATTATCCAGATGAAAATCATAGTTAAGCAGCTCACTCATCGGCAGGCTATTCAAGCTGTTCACCTCCAACTTCAACTCTACGTTGGTTTCATTTCGCACTTGCATCTTTTCGAAGAATTTGGGGCCCTTTAGTATTAGAGGCTTTTGAAGTTGTGACTTCAAGATCAATTCATGGACCGGCAAGTCATTCAGTTCGAGAGTCATTAAACGATTAATGGAGATTGGGCCTTGGAAGATTTTCGAACCCGTGATGTTGGCCACTTCACCGTGACGCACGGTTTCGCGGCTTATGTTAGCCAAATGTGAGGTATATGCATTACAAATCAAATCATTCTGAATCTCTGCTGACATAAATATTATTAGTAGTGTAGAATTGGGATTTGTCTGCCCTGTTTTTGTGAGCAAATGCTGCTCGGTGGGATGATCATTTAGATAGTTGGTGTTCAGATTGGGCGTTGTCACTAGAGCATTTCCAAATGTTACCGGTGCTACAAATTCCTGGTGGAAGAAAGAATTCAAGAATATTTATTATTTCAAAACACAAAAAGCTTAACAAGACAAACGAAAATGAATTAAAATGTTGGTAAGTCCGTAATGGTAAAGGTAATTTATATAAGGTTAGGTTAGGTTAGGTTAAGGTGGCGGCCGGTCAAAGAGTAGCCAACATAGACCAGATGTTTGGTCTATCGTTATACCACAGGGGATCTATTCCTCCCCTGTTGCTCTCCTAAGCACTGCCGTGGAACCAACCTGTACTAATCATGAAAAGTAGTAAACGCTTAACGTAAGTAGGCCATATTAGCTTAGTTATCCTACATGTATCAATGTGTTCCCAGTCTTCTTATGCAAGATTTAAGGATCTGTTCTTGCACTGGAGTTTATAGGAGGAAATGGGTATACCAATAAAGTCCTCATTTAAGAGGGTGTTAGAGGTCGTACCCTTCCTTGCCAATTCGTCAGCCATATTATTTCCCTCGATATCCCTATGTCCGGGTACCCATATGAGGTGGATCCTGAGTAGCCTTGCCATCTCTGCGGCACTCAGTGAGAGTTTTAGAGTTGTAGATATTTGAGTTCAGTGCCTTCAGTGCAGCTTGGCTATCTGAAAAGATGGAAATACTCTTTCCTTCAAGGTCTTTTTGACATAGAATCTTAGCGGCTTCGTGAATAGTCATCATTTCTGCTTGGTAAACACTACAATAGTTTGGAAGTCTAAAGTACGCTTCGATTTCGAGATCCTGGTAGTAAATACCTCCCCCTACTTGTTCTCAAAGTTTGGATCCATTTGTGAAAATTTTTATGCAGGAGGCTTTGGAGGGGATTTTGTTTGCCCAGTCTAGCCGTGAAGGGATGAGAACTGCGCAGTTCTTTTCAAGATTTAAGCTAGGCACACAGTAGTCTGTTTGGTCGGGTGCAGAGGAGCTCAGAATAATTGTGTGGCCGCAGTTATTACCTATCCGATTTCCAGATTCTCTCAGTCTGAGGGCTGCTGTGTTAGCACATTCCTTGGTAAAGATATCGAGAGGAGGAAGGTGAAGCATGACATTAATGGCGCTGGTTGGTATTGAGGACAATGCCCCAGTAATACATAGACCTGCACTTCTTTGTATTTTTGCAAATTTCTGAAGTACAGTTGTCTTATCATGGGCCCTACACTAAACCAGTGAGCCATATATAGGTATGGGGTGGAAAATTGCTGTATAAATCCAGCATACTTTTTTGGGGGGAAAACTCAATTTTTTTTACCTATCGCTTTTTTACGGGCAAATAGCGCTATGTTTGCCTTTTTAACACGTTTCTTAGTGCTAACTTTCCAGATAAGCTATTTATCCAGAATAACTCTTAGGTATTTCATGCTGTCACTAAAAAGCAACCTCGTGCCGTTCAGACGTGGAGGTTCTAAGTTGGGGATTTTATATTTCCTAGTGAAAAGAGTGAGATCTGTTTTCTCCGGGCTTACACTAAAACCACACGAGGATGCCCATCTCGAAAGGATTAAGAGTGCTCTCTCCATGAGATGACAGAGAGTCTGGGGAAATTTACCGCTAAAAACTATTGCGATATCATCTGCATAAGCAACAACCTTGCAGCCTTCCCCCTGCATGATACGCAACAGCTGGTCAACCGTCACGGACCACAGAAGAGGAGACACGACTCCTCCCTGCGGAGTACCTCTGCTTACAAACTTGTGAGTAGAGGATCCCCCTAGATTTTTCTGTGTGTACTTTTTTCGACCGAAACCATTTGACTGACGGAAAAACAGATGGAACTGGTAAGAATAAAACTTTAAGATAAATAAATTTGGAGATTGTCTGCCGCCAGAACTGTAACGTTACAACTTTGTGTTATTTCTTATCTCAGAAAAATTAGGTTAGAAGGTTCATTTTTAAAATGACTTAGGGCCGTTTTCTCAATGTTCGGTTAGTCAAGCTCTTAACCGGGAGTTAGCTAACCGTACGATAACTAAAAAAACAGTTTCGTTTTCACCAAGTGTCGGTTAAGCAACTGTCGGTTAAGTCATTAATTGTGAATTTTTTCAATTGTGAATACGCTCAACTGCATATTAGCTGCATATTAGCCTGTTTGTCAATTTTTTTATGTGAATATCTAACAAGGATTAATTAATAAATAATTAAAAAACGCAACAGAGTGCTGAACTTCAGTGCATATGAAGAAAGTGCAGTACTCTTCTACGTAATCACGCCTATGCATATTGTCTTTTTTCTATTTTGGTTCGAATTTAAGTTAGAAAATAAACGAAATGTTCGAAATTCTATCCATTTTTAAACTATAAAATATATAATTATATTTTACACTGCACAGCTGTTCTTCCGATTAGCAACTAACCGGAACCGCAACTTGCCGTTAACTTAACCGACACTTAAGACCTAACCGAACATTGATAAAATGCTTTTTTGCTAACCGCCGGTTAAAGTTCCGATTAGTGCTTAACCGGACATTGGGAAAACAGCCCTTAGAATTCAAGAAAATTGAAAAAAATAAAATTTGAACTGTCAACATTGCATAATTACCTTAATAATTAGAATAAACTTCTAATTCTTTTTGATTCTAATGCTAAGTTTTTACTATGTCAGTTTTTTAAAAACAAGACTTAATCACCTAAAATATCGTTTAAAAAAATAACATACATTTTCTGCATTGCTCAATTAAAACAATTAATTATTTTTATATATCAAGCATTGTCAAAGATAGAAAAACTCCAATGAGTTGTCCTGTTTACGTTTGATTGACAACAAGCGACAATTGAAAATGACATAGTGAAAACCATGCATAAGAATTTCTCAGTTTAAGTCTTACCTGTTCTGTTTTGTGTAACAAGTAACGTTCTTTTAAAACTTGTGGCTCCAACGATATACCATTGACAAATATTTGAGCAGCATCTTCCAGCAACAAATTATTCAGTGTAAGCGTACCATTAATTATAATTTTTCCCGTGTAAATTTGCTGCAAGTCTTCGCGCTGCACATCGAAAGAACGTTCCATTTTTGTGTCATTGGCTAAGAGAAAATCACCGGATATGTCCAATTGGTGCATGACCACTGGTGCTATTTGGAAAAATCAAAAATGTTTGATTTTCTTATAAACAGTGTCACAAAGCGAAAACCTACATTTTATAAAAGTATCCCTGCCACTGAAGACAACATCGTTGGCAAAGTCCAAACCGTTTACGGTATCGGCACTTAATTCGGACACATTGAAGCTGACTATATCGATGTCAGAGTGAACCACTTGCTTCTGCACTAGATTGAACAGATTTTTCACTACCAAACCATTTAGCAAAGGTGTCCTTAATGTGTTTATCTTTGTTGCTGCTTGCAATACAAGACGTCCTTTGATGCGTTTATCACGATTTTTCAAATATACAGACTCATAGAATTCAGCCCATGGTATATGATTGATGCTTGTGACATTGAGTTGACGCGTACGCATCGTCAGGTATGGTTCGAAAAATTCAAATACTCCCAAAGACGACTGTCGAGCGCTGCGATGACGTCGAGGCAACAGCAACTCTTGCGTATTGAGCAATTTTGACTTAATCAATGGACGTATGGAAAGTATTGGCAGTGGCTTCGCAGCGGTATCCAGATGAAATCCTGGCAACGTATCAAAAATTTTAAATATTAAGCTTTTATTTTTACTATATATTTTCAACATTCATACCTTCGATTATTTTACCGTTATACACCAAATTATGAACCCTCAAGCATTGGACCTTTAAACGAGTTAGTTCCTTTTCTATTTCGGACTGGCTATTTCTACTGACAAAACGTTTTAAGCGCTGGGCACTACCGAAACGTTGGCTCAGATCCGCTATACGTTTCAATAGTTGTACAGGACTGCTCAAATGTTTACCCACAATCTTTACGATGCCTATGTTGCCAGACTTGATCGTTACCGGATATTGAACTTTAACGATTTTTAGCTTTGGCGCAAGAACATTTGATATTTTCCGAAATACAACCATAGCTGCATTGTGCTGAAGCAGTATACTGCGCAGTCTACCGATGGTCTCCTCAAAAATGTGGTACTTGGGGTTTGGTTTGAGCTCTACTTAAAAATAAAACAAAAAAATTTCTGTAGAGTTTAAATAATGAGTTATTAATGAAGTCGTATGAACTGGTATAGAAAAAGATACACTGAAAGTAAAGGGGCTTGCGGGTTGCCAACCCCATAGCATTTTTGATCATAGCTCGTCATAAAATCAACCCATTGCGCAATCACAATGGTCCAACTGACAAGTTTAAGTGGCAGTAAATACAAAAAATAATCTTTCTTTTAAATTTGGTATAAAAACTATATAAATTGAAAAGAAATAGTCTAGAAATATATATAAAATTTTATATTTTATATTTAAAAAAAAATGTGGCAACACTTTCCGATTACGACGCTCTGGAAGTTGTTAATACGTGAGCATATGTTTTTTGATTGATGTGCATAAAATAAAAGTGTAACAAAACTTTAAATATTTTCAAAATTTACAAATAAAAAACCAAATTTCGGTTTTTTCTTAACAACTCTGGAAGTTGTTAATACGTGAGCATATGTTTTTTGATTGATGTGCATAAAATAAAAGTGTAACAAAACTTTAAATATTTTCAAAATTTACAAATAAAAAACCAAATTTCGGCATGAAAAATCAACATCAAAGAAAGTTTATCATAAAGTATAATAAAGTTGTTTTGTATATGTTTTAATTTTTAGGGATAGACTGTTTAAATGTGCAGGTATTTTTGATTTATTTTAAGAATCATGTTTGTCTTTCGTAGAAGAAAAGTAATGATATTGTCAGGTATTGTCAAAGTTTTATATATGTGGTGAAAGGTTGACTTGTACACTTTATGGTGCTGATTGATTTGTCTGAATTGCTGCAGATATATCGTTATATTTCAGAACCACTAAAGATAAAAAGGTAAGAAAAAAGGGACATGAAATCAATTTAATATTATTTTTAATTTTTTTTTTCAATGATGTAGTCTTGTAGACAGAGGCTTAACAAACATTTTAGTGCATAAATCGTACTTTTATGATGTATGGTTTAAGAGTTATGATGAAAAAACAAAAAAAAAAGTGGAAAATCATCGAGAAAGGACGTATTAAACTATGTAAAATTTAAGAAATTTATGTAAAATTAAAGAATGCAGTCGTGTGGGTATTGCAATTGCATACATTTTGGTGCATAAATCGTCTTTGTAGAAGGTATGGTTTGGGAGTTATGACGAAAAAATCAGATGTTTTCTTGAAAAATCTGTGAAAGTAACGGTAGGTGGGCGTGTTCGTGGGCGGATGATGCTAATTTTTGCACACGTCTTTGTTTGCAGTACCAAAAGTATATGTGCGAAGATTGGGTATTCTATTTGCCTTGTTTCATGCCACAAAAATCGGGTTCTTGGACCATAGTGCGTTGTTAATATACAATAACAAATACGTTAGGAAGTGAAAGTAAGTAAAATTCCAAAAGTGATGAAATGTTTTGTTTATTTCAGAAACATTTCTTTGCTGCACCAACTAAAAAGTTATATGTTTTTCACTAACTTTTCCGGAGAGCAGGAAAACTTATTTCTTTCCAGAGCATTTCTAGTGCTGCAAGCACATAGCTGTTTTTGATCACTTAAAAACCAAAAGAGATATAAAAAAAACGTAAATGCAGAAATGTGGCAAAAGATAATAGGGGTATTCACGATTCAATGAACTAGCAAGTGCAGTTGAAGACTTGTGCGACAAAAACAAAATACACGTACGTCAAAAATCTGCACAGGTGCTTTTCTACTGTAGCTTAAAACTTGAGGACTTAAGCAGTTGTGCGCTTGTGTGCATTGAAAATTTTGACATCTTTGAAAAAAGTGATAGTGGTGTGTTTACGAAAACCTAACTGCACAACAGCACAAGTCCTCAACTGCACAGGCAAGTGCGCTGAATCGTGAATACCCCTAGTGTTAATAAAACATTTTATTAAAAAAATTGATAAAAATCACATAAAGGCCCAACCAAGTTGTGCTTAAGCAAGCAAAAGTCTCAGAGAAAAGTTGACGAAAAGTATGATTAAGTAGAAAAGTCGCCCAAGTTGGCAGATTTCATGCTTAACAAAATGTCAAACGTTTACAAAATCTTGACAAAAATATAATAAAAAAGTTAAGAAGTTCTTTGAAAAATTTATTGAAATAGTACCTGTCTTTCACATATGTTATTATGTTTTTTAGCAATTTTTATGAGTTGTGGCAAACGCAAAATTTCTCAATTTGCTTAAATATACACAAACAAAAAAAAAATATTTTTCATTGAAAAATTTGGCATACAAATAATAAAATTTTAATTAAACACATTATCAATACCCTATTCCGAAACCCTATTCTGCTTAGCAGACGACGATGTCAAGCGCTCTCTCTAGGCCTAACCAAAATAGACGTTTTGCTCCGTAACGAGTAAAAACGTAAGTGTTCGGTTAAGAATTACCAGGTATTATTATTCGCTGAAAATCAGCTGGGGATAAATTGTCATTTTGGGCATATAGTGTCAAAATGTAGCGAGTAGGTGGAAACAGTGTTGCTTCTTGTATTATTTCAAACCAGAAATATGCAAACGATAGGGTATTCACAATGTGGTGTATTTGTGATTAGTTTTTATAAAATATCCAATATTTAAAAGTTATTCTGGACGAACCTTTAATAAAGTGTTGTATTTTTAAAATCAGTTCATTTTTGTGTGTATTTTTGTTTGGAAATATAAATGGAAATCATCATTTTACTGTAGAAAATCATGAAAAAGTTTAAACAAAACTCTAACTATAATAATTTGTATTAAATAAACCTACAATGCAGCCAGTAGCTTCTTCCGTGTTGAATAAAAATGCTTTTGGGAATAAACATTGTGCATTTTGTTTTTGTAATTTACAAAACTTAATACAAATATAAAATTTAAATATTTATCTTGTCTTTGCACTTGATATTAGTCGCGTGATAAACAACAATTTTATTAGTTCATTGCATCAAAAATTAATTAAGCATAAGAGAAACAATATAATCTTAAGTTCTAAAGTCTGACTTTAAAAGTCCACATATTGCATTTACTTATATTCTCTATAATAAAATAAATAAGTTAATTATAAAGTAACGCACAAAAAACGACGCTTATTAATTTAACTTATCAAAAATTATATGTAAGATATGGCATCAAATTCAAGAGAAGTAACTTACAGCAGAAAAATCTCCGACTTCAAGTTCATATGTAGACATCTGGGCAAAAGTAAAAATCTCCTTTTACTTCTTGGTGTGTTTGCAGTACTTTTATTTGAAACTAATTTGACACTATATGCCCAAAGTAACGAGTAAAAGTAGCGATTAATAGTACCTGGTAATTCTATCATGAATGCTGTTACCCAAAATGAGCAAACGTAACTGAACGAAACTAAACGAAACAGTTTGACAAGACGTATTATTCCGTAAGAACCGAACTGCTAGCGTAGCAACTCGTCAACAACAGCTGTGCCGAGTGCGTTTTTATTTTATTTTCATCAATTTGTTTCAATTTCGCCATTATTTCACTCATTTTTCACAAATCTTTATTAAAAATTACAAAATGCACAATATAAATAAATAAATAATACTCGATTGCCTACTGGTCAGCTGTTTCAGACGAGTTGAGCAAATCGTTTCATTTTGGGTTAAATCCGTAAACATCCGTAACGAGTGCAGACGTTCGTCAAAATGCTATCGTCTCGTTTCGTCTATTTTGGTTGGGCCTTCTCAAGTTTCAAAAAGTAAACGAAAGTAGGAAAACTGAACGAAAGGAATGCTTAGACAAAAATTGGTCGACTTCATATATTGCTGTGTAAGCGCGTGCTTTTGCTATCAAACTTTTGTTTGCTTAAGCATGACTTGGTTGGGCCTTTAGTCTCAGAGAAGAGTTGACGAAATGTATGATTAAGTAGAAAAGTCACCCAAGTTGGCAGGTTTCATACTTAAGAAAATATCAAACGTTTACAAAATCTTGACAAAAACATATAAAAAAAGTTCAAAAGTTCTTTGAAAAATTTGATGAAGTAGTGCCTCCTAGCTTTTTCATATATGTTTTTATGTTTCTTAGCAATTTTTATGAGCTTATCAACAAAACTGGGATCTGCGTTAATTTTGAATAAACAAATTAACGTATTTTTTCAATTGACAGATAAAAAAAATTTGTATAGATCATGGCATAATAACCAGGTAGATGCAATTCGGAGAGCAAAAACGAGAAAGCAAAACATTGGCGTAACTATAATGTCACTATTTACAATTAATGTTTATTCTTTCAGCCATTTAATTTACTTGTAACCGTATAAATCAACTGAGTTCCTTGATTTTATGTATGAACATGTAAGAAAACTAAACAAAAATCTTAAAACTTTCATAAAATAAGCCGTGTTTAAAGATATAATACATAATTAACTGTAGTTTGGCTTTAAATGAAGCAAATGAAAGTTAACTTTTAATATAATTTTCATTCGACTACTTATTTCGATTGTTCAGTAACTAATTTATTTTTTGTAGCTATGTATGGCTGCTTTAAACTGTCAAAATATTTTTGAAAAGTAAAATTGCTGTTGAAAAACATGAAATTTATTTAATGAAATCGACGATTGTTTGCTAATTTTATCGTGCTGGAACGGAAGCTAACAATTAATGAACTGTTTTCAAATGATCGCGACGGGAGGAAGTTCAAGGCAGTCCAGAAAATCCATTGTCAAAACTGAATAAATAAGTAAGTAAAAATTGATAACATTTTCAAAACAGATAATTTTGACGTCATAATTACGCCTTTGTTATTGTTTTGTTGTCGGAGAGAGCGTATTTCTAGTGCATCTACCTGGTTATTCTGCCCAGGGCTGCCAGATATGGGGATTTGTCCCCATTTTGGCGATTTTGAATTAGTTTAAGGGACAAAGTTTAAACTTTGGGGATGAGTAGATTTGAGTGGGATTTTCATTTCTATCTAGGGTATTTTTTTGGGATTTCATAAGAGGAAAACATAAGTTTTAGTAAAATCTACTTAAAAGCTTAAATTAACCGTGTGGTAATAATAAAAATGTAAGCACAGCCTTCATTTGTGAAATTGCATATCTGGCAATACTGACAGAATATTGATAGAAAATATATCTGAAACAACTTATTAAGGAAGTACTGATGCGGTTGCCCGAAAATATAGAGACATTTAAAAAATATAAGTATCTTTCTATCGTACGCTGTTTCAACCCTCTAAATTATGGCAAATTTTCTCAGGTGGAAGAGATCATTAGAAATTTTAAGATCCAACAGTTTCTAATGGTATTAATGAGAATCAATGGAACAAGCTGCCATTCGTCAATTGTAAAGAACATTTTATTGATTACCTACAAATTTGAAAGAATTTTGGCCTCAAGTGTACAGGTATGAAAATGGATCAGGGAATTTCTATTTTAAAGAGCAAAATGTACTACTACTAGCCAAGGTTGCCAGTTAAAATGTGAAACAATTCCAACAAAAAGTTACTTTTTTCACAATAACATAAATTAAATACAACAAAAATTACCATTGAAAAGATAAACAAAAAAGTTTCTACCGCAATAAAAAAATATCAAAAAAAAATCTACGCGTTTTAAAAAAAAAGCACAGTTTCGATAGTATCGTAAGTATAGACGTAGAGTTCCTTTTTATATAGTAATAGAGAAAAATTCTGTTTTTTCATTCATATTTTTAAAAACTATTTAAAAACATTTCATCTTCTAAATAAAAATTATTCAAAAACAAATTTGTTGTTTTTGTTGCCTTCTTTAAACTTACTTGATCAAAAAAGCTCACAATTAAATTCAAGTAAAAATTAGTTTTGTTTTATAAAAAGTTTTCATTTAATATTTTTAATGATAAATTTGTTGTTAGTTTTTTATGTTGGTTACAACTAAATGTAATTCAAAGTTACGTTTAATAAATGGAAATAAATATCGGAAAAATTTGAATTATTTATTTTTCCTGTAGTAAAGAGCATTAACATATATAATGTATATATCAAACGAAGAGTTTTTATAAAACAAAACAAATTTTAACAAGAATTTTATTGAGGGCTTTTTAGATCAAGTAAGTTTGAAGAAGGCAACAACAACAACAAATTCGTTTTTGAATCATTTTTATTTAGAAGATGAAATGTTTTAAAACAGTTTTGTAAAATATAAATAAAAAACAAGAATTTTTCTCTATTACTGTATAAAAAAGAATTCTACGTCTGTACTTACGATACTATCGAAACTGTGGCTTTTTTAAAATGTATTTTCTGTATGCTGCCGCAATTTTTTCCCAACAACAGATATGTTAACTCGTTTTAATTTGGCAAATATTTATCCAAAAAATAAAAAAGAAGACTTAACTAAGCAACATAAAATTGACGTCTTTCAAGCAGTTAATGGTTTACTGTGTTGGAGTATTTTTATGGAGCAAATGAATTTTAATGGTTATCTATCTTAAAAAAATTATAGTTTAGTAATAACTCCTTGCTCTATTGTATTTTTGAAATATTAACTTAAGTTTTTTTTTATTCAGGATGTCGAACTATTTTTGCTATTTAAATTTGAAATGCTTATGAGCATATAAGTTATATGCTAAATAAATGTATACTTATTATATTGAAACTGTCATGATTCATGATTAAAATATTGCTGCATAAACATTTTTTTTATACAAAAGCTACATCAGTTAATAAATACATAAACAAAAAATTTCAAAAATCGAATCTTTTCGGGGATCTGGGTGGGTTTTGGAGATTTTTGGGGATTTTCGAAGTGGCAAAAGGGGACAAGGTGTTCAAAACATCTGGTAGCTCTGATTCTGCCATGGTATAGATATGTTAAAAGGGTTGCCATCAGCTAACACAAAAAACATGTTTATTGTGCTGCTAGGCTTAATAGCTGAGGCAAACGCAAAATTTCTTAGCAAAAATATACATATTTCCCTGATTTGCTTAAATACACACAAACAAAACAAAAACAATATTTTTCATTGAAAAATTTGGCATACAAATAATAAAATTTTAATTAAACACATTTTGAGTACTGTTAGTAACCCTATTCTGCTTAGCAAACTACGATGTCAAGCGCTCTCTCTCAAGTTTCAAAAAGTAAACGAAAGTTGAAAAACTGAACGAAAGGAATGCTTAGACAAAACTTGGGCGACTTCATATATTGCTGTGTTAGTGCGAGCTTTTGCTCTCAAACTTTTGTTTGTTTAAGCACAACTTGGTTGGGCCTTAGCTGTTTTTGTTGGCACAGCAAACAGGATTGAATTTTGTTAATTTGTTGATTTTTCAATCGTATTTTTATACTTGTTATCAATAGTATAATAATGCAAGGCATAGCTGTTAAATAATGATTACTTATCGTAATAATTAGTAATTCGATTATTTTTTTAAAAAAGGCTAAATAATTGATTAAGTACGATTCTTTTCTGTTTGAAATCGTAATCTTATAATAACGATCAAAAATAATCAAAAAAGTAATTACGATTACTTCAGATTACGAAAATAATCAAAAAGAATCAAAAGTAATTAAGAACAAATAATCCGAAAACTTTTAGAAATTATTTTTAATTCTTTTAGAATACTTAAATAACTTCTAAAAGTAGTCGGACTCTTTTTTCTTGATTAATTTTGATTCTTTTCTGTTATTTTCGTAATTTCAAGTAATCTTTACTATTTTTATTTTTTTTTTTTTTGTTATTTGCAATCGTAATCAATTGTCAAGGCTACCTAAAATGCCTCCTTCATCACTAATATAAGAAGCATTTTACATAAAGCGGAAAAAATGTCAGATTCTGGATTTTGTTTATAATTGAGTTAGTTGTACATTAGGCCAGATATTTCTTTTACACGCAGGGAAAAGACATGGTTGAGACATGATTACTACAATAATATTTTTTTTACTAAAATTATTGTATTATTTCCGCAAACACAAACTTTTGCCTTAATAAAGTCATTATTTACTAATGGTGGTACCAAAAATAACATTATAGTTGAAATCATAACATCATTGAAATCGTCAACATACTATGATTGCTTCAACTATTAGATGCAACAAAAATGTTGTAGTTCTGTCAATCATGATAAATGTGAATATTATTATAGAGACAAACATGTTAGAATTTTGAATGTTTGTCTGAACTATTCTTTCGTTGTTGACAAACGAAGCAGAACATAACCAAAAATCGAATGAATTTATTGTGTCTGAACAGTTTGTAGGAAAAACATTCACTTCATTCAGACACAATAAGTTTTATCGATTGCTGGCTATGTGCTGTTTCGTTTGTCAACTGTTCAATTATTGTGTTTGGTTTTTAATCGCCTTATCCTAAAAACAGCATGCAGAAAAGTGACATTTTCGACTTTAATTGTAGCAAACATGTTTCTTTTTACCGTAAACATATTTCGCAATTCTGACCATATTTTGTTTATCACAAATATTGCTATTTTTGTGACAATGCACTTAATGTACCATGTTTATGAATGGCATTAGTCAGGCGAGCGGTAGTAGCGGCTGTAGCTTACTGGTAGTGTGCGTGGCTCTCAAACGAAAAAGCCGCGGTTCAAACCCCAGCTCGGACAGAAAATTTTATCAAAATAGAGAAAAAAATGTCAGCCGTTCGGGGCCTCAAAATTACGAGGAACTCTTTCTTTCAAATTACTTTTTTCAATTTACTTTTTTTCAAATCGGAAGCAATTTTGATTCTCATAAAGGTAATTTTCTGTAAAAAAAAAATTATTTTGTTTGTACCTTTTTATTTTTCACAGAACGCATACCCACATCTGCTAACATGTTGAATTTCTTACTCATACCAACATTTTGACATAAAAAAGTTTTTAAAATTATGTTTCATTATAACTCTTATGAAATGGTTATTATTGGAAAGGTATTAAGTTCTTCTTTCTTTCTGTATATAATTTTCTTTCTTCGGTTTTTTTTAAAAAAAAAAAATTTTAAAAATAGTTAGCAATAAATTCAATTTTTAGTGGTCAATATGAGTTATAAATTAACATAATTTTTAAAACTTTTGTATGTCAAAATGTTGGTATGAGTAAGAAATTTAACATTTTAGCAGATGTGGGTATGCATTCTGTGAAAAATAAAAAGTTACTAGCAAAAAACATGTTTTTATTGATTTCTCCGATTTGAAAAAAAAGTATGCAGAAATCAAATTAATGAGTACCTCTAACTTTTGAGACTCCAAACGGCGGAATCTAAAATTCGATCCGGTCTATTGTACATCATTCTTTTTTTTAATAACGGTTATTATACCTCCGAGTAAAAATAAAAACTATTTTAACTAAGGCCAAACAGCGTCCGAACAAGACCTAATTTTAAAAATTTTTCTCCGCCGTGCAAGGTTTGTACAGCAGCGGTACAGAGGCCGTTTTAAAATAATCTTGGCTGTACAACTAGCATACAGCGGCCGTACAACTTAGTTTAGACCTTGAACGGCCATTGTTCGATCAAACTTTCGGCCGCATAGCTTTTTGGGTTATTTTTATGACAAGTGCGACTCTTTTACGGCCGTGCGGCCCATGTTCGACCGCTGTTCGTCCACTAATATTCTTACTTGGGCTATAATATTAATGAAACATAACAATGTAAATGTTTAGGTTTTATTTTCATAATTTAAGTGAAACTTAGGCGACGATTCGTTGAAAGTAAAATGTTTCGAGTCTCGTAACAAAAAATTTTATAATTACGTCATGATTCGAGCCTCGCTACAAAAAATGTTCTGCATCTGCGGATACGATTGAGATTGACTTTGTGTGGGGTTGCACAAGTATGAAAAAGATTTTTGTGAGCACGAGTAATGAAATATGTTGTAGGGTTGAGTTTACACAGGCATTACATGAGAGCGTGTAATGCAGTGTAACGATTAACGAGACAGTGCAGAATAGGCATTAGTTGTCAAACTTTGTGTCTGTGAATAAGACAGTTGCCAAAACAGAAAAAATAGTAAAATATTTTCTATTTTTCGTGATGTTTGCTTTGGAACCCCAAGAAGGGCAACAAATAAAATGTAGGTGTAGGTGTGAATAAGATAGTTTAGGAAAAAATTTTGCCACACCCCATTTACCGCCCACAAATCAATAAAAATGCTATATTTCGGACGGTTTTGATCGTATTGAACTAAATTTTTGATAATTTAGTTTGTGTGGTTACTGCCGGCAACTTTACTAAAAATGGGTGTCCACGCCTCCTTTTTTTACCGCCCACAAATCAATAAAAATGCTTTATTTAAGGCAGTTTTGGTCGTAAGAGAGTTAAATTTGGTAATTCAGTATGTATGGTTACTGTCAGCATCTGTACGAAAAATTCGTTTCCAAGCCTCCTTTTTCCGCCAACAAATCAGTGAAAATTCTAATTTCAGGCAGTTTTGGCCGTATAGACTAAAATTTAGTAATTTAGTTTGTATGGCTACTTTCGGGAACTGTACTAAAAATGGGCGTGTTGCTTTATATCCACGCCCACTTTTTGATAAATAATTAACATAGACTATAGCGCTGATTGTACTGAAATTTTTACAGTCAATTTGTTTCTAGTACTAGAGAGTGTAGGAAAATATTTTGCCACACCCCCTTTAACCACCCACAAATCAATACAAATGCTATATTTAAGACGGTTTTTATCGTATTAGACCAAAATTTTTAAATTTAGTTTATATGGTTACTGTCGGCAATTGTCCTAAAAATGGGTGTCCACGCCCCCTTTTACCGCCCACAAATCAATGAAAATGCTTTATTTAAGATGGTTTTGGTCGTAAAAGAGTTAAATTTGGTAATTTAGTGTGTATGGTTACTGTCAGAAACTGCACTAAAAATTGGTTTCCACGCCCCCTTTTTCCGCCCACAAATCAGTGAAAATTTTAATTTCAGGCATTTTTGGTCGTAAAGACTAAAATTTGGTAATTTAATTTGTAGGGTTACTTTCGGGAACTGTACTAAATATTGGCGTGGTCATTCTTTAGCCACGCCTACTTTTTGATAAATCATAAAAATTAATTTATGGCAGTCGATTTGTTTTGAGTACGAGACAGTTTTGGAAAATTTTACCACACCTCTCTTACAGCCCACAAATGAATAAAAATGCTATTTTTTGGACGGTTTAGATCGTATTAGAGTAAAAATTAAAATTTTGTTTATATGGTTACTGTCGTCAACTGTACTAAAAATGAGCATTGGCACCTTATGTTACGCCCACTTTTCAAAGGATAAGAGTGAAGCAAAGTGCGCCAGGTATAACCTGAATTGAACTGAAATTTTGTCAGTCGATTTGTTTCGAATACGAAATGGTTTAAGAAAAAAAATGTCGCCGCACTTCTTTTACCTCCCACAAATTCATAAAAATATTTTATTTCGGACGGTTTTGATCGCATTAGACTAAAATTCAGAAATTTATTTTTTGTGTGTTGTAAAGGAACTCCCAAAAGGGTGAGAAATAGAGCGTGTGTGTGTTTTTAGAAGTTAACCCATTAACCGCGGCTCCCCAACGCTCCGTACGAGTTTTATAAAATTTCATGTGCTTTTTTATAATGATCACAGGAACTACCACATCTAATTTCAACTTTGTATCCTTCACCGTAGACGAGATATGAGTTGGGCATAGAAATACCCAAAAGTCGTTAATGGGTCTAAATGGGCACAAACTGCTTCTGCAACGACAGCATAGTTTTATATCAGGAATTTTGTATCAATAGCAGGTATAGTTGGTAAATTCACTAAGAGAGATTTTACATCTTTTTAAAATATAAAATTTTTTACAAATGATAATAACACAAATTTTTCTGATTTTTAATGTTAATAACATTTGCCTTTGAAAATTTAGTAGTTAACGTAATAATTTCTTGACGCACTCCAAAAACAATTTATAGTTCTATGTTTTCTTAAGTCAACAAACAAAAAATTAAACACTTAGCTGTTACTAATCCTGAGATATGATCAATTTTGAAGAAGCATTTTCATGGGTAAAAAAATACCCAACCGGGGTTAATGGGTTAAGAAGTTTCACTTCTGTACTGTATACTCGCTATACTGTGATTTTTTTTTTCTTAAAATTATAATTAAAAATTATCTATTTTCTTAAATTTTAAAAAACCTAACACTGTTTATTGCTAAAACATCATAAGTCCACAGCAGTTTTTCTTTTATCAATATTCGCATATATTAAAACAGAAGTGTTGTGGCAGTGAGCTAAATTACAAATTTAAAAAAAAAATAAAAAAAATTAAAGCTCCAATGGCGACGAAAAAAAATAATAAAAACAAAAACAAAAACATGAGCACACTGAGCTAATGTCTCTTCGAAAAAAATTTCAAAAATAGGTTTTCAGCATCTATTCCAGCAAAATTATTCCAGACAAGTGATACTGAATATGCTACAACAAAAAACTCGCCACCACTTTGAGTGTGCGCTACGAGAAAATACCAACAAAAAAACCACAGCAGCAATAACATTAGGGGTATTCACGATTCAGTGCACTTGCCTGTGCAGTTGAGGACTTGAGCACTTGTGCAATTGTGCAGTTAGGTTTTCGTGAACACACCACCATCACCATTTCAAAGCTGTCAACATTTTTCAATGCACACAAGTGCACAACTGCTCAAGTCCTCAAGTCCTCAAGTTGAAGGTAATAGTAGAAAAGCACTTGTGCAGATTTTTGACGTACGTACATTTTGTTTTTGTAAAGTGCACAAGTCCTTAAGTCCTCAACTGCACAGGCAAGTGCACTGAATCGTGAATACCCCTATTGATAGCTAGCTTTCGACGCGAGCAAGCAACAACAATGTCATGTACATAATTCCTCGAATTACAACACACACGGAAATATTGAAGTTGTTGTAAGTGAGCTAAAAGAGCTAAAAAAGCTATGGGACTTACAACTCTGTTTTAAAGCTATTTTGATATTTCATACCCTGAAATCTAAACACATTTGTGGGTGTCACAACACAAAAATCGCAAAAAATATAACAAAATGTCTATTATAGTTCATGTCAAAAAAAATCTATGGCTGCTAGAGGTGTCGAATGTATTAGCTAGTCCTATGTTTTTGTTTTCCCTCAACATTTCTTTTGAACACACCTACACTATACGCGGAAAGAAAAAAATCAAGCATTCTGTGCTTGGATCAAGCGAATAGGCTATCAGTTTACGCTCAAGCGTAAATTTCTCAATTCAAGCAATATTTTGCTAGAATTGAGCAAATTTAAAACACATGATATTAAGAAAAAAAATACTCAATTCAAGCAACATTTGCTTAAAACTCAAGAAAAAATTTTCTACATTCGAGTCTATGTAATATTTACTTGAAATGCTGAAAACTAGAGTAATTTGCTAGATTTGAGAAATTTATTTTTCTTGAATTGAGAACAATTTACTTGATTCAAGTAAGCAATTTGCTGAAAACTAGAATAATTTGCTTGATTTGAGAAATTTATTTTCCTTGAGAACAATTTGCTTGATTCAAGTGAACAATTTACTGAAAACTAGTTCTAATATTTCTCTCGAGTCTAATATTTACTTGAAATGCTAAAAATTAGAATAATTTGCTAGATTTAAGCAATTAATTTTTCTTGAATTGAGAACAATTTACTTGATTCAAGTAAGCAATTTGCTGAAAACTAGAATAGTTTGCTTAATTTGAGAAATTTATTTTCCTTCAATTGAGAACATTTTGAATAATTTGCTCGATTTGCACAAAGCAACAACACTTTCGCATGCTTTGTTGGCACACATTGGCGACAGTGATCTCGAACGTAGATTTTGTTGTCTAGCAACTCTTTTGCAACAACTTGAAGATTTTCATGATTGTTGTAATTCGCTGAATTGTTCGAAGGCGACAACTCTGCGTTTGCTTAAATTACGAAAATATTTTCTTGATTCAAGCCTTGTTCCAGGTTCTAGAATCAGTTATTTTATGCTTGCTTCAGGCTGTTGTTTATTTTGCTCAATTTTGGCTATAACTTCTCATTATAATTGTTTTTTTCTTAATTTCAGTTTTAAATGCTTGATTTGAGCAAATGAGACTTCATTTTAAATATTCTTATATCAAGCAAAATATTTGTTTAATATAATAAAATTATTTTTCTCCGTGAATCTGCCACCCTTCTGAGGATCCCCATACAAAAACCACAAAAAATAGAGAATATCATTGCTCGTGCACACAAAAACGTGACGAGACTCGAAAAAATTTTCCCTCAAAATTAAATCAAGCCTAAGTTTCACTTCAAACAATTATAAATTAATAAAAAAAACAACATAAAAAACATTTATTATAAAAGAAGAGGTCAAAAATCAACTGAACAATAAATAAAAAATTAATTATTCTTTTAAATTACCTTCTTCATCGTCTACATCTTCAGCGGCGCGTACTTCCAAATTTTCTCCATTCTTCTCCTCAATTTCTACAATACGTAGCAATGTTTGCGAAGGACGCACATAGTTCAGCAAAATAAAGTGCTGCGCCTGCTCGTTGATGTGCACCAGAATAGAACTTATATCGGCATCCTTCGATCGAAAGCTGGAATAGCAATTTAGGCGTGCATTCGGCACAAGTACCACCTCATTATCACGTGATCCCACAAGGAAATTTTTGCCAGCAATAAAGTGACTGAAGTTGAGGTCTGTGCTTGTGCGTTGCCTGACAATCGTGTATTGACCCTCGATCATTTTATAGATATTGCAAGTGACCCGATCCTTTGAACAATCAATCAAATAGTTTTTCCCACGAAAGGTCAAAATATGTGGGTTTTTCGACTGAACTGTCAATGTTTGACGAATCGTAAGTTTCATCGTGGAGGGAAGTATCTCGTATATGTATATAGTCTGCCGAAAGGTGATCGATCATAGAGGTTCTTTTATTGACGTAAGTTTCAAAATTATTCAAACTAGTACTTATACCTTAGAGTCAGTTATGGAATGACCTAGAATGAGATAGTTTTGCAATTGACTGAAGACGTTCAGTGTTGGCATTATCAATTCCTCGACAGGATCGAAATATGTGTGCATCCACTGGTAGGTTCTAAACAAAATAAATAATAATTGTAGTGTAAATATAATGTGTACCTTCTTCTACGTACTTTATACGTCCATCGAAGTCTGAGTCATCGACTGCTAAGATCAGCAACAGTTTGTCCTCAACGGGTTCAGCGAGAAACATTTTACGATACCGTCCGAGCATAGTTAACTGTTGTATGGGCTCAAAAACCGGCACAATTGCATTGCTAACATTATCTGCTTCTTGCTTTCTTTTGGCCAGAATTTCATCGTTTATTTCATAGATTATTAGATTACGTTCAAAAACTACCACTAAAATCAGATAGTTTCGCCAAGAAATTAACTAAAACAAATGTTAAATTGTACATAGTTACTTTATTAATTTAAAAATTTTTTGGTATCATGCCCACCCTTGCATCCACATGTTGCGTTTCCCACATGCTGTCATCCAACCAGCCAATTAGTGTTACATTTGTTTTTTCCCGCGATATAAACAGCTGTTGAAGATCATGACCATGCAACACAAAGAGCCATTGCTTACGCACTTCTTGCATTAGTTGCATTTTACGATCATTGTGAATGATGGTATCCAATACGGGCAAACGAAAACGTAAACCTGAATCCAATGCTTTGTCAGCAGAGTCCACATTAGCGGCATTGCAGTCGGGATATGAGGGCACAATCCGTGGAAGATCGGGAGTTGGTTGCTTTTCGGCATAACACTACAAAGACAAAGTTAGAGTAAAAACCAAAAAGAGAGAGTCAAGATCAAAGAAGATGGAAAACGTGATCAGCCTCATGCTATTGTTTTTGCAATACGGTACTCACAGTTCTTGTTGCTGATAGTATTATGGTTATTGCAATTATAAATAATATTCTTATTAAAATCTTCATTTTATAATTTAGTTTTTTTTCAACTATTTGACCCGCACTTCCTTACTACTATTTCCAGAAATTTTTATTTTATTAAAGCAATCATTCAATTTTTTTGTTTAAAGATTAATATTCAATGGACGCTGCACAAACTATAACAAAATTATTTTATCCAACTCTATTGCGCTAAACTAAATACAGTTATTTAAAATACAGGGAGCTATGCTAAATATCTCTGATGTTGTGTTTTTGCAAAATGACTTGTTATACCTCTCGTTTTAACTTTTCCACTCCGTTTGTAACATTTATAAGGAGGCATGTATAGAAAACTATATATGAAGGGCTTATTGCAATAACGTGAAGTTAATTTTTTAGGCTGAATACATTACTCAATGCATAGTCAACATCCACTTAGGAGATTTTGGCTATTTCTTATTAATTTTCTAAAATATTTGTAAAAATGTCCGTGTATGAATGAAAAATTAAATGAAAAATGTATGAATTTTCATACAAAAAATATTTAAGTAAAAAAAAAAAAATTTTAATATAACACGTTTTAAAAACGAACTAAAAAGTATAAAATAATTTCGACTAGAGTGGGGCTTTTAGTTCAACTAAAAACGTGGGGCGCATGCTATAGAGAATAGTAAGAAGTGTTATTAACAATTGTAATACGTTAGTAAACGAATGATTTCTTATCCCAGATCCCTTAACCTATTAAAGACTGCTCATAGATTGCTCAGGAAGCTTATATAGGCCATAGAAGTTGCTTTGTAAAATTTCAGGTTTGTAACTGTCACCGTATTTGAGATCTGCATTGGTTATTTAAATACCCAATCGGCTAATCCAGGTTCTTGGTGTTAATAAAATTTTGCATATATGGCAACATTCTTCTGTCATAATGAACACCTGATAAATAGAGGATACTAGAGGCAAACTGACCACGAATTTTTCCCTCGATCTTTCCATTTTCTAATTTTCTACACAGCTTTGTATATGGATTTTGTCATTTTTGAAAATCACACATCTTCGATCTCGAAAAGGAACATTTAATTTTATGAATTTCATTTCACATTGTAAAGTAAGTTCGTTTTTAAAACGTGTTATATCAAAAAAAAAATTTTACTTAAATATTTATTTTTTACTTTTTAGTCTTATATTACTCCATTTTGTTTGTTTACAAAATTTCATTTATATTTTAAATTACATTTAAAGTTTCAAAACTCTAGCTCTAGTAAGTTGGTTAAAAACAGATTCCAAGATTTGTACGGTACAGATATGAAGTGAAGTTAATAAAAAACTTGTTATCGGGCCAGTAGTGTTGTAGATATAGGATTTTAATTGATTTGTGGGCGGTAAAAGGACGAGTGGCCAAATTTTTTCCAAAACCATCTTCTACTGGAAGGAAATTTACTGCCAAAATTTCAGCTTAATCAGCCCTGTAGCTTTTGAGATATAGTATTTTTATTAATTTGTGGGCGGTAAAAGGGGATTGGCAACATTTTTTTCCTAAGTCATCCTCTACTTGAGGGAAATTTACTGCCAAAAGTTCAGCTTAATCGGCCTAGTAGGTTTGGAGATATACCATTTTTATTAATTTGTGGGCGGTAAAGGGGGAGTGGCAAAAGTTTTCCTAAATTATGTGTGTTGTTGTTGTTATTGTTTCTTTATTTCTATCACAAATCCAATATTTAAAAAAAATAAAATACAAAGTTTGAGATTTAATCTTAAGATTTTGCAACAAATAGGTTCAAGGTATATGATTAATAATGATAAACGCTTAAAATAATCTTAATTTATAGGAAAAAGATAGTAAAAAACCTATATTATTATCACTTGTTAAATTATGGGGATGTTTTGAGATCAGTCTCTTCGACTTCTCTAAAAGAATAGAAACAGAAGCCACTGACTATGACAAACTCCTCAAGAGGGCATGGGCTGAAGTCCTGCATTTATAGGAGAATGACAGGGTCAAATCGTTCAAAGTACTGGGTATTTTTCTTATTTGAGTCATGGTATGCAATTCTGAAGTTGTAAATCTACTTGGCAAGTCAAAGATAGTCTTTAGATTCTTGTTTTGTATTACTTGAAGGCGCTTTAAGTGAGTATTTGCACAATCCTTCCAAGCGGGACAGGCATTAGTCAGGAGAGGTCTAATACACATTTTATAAATCAATATTTTGTTCTTGATATTTAACTTCGACTTTTTATTTAAAAGGAAATACAGAGCTTTACTACATCTTGCAGCTTTAATGCAGATGTTATCGATGTGCGGTTTGAATAACAATTTATCGTCCAAGAAAACTCCTAAATATTTGACTGACTTTGAAAGTGGTATCAAGTTAGTTTGAACTGTGAACGGTCTAGTAGGAACACGTTTTGGGGACTTATTATATGGAAATATGATGGCTTGGGTTTTTTCATCATTAACTTTTATTTTCCATTTATTGAAATATTTTATAGCTAAAGATGAGGCACCTTCCATATTTTTGATAATTGCGTTTGAGACTTTCCCAGAAATGATCAGGATGCTATCATCAGCGTAAAAAGCTAAGTCTACGTTAGCGGACGACTTGAAATCAGAAATATATATAGAATATAAAAAAGGTGATAACACCGAACCTTGTGGAACTCCGGCTGATACTTGTTTTTCAGTGAAGTTAAAACCCTCAACTTGTACTACAAAACTCCGATTAGATAGAAAACTTTTAATAATCTTTATAAGATGTAGAGGACATCGTAAAGTGTTTAATTTGTACAGAAGACCGTTGTGCATCTAAAAGTACCACTCCTGTGGAATACTTTTTCATTTTATTCGCCTTGATAATATTAACCTTTTTGATCTGATGAGTAGTACTGTGACCGGCTTTGAATCCAAATTGATACTGATTAATAGCATTGGTTTCATCAGTGAAACTTTGAAGTCTATCAAGAATAATTTTCTCAAAAATTTTGCCTAGACAGCTCAATAAGCTTATAGGGCGATAGCTTGAAGGTAATTTCTGGTCTTTGTTCTGTTTTAGAATTGGTACAACTTTAGCTTTTTTAAAACATTGAGGAAAATGGCAAAAATGCAAACAAAAATTGAAAATTCTAACTAAAACGCTTAAAGCAGATTCTGGAAATTTTTTTAAGGATTATATTGTTAATACCATCGAAACCAGGGGCTTTACGATTTTTTTGATTATTTATTAAAGATATAATTTCAGAAGCATCTGTAAGAGCACTGGAATCTTCGTTTTGTAAATTATTTGTAGCTAAATTGCTAACGAATAAATTCACTTCACTATCAAAGCTATGAGTTAAGGAGGATGGTATCAAAAATGCTTTAGAAAAATGATCGGATATGGCTGTTGCCTTTTCCTCACACTTATTTACTTCACGGTTTTCTACGATTAGAGTCGGAATCGATTTCTTCTTTTTACTAAAGTAATTAGCAACTTTCCAGAAATTTTTCCTGCCTACTTTAAGAGATAATAAAAAGTTAGACCACTGTTCGTTTCTTTGCTTACAAATATGGAAGGATATCAATTGATTTAATTGTTTGATTATTGCCAGATAGCATGTTTTTTCACTTAAATCGATACTCCTTTGAAATTTTCTTCTGTAAGTATTTCTAGAGGAGATAAGTGATGTACATAGATCTGACAAACGTAACGAGTAACTCCTACGCTTTATATATGAAATGTGTTCCAATCTAGCCTTATCTAGAATATTTAAAAAACAAGATATTTGAGATTCAATATTAACAAGCCAGGGAAGCTCCCCCCAGCTCGTCCAATAAATCAGAAAATAAGATTTCACCGTTTACAACATTCTTAAAGTTCAACCAGTTCGTATTAAGGTAATCAGGGTAATACTCTTCTGACTCAAGTAAGAGCTCGTTGATGTAAAAAGTAATTGGATCGTGATCCGAATACAGCTCAGATTTAGATCACTTCGAAAGTCTTGGTGTATCTTGGGCAGTAAGCAGATATGAAGACTACATTTTTGTTGTTGATTTTTAAAGAAATACTTATATTTTCAATTGATTTTGTCGGGAATGATTTTATTAAGCCATGTTCGATACCGTGACGTATAGCAATCGCAACGCCTCCACCGAAAGTTACTCTATCTTTCCTGTAAATTTTATATCCAGGAAGTCGAAATTTATGGTGAGGCTTTAAAAACGTTTCATTTAATAGGACTATGTCTATAGACTTATTAATTAAAAAACGGAGGAGTTGTATTGAAGAATCAAAAGTTGTAGCGCCCTGGCAATTCCAGTGCATTATATGAAGACTGCTTAAACTTTTAACCCTTTGAGGACAATAGTTGCTTATAAGCAACTTCAGACTTTAGGACCATATTAATCTCGTTTGGGACCCACTGTTTTATAACGGTAAATAGCAAGCAACAGAATGATGTTGTGTGTGCAGAAAAAGAGAAAAGCAAATGCAATAATGTGTTTGTGTTTTTTGCTTTACGCAGTTATTCAGTGTGATTTAATGTGCGCGATCAGTACACGAAAAATTTGCAAATAAATAAAAAATATTTTTAAATATTTCTGCATAACTGAAAAAATTAAAGTGAACAAAATGTTGAAGTACAAGGGTAAGTTAATTTATTTATGTTTTTAGATAAAAAATAAATGCAATATTTAGAGAGAGAGAATTTTTTAAAAACTGAAGTTGCTTATAAGCAACTTTGGTCCATAGTGGATATAGAAAAAGTATAAATTAATTCGGTTTGCAGAAAAGCTTACACAGAGGAAAGGCCTGACTGATGCTGAAATTGAAGCTATTGCAAACTTTGATTGGGACATGTCATCTGATGAAGATGAAGCTGCTGAGGATGAAGGTGATCCTGACTTTGTGGACGAGGCAATTGAGGCAATTTTAGTAAGGGGTGAGGAGGTGGAAGCAGAAATCATCGACAACTTGCTCAAGGATGATGAGAATATAAACTGCTGTGATGATGAAGAAGTAAGTACTGAGGCTAGTTTTGAGAAAATAGAGCCGGTAACATTGAAGTGGAGAAGACGGGATATGTTGCCTGGTGATGTAATATGGATGGGAAATGCTGAAGGTAATGACGTATATGAGGAAAAAACTCCGATGGAGTATTTTGAACAATTTTTTGATGAGGAAGTATTTGCACTAATGACTTCGCAAAGCAATTTATATGCAATGGAAGCGCTTGCCATAGAACTGAAATGTTCACCATATGAAATGCAACGTTATATCGGGGTACTATTGTATATGGGTATTATAAAAATGCCTCGAACAAGAATGATTTGGTCAAAGCAATTAAAGCTGAATTTTATAACCGACGGTATGACACGATCAAGATTTGGAAAAATTAAGTCTTCTTTTCACCTGAATGAAAATTCAAAGCAGCCAAAGAAAGGTGAACCAAATTTTGACAAGCTATATAAAATACGCCCATTGCTGTCATTACTGAAAGATAAGTTCAATAAAATACCTCAAGAAGAATATCAATGTGTGGATGAACAGATTATAGCTTTCAAGGGGAGGTCAAGTCTGAAGCAGTACAATCCCGCGAAGCCTCATAAATGGGGAATGAAAATGTTTACCAGGGCTGGGGCATCAGGCATGATTTATGATTTTTTTTATATGTTGGCGATGGAACATGTCCAACATACGGACTTGGCATATCATCAGATATTGTTTTGTATTTGGCTTCTACCATTCCCAAACATGAAAATTACAAACTATATTTTGACAATTGGTTTACCTCAATAAGCCTTATGGTAGCTCTAAAAGGAATAGCCATATTCGCAACTGGCACCGTGCGACAAAATAGAATGGCTAAATGTGAACTTCTTTCAGAAGCCGAACTAAAAAAACGTGGTAGAGGTTCGTATGATATGAAATGCGAAGTAACTCATAACTTAACTGCAATCCGCTGGTTTGATAACAAAGGTGTGCAGCTGTTGTCTACCTATATGTCTGACCAGCCATTGGGATCCTGTAAGCGTTGGTGTGGCAAGGAAAACAAATTCATACATATTCCCCGACCAGCTGTAGTTGACGACTATAATCAACACATGGGAGGAGTTGACTTATCGGACATGCTCATGGAGCTTTACAAAATTAATCATAGATCCAAAAAATGGTATATGCGCATTGTTTACTGGTGCATCGGAGCTGCTGTTGTAAACGCCTGGTTACTCTATCGGAAAGACCTAAAAGCTGCCAAACAAAAGTCTAAACCAATGCCACTAATATATTTTCAAATGGAAATAGCACAATCGCTACTTAGCGCTTCGTCTCCCTCTGACATCACTAAACGCGCAAGGGTACGTCCTACTACAAACCCCTCACACCCACAGGCCCCTTACACCCAGCAAGCCTCACCATCGACCTTGCCTTCGTCATCAGAGAGTATTTGCAGCCCTGCATTAAAACGGAAGTACACCCCAGATCCAGCCAAAACACTGCGATATGACGAAAAAGGCCATTGGGTGGTATGTTTCCAAATGTTCCAAATGTGGAGTTTATTTGTGTTCGAACACAAGCAAAAATTGTTTTCTTATATACCATACTTAAGTATTACATTATACAGAAAAACTGCTAAATAAAATATAAACTGTATTTGTAAAAATACCCTATTTTTATTTACCACTATGGACAATTGTTGCTTATAAGCAACTTCTTCCAGGACTTCGTAGGAAGGACATATGACTTTCAAATTTTGTAAACTGCTTATATAAGCCTATAAAAGTAGAATCGGCCATAGTTTGTATTTTTAGTACCAACGGGTTAAGAGCTGTCCTCAAAGGGTTAAAATTATAACGCATATTTTAGCATACCCATAATTACATTAAGTTGCTCCAATTTCGAATTATACTTGCGAAGATCTGTTATTGCTTTTGTAAATATTTGAAAAAGCTCATCTTTTGAAAAGAGGTCAGATTTTTGTTCTTGGGAGTTAGGTTTAGACATCTTGAGTGCATCTGTAAAACTTCCTTTAGATAGGACTGGGAATGTACGACTTTCAATTGAATCCGGTATAATTGGTGGAAAATTTAGATGTTCAAACTGGACCGTCCTCGAAGTGGCCTTACTCCGCTTAGACGTGAGACGATTTCTCAGCTCGAGATATTCAGCACGACAGGGGCACTTTGGATCATCCGCTCTGTAGTTAGATTGTTTTTTGTTGCTTTTAATACAGTTGGAGCCAGGGCTGTGGAGTCGGAGTCGTGGAGTCGGAGTCGCGGTGTTTTTGCCGGAGTCGGAGTCGGAATCGGATCCGCTAAAAAAACTTGCGACTCCGACTCCGAAAAAGAATTTTTCAAATTTTTTCCGATATAAAAATTGTTTCAAATTCTTTTTTTTTCCAATATTTTCAATTTTCAAATATTTGCCTTTTTACAGAAGTTGATTAAATCTTTTGTAATGAATTATTTTTTAGTTTATTTAATTTTAATTATTTATTTTGTTGATTTTTGTCGTGTTTTGATTGAATAAAAACGTTAAAAATGTGCGACTTTTGTGCGACTTTTCGTTTTTGAAAAAACGGCTTTTTTCCTCCTTTTTCAAAATTTTCAACAGTCACCCTGATTGTCACTCATAAACTTGTGCTTTCATTTTCTCATGATTAAGAAGAAAATGAAGCAAACAAAAGCATTAACGTTCTCTCACAAGTAAAAGCAAATTTGATAAGACACTGCAAACAAGAAAAAACTTCGCTGCAAGCGTCGTCATGTTCATTTTAAATGCAATTACTGTTTGCATATTTTCTCTATCGTGTGAATACTCTCTATGTATGTGCATAGTATGTACACTAGGGCGGGTCAATTTGTATGGACGAATTTTTTGGAGGTCTGGCTCAGCGAAATTCGTAAAATACATGTAATTTCAAGACTTTTTCTCCACTACAGCATATACAAATTCTGAAAAAAAGCTGTGCGGACTTTCGTAAATAGATTTTGTTCTCAATTATAAAATATCAATGTATGAATGTATGTGTATGAATCTATTTACGAAAGTCCGCACAGCTTTTTTTCAGAATTTGTATATGGGCATTTCCATGGTGTCGCACGGGACAGTCGTACGCAGTTAAATTGGAAAAAAAGTAGTAATAACACGGATTTATATTTTGATAATGGTCTTAACTTATAACTCATAGTAAGCTCTATAAGTGGTGCTAAGGTTGATTATCGGTAATTTTTCCTTTTCAAAATAATTGCCAAAAACAACGGGGTTCGCACGGGACAAAAACGGAAGTTTTTTTCGAGGACAACAACTCAAGCGCCGAATTCAGCGAAGTCTGAAGGAATATTTCAAAGAGTTTATTTTATGGATATTGTGCATTGGTGTTTCTTTTAAATTGCTTTTATTTTACCCAATAATATTTAACACTTATTTTTTAATTTAATATTAAGCTCGGTCGCACGGGACAGGTCGCACGGGACAGTTTTTTCCATTGCAATTTAATTGGGTAATTAAGTAATTAGGTAGTTAAGTAATTATGTAATTAGGTAATTAAAAACAAATTCAATATATTTTCCTTTAATTGCATCAACCATTTTTTCATTGTCTTCAGCCAATGCCTTCCATTTTTAATAAAACAAAAATGTTTATGAAACATTTACTAAACACTTACGAAAAAGAAAAACTACATTTGTGAAACAGTGCAGACGATGTGATCATCATGGTTAATAATTTTATGTACAAATTGCTTAAATTAATAAAATTAAAATGTTTCTCTTAGATAATATCATAAAATAATAAGTTTTTAATAAGTTTTAATTTTTTGGTCACGGTAGACTTTCCTGTGGAAATACCCATATGCTGTAGTGGAGAAAAAGTCTTGAAATTACATGTATTTTACGAATTTCGCTGAGCCAGAATTTGACCCGCCCTAATGTACACCCTTTCGTTAGAAATGTGTATTGATAAAATCATTGCATTCATTATTTCATGAAAGGAAACCAATGCTGCTAGCTTAGAAGATTTACCCTAGATTTAGGTTATTTTTTTATTTAGGGTACATTTTAGGGGTAAATATTTGTTATCACTATAATAGAACTCCAGATATACAATTATTAATTTTCACTTAAATTTCCTAAAATAAGCAAATTAGCTCCTCGTTACTGGCTCTTCCATTTTAAAATGCATCGGTTGAAGGTGAATTTTCAATGTTTAACTTTGTAAAAAATGAGTTGAGTAATACAATATATAGAATGGAAATTTCATTAACATGTGGATAATAAATTAATAATTTAAATAAAATTCTGCTCTTGAGAAGTTCTTTTTCAAATTGACTAAATTTAGGAGGTTTTTATTTTTGTCTTTGGTCGTAGTCGGAGTCGGAGTCGGAGTCGTACTTTAAAAATTCCGGCGGTTGGAGTCGGAGTCGCAACTATTTTTTAACGACTCCACAGCCCTGGTTGGAGCATTTGTATACCATCGTATTATTGTACGGAGCAGATTTTAACTTACAGCTGTTGAAATCATGATTAAGTCCACAAGCTAGACACAATTGGGCGCGATGACAATTAGAGGAGCCGTGTCCAAACATTGAGCATTTGGTGCATAGGGTTGCACCATACTTTTTGCTTGAAGGTTTTCTCCATTGTACAGCAACACCACAGAGAAATCGAATTTATAATAATTCACTTTTAGGAACAACGTTTTTGTCCAACTCAACCATGTATATGGCATCGTTAACATTGGATCGTTTAGTCTCGATCTCTTTAACCGACTTGATGTCAATGTTGTAACTTTCTTTAAAGTTCTCTGAAATCTTGTTGGGTGTTAGTTTCGACAATCCAAAAACAACGAGCTTATATACCGAGCTGTATATTACTGGGTGAGTAAAGAATTTAATATTCAATTCTTGTAACTTTTTGATGCATGTAGCATGGTCCGCTAATGAGTTTGCAAAGATTTTTGTTCCGATGGAGGAGAGCCTTTTAAAGTTATATTTTCCTTCAGTAAACAATTTTATAACATCAACAAATTGATGAATGTTGTCCACGACACTAGGAGGCACCTTGTTAGGTTCTGCTTTAAAAGCACCGTCTTCGTCATCAGAGCTCTCACAATTCATGTCAGCGTCGTAAGTTTTGCCTAAACTCACTAAACCGGTTTGTTCGATCGCATTTAGTTAGCACCTGTGAAGTACTAGCGCAAGCTTTCAGTGGCTTCAACTTGCCACCTCTTTTCCGCGTTACCATTGCTGTTGACATCAGCAATAAACCGAAATATAGCAAAATAAATAAAAAAATGAAAATTCAAGAGAAGAAAAACTGTTAATATGTGCACAATATGTGCGTAGCCAGAAAAAAGAAACGTCCGATCCCTACGAGAGGTAGTCAGAGACTGTCCAAATTATATGTGTTGTCATCCAGTTCTGAGCCATAATCTAAAATTTAAAACCCTAGTTCATCGGGAAGTTGCTTAAAAATGGATTCCAAGATTTGTACGGGACATACCCACTAGGGAAGTCAATTTTAGCCTTTTTTTTTTTTTTTTTTTTTTTTTTTTATTTATATATATATTCATATGTATATACAAAGTTTACAAGCTAATATTCCAGATTATAAATTTATACAGTTAAAGTTAATTAAACATAATTAAAATATTTACATGATAGTAGAGTAATTTTGTAATTTTTATTTTATATGCTCCATTGCCTGAAGGCTTCTCAAGGAGCTTACTCATCTGGCATTAGCCACTAATTAGCATAGTTATATTACAATCACCAATAAATTAATAATATTAGACGTTACAATTACCAACTTTCTAAACTATTAAACTCCGTTAGTTAGCAAATGCAGTTTTAGTCCTGACTTGAACTGTCCCAGGGACATCAAGTTTTTAAGTTCTAGTGGCAGATTGTTGTATTCCGTTGGACCCGCATAGAGGTATCGCTGTTTGGTAAGCTCTAGTCTGCATCTCGCCACGACAAGGTTATTAGCGCTTCTTGTATTAAGCCCATGCGTCGCCACGGATAACTGGGTGGTGTTGTAACCCAAATTCCTTTTGTTTTTGTACACATGCAGCAGTAAATGATATTTGTAGAGCTTGTTTAGTGGAAGGACATTACTGAACTTCCTTGAGTATAGAAGATGACTGGGGTATCGTGGTTGTAACCCAAAGACCGCCTTAATACATTTATTTTGCATTGTCTGCAACTTTTTTTTGCTCCACTGTGTGCTTGTAAGCCCAACACATGGTCATATATGAAAGGTGCGAATGGATAAGTGACGCGTAAATTGTAAATTTTATTTCAGTTGACAGTTTATTTTTTAATTTATATAAAACTCCAAGGCCATACGAAATTTTCTTTTGCAGCTCTCTTATGTGTTGGTTCCACGATAGGTTGTTGCTGACCGTCAAACCCAGAAATTTTATGTGCTCCTGCTCCACTACTTCCGTATCGTTAACTAGGAACTTAAATTTGTCCGCTTCATTGTGTTGCGGTGAGATAATTGTGAATTTGGTTTTTGAGTCATTTATTGCTAGTTTGTTAAAACGGAAAAATTCTTTCAGGATGGAAATATCAAATTCTAAATGAGCTCTTAAGTTTGTTCTTGAAACGATGGGATAGAATAAAGCTATATCATCCGCAAACAAAAAAAGTTTACCGTATAGTGTTAAATTTCGTAAATCATTAATAAAGATTAGAAATAGCAGCGGGCCTAATACAGACCCTTGCGGTACACCACAAGTCACTCTCTGTGGACTACTTTTAGTTGTGCCGTTAAAGAGAATTTGCCATCTATCGTTCAAGTAGCTGCGCATGAGTAGAGTTTCTGTTGCATCAAACCCCGCGTATTCCAGTTTTTTAATAAGGAGTTCATGATTTACGCACTCAAACGCTTTTTGCAAATCGATGAATAGGCCTCCCACTTCTTTACATCCACTGTCCAAATTAGCGCAAATATCATCCAGCGCCTGTGCTACCGCCGATTGTGTATTTGACCCTCTCCGAAACCCATACTGGCGATCAAACAAGAAGTCCAATTCTTCAAGGTGATTTATTATTTGCTCCTTCAAAAGTTTCTCGATAATGTTGTTTAAAACCGGCAAAATAGCTATTGGTCGATAGTTATGAGCTTGTGATCTGTCACCTCCTTTGAAAATAGGTACAACCTTCTGAAGCTTCAATTTATTTGGATAAGTACCGGTAGAAATAATCTTGGCAAAAAGATGCTTGAGGACCTTAGCCACAGCCAACGCTGAATTCTTTACTATGATGGGTGGTATATCATCGACGCCAATAGCTTTGTGCGATTTTAAAGAATCAATAAGGTGTAGTATCTCCTCAACTGTAACGTCTGTAAAAGAGAGTTTCAGCCGGGGTGGCTAGAGTGTTCTGAAAGAGTTAACATCGTCATCCTCAAACGTGTCAATATTAGCAGCAACATCCTCAGCACGCGACACAAAAATGTTGTTTAGACAGTTGGCCAGCTCTACATCAGAGGTGATTAAATTTCCGTTACAATCCGTAATTTCGCTTATTTTTTTGTCTCTTACGTTTCGGTTGAGGAAGCCGTTTAAAGTTTTCCAAGTACCCCTCACATCACCCTTGACATTATTTAGCTTTGTTCTGTAGTAATTTTGCTGTAGTACTTTTTTGCAGTCTTAATGACCTTATTAATTGAAGATAGCCCATTAGTGAGGTCAAGTCTAGTTGGTTGTCTTTTTAGCTTCTTGTAAATATTGTTTTTTATTTTGACTAGCTGCTGAAAGTTAGCATTTGCCCAGGGAGATAAAGCATGTTTTAACAGAATTCTGATGGTATCTTCTCTTTTGTTTGACACTATGGCCGTAGAAATTACATCTTCAAGTTTATTATAAATGTCGTTAGGATCATTTAGATTGAATATGGTCTCGTCCTGGAGGGTGTTATTGATTGACTGCTTGATTTGTTGGTGATCATAGATGGTTTTTTTAATTATTTTAAATTTAGAGGATTCGGCCCTCAGGTGGATTACGCAGCTAATCATATTGTGGTCGCTTAGCGAGTTCTCAACTGAAAAGATCTCACATACTTCAGAGCCTAGATTGGTGAAAGCGTTGTCTATGGATGTATTAGAAGCAGGCCTGGTTATTAGCTTATGGCCTAAACTCAGACAATACGAGTTAAGCAGAGTTATTAGAGACTGACCATCCGTTGTAGTACCTAGTGCATCAATATTTGAGTCACCAACAGCAATGCAGCATTTTGCACACATTTTAGCTAGTTCCGTTTCCAAAAGGTTTAAAAAATTGTTGGTAGGGCATTTCGGTGAACGATAAAAACCAAGTACTGTAAGCGTTTTGTTATTTATTCTGAGCGATGGAAACGAAATTCTTATAAAATGGCAATAAGAATCATTGGTTATTTCTTCAAGTGTAAAAGATAAATTTTCCAAAACATAAAAGGACAAGCCCCCATAGCCATCTTCTCGACAACAATGAACATGTCGATAACCACTGAGTGCATAAATTTCAGCAATATGTCTTGAAATCCACGTTTCTTGAAGACATATTATGTGCGGTAGCTTTTCAAATGAGGAAAGTTTAGAGCGAAACGAATTGAATTTGTCAATTGAAGAAATACTTCTAACATTGAAGGATAATAAGTTTAGAAAGTTGTTATTTTGACGAGCTAATACATAAAGGTTGAAATCATTTATATTATTAAAGTAATTCATTGAAATAGTTTATAAGTTAACTACTGTTTACCAAAATTTTTAGATAAATGCAGCTAAGAGATTAGGTTAACCTCATCATCCGAAAGTTCATCCGATAAAACTTGCACACCAACTGCACCATTTCGTACCAGACGTCTGCTTCCAGTTGCTGCCAAGAGAAGAAGTTCGTCGACTTTTGCCTGTGAGTGTATAAGCTCAGCCCGAGCGTTGTCAAATTTTTTCGCAAATATTTTATTGCCTCTGGTGAAAACGTATTTAAACCCAACTCTTTTAAGCGCTTTTGCATGTCCAAACAGCAACAGCGTCTCTTTGGTTAGGAAGTCATTTATAAATATCGTATTCTTGTACGCGGGATCAGCTTTAATTTGCTTTTTTGCTGCCATGAGCTTCATTTTGGCTTCATGATTTGAGAATCTTACGTTTTTTAAATAAAAAAATTATATTACAAATATTCATGTAAATCCAAACATTTAATTTTAAGTTGATATGAATATACACTGAGAAAACAAATAATCAAAAACGTACATTTTAAAAACGTTTAATAAAATTAATATTTTTAAAAATCTTTTAAGCCATACAAAAATGAAAACGCACATTTTTAAATAGAAAAGTAAAACGAAACATTTTTAAAACAACCACGAATATTTTACTATGATAAAGTAGGATAAAATTAATATTTTTAAAAACATTTTACGCCATACAGAAATGAAAACGCACATTTTTAAATAGAAAAGTAAAACGAAACGTTTTTAAAACAACTACGAATGTTTTACCATGACATAGTAAAATTCACATACTTTGTTTCAAAATACTTGTTAATAACGAATTGTTTGTTATATATGTTTCATTGACTTAAGTATTTGATATTTGCTCAGAAAATAAAATTTTTTTATTCTCGATTTCATCCCTCTGCAGTTTGCCTGCAAAAAAGTAATGAAAGAGTTTGAGTTGGAGCATTTGCTGCCACAACTAAAAGGTAAGTATTTTAAATAAAATGAATAAAATCTGACAAAATTCAATTTTTTATAGACGCTGGGACACAGTATAATGATCTAAAAATTTTTAACGAGATGAACATAGCTGATGATAAAAAACTAAAATAAAACTGTAATTTTGAAAACCAATAAAGCTTTTTTTAATTAATAGAGGAAATAAGGATTTCTGTAAATTTTTTGAATTAATGCGAAATAATGAACATTTTCGTTTTTTAAATGTAAACAATTGTTGTACCATTGCATTTTAAAATGTATATTGTTACAAATCGAACAAACATTTTAGAATATAATTTTAAAATTTTCGTTTTTAAAATGAAAATAAACATTTTCCATTTGAGAATATTTATTATTAAAAATCAAACGAACACTTTATAATCTCTTTTAAAAATTTTCGTTTTTAAAATAAAAATAAACATTTTAGTACAGCATTTTGAAATATCCATTGTTAAAAATCAAACGATTATTTTAGAATCTCATTTTAAAATGTAAGTTTTTAAAATGAAAATAAGCGTTTTACTATTTCATTTTAAAATTAAAATAAACGTTATAAGTGCAAAATCAGTCTTGTTTAAGAAAATTAGTCAATTTTGTTGATTTAATCATTTTTTGATTCCAATTTTTTCAGAGTGCAAAAAAGTAAGTTAATTTTGGTCGTTTGGTAAGTTTCAGGTTTTTTAGTTTGTACAAACTAGGTTTTGTTCGTTTGTTTTTTTTTTTTGTTTGCAAAATATTGTTTCAGCTCTATTTTTTTAAATGCGGGTTGTTTTGGGGGGGTCATGACCCCCCTTGGATCCGCGCCTGCACAAAGGTATGCAATTACCAAATTGCAAATATATAACTCTTCAGGAAATTATTAAACACACACCAAGGAAGGTGTTAACATTGAAAAAAGGGGCGTGGCACCTCCCATACAGCCAAAATATTTCATATCGGATGGCTTTGGAATTATAGGTCGCACTGCTTCGAATTTCGGTATTCGAGCACAATTTACACGTGCCGTTGCACTAATAATATATTATGGGCTTTGGACAAGGAGGCGTGGCACCTCCCATACAACCGAAATTTGCAATATCGAATAGCTTTGGAGTTTGGAATTCGGTATTCGACCACAATTTACATGTGCTGTTTCACTGATAACATTTTATGGGTGTTGGACAAGGTGTCATGGCATTAACGCGCCAGATTTCAACTAGTATTATATATATGTTTAGCCCGCAATATTTTGGACTTAATTTTGTTTTTATTATGCGCGCTATTTCACTAAACCATTTAACTTATTTAAATTTTTACTTAATACGAAAACAAGAATCTCGTTGCTAAATGAGTTTGTTTAACAACCTATTCAAATTTATTTGCATAGCGATAAATTTGGCTAACATTCTACAGATAAGCCGTATAAAAAAATTTGATAAAAATGTTGATGCATTACACACGTTTATTGTTTGACAACCTGTGCCAAAGATCTAGCCATCAACATGGTGAAGTTATAAATCGTTGCTTACAAGTGCTTCTCACATAGTTAGTGTCAGCTCTTCAACACCAAAGTAACGAATCGCGATAAAAATGTTTACGCGTCAAATGTACAATGCTGATCCCAGCAAAGCAACCCAAATCAGCGATCCTGCCGCTCCAAACTATCTCATGGCTGATTATAGTTATGGTAAAGAGGGTGTACGTTTGTTTCAACTATTCAAGGATGGACCAGTACATTCCATTGTGGAGTTTGAGGTAAAGTCACATATTCGACTTCGATCACACAAGGAATATTACGAAGGTAGATTGGGTTAATACGAGTACCACATACATTTCTGACATTTAATGCTTTCCACTTTAGCTGATAACTCCGATATTGTAGGCAGCGATGTGCAAGAAAATCAAATCTATTTATATGCTCAGAGGCACGGTATCAGTACACCAGAAGAATTTGCACTCGCAATGACACAATTCTTCTTGGATACCTACGAACAAATAATGGAAGCCAATATTGTGGTTGAAGAAATTGGTTGGACGCGTGTAGGAGCGCCGGGTACGCAGATTTCGTATTGCCATCAGTCACATAATCATGCCTTCTTGAAAAGTGCCGATGGTGGTAGAAGATATTGTGAAGTCGTTCGAAAGAGAAACGGTAAAGTTAAGCAATTGTATTGGAATTGATTCCATAACATTTTCTAAATGTTAAGTCTAGATCCTAACCCACTCCTGATTGGACGCATATCGGACTTGCTCATGGTAAAGACAGCTCAAGCACCCTTTGTTGGTTATTTCAAGGGTGCACATTTTTCCGAAGGTGATAATTCCGATCGTATACTCTGTAGTAAGATCGATGCCAAGTGGCAATACAGTAGTGTGGACAACATTGACTTCGCAACGCATTGGTTCCAAGTGCGCGATATTATAATTAAATCTTTTGCTGGTGATCCAATCAAGGGTGTAACCACAACAAGTGTACAATTTATAGCTTATAACTCTGCTTGTGCCATATTTGAAGAAATTCCAGAGGCAAGTCTTATATTAAGTCACACAAGTGAGGTCAATAAAACAGGTGTTTTCATTGGTTTCTTTATAGATATGCAGCGTGTCTGTAACCTTGCCCAACTATAATCATTTTCCTTTTGATTTCTCAAAGCTGCCGCCACTTGAAAAAAAGGCTAATGTTATCATTAGTAAACCCATTCATACTCCATTGGGTATTGGTTATGCACAGGTGGATCGTAAAAACATAAAGGAGCAACAATCAATTAATGCACAACAGTCCAGTCAGTAGGCAACAATCTGTCAAGGCAAAGATAAAAAGCGGAGTTATAGTAAGGCAAATATACTTAGATATTAGGGTGTCCCTCAAATTACCAAATGTTCAATAACTTTTTGATATACCTCCCGAACACTTTAAAATTGCTTCCTTTGCTTATAACGAACTTCTTCCCGAAATTTTCAGCAAAAATAAATAATTTTTAGGTATGGCGAAACATTGAGAAAATTCAGAAAAATTCTAAATTTTGTATTTTTTTAAATTGTTGATTAAGACAACATCGCAAAAATGTAATTCTCCAAGTTTTTTATATACACTTGTTTAATATATTATATCACGCTCTGTGAGGTTTATCTGGTAAGTTCGTTTAAGTATAAAATGCACTTTTAGCCAAAGACAGGCGCGTACCCAGAAAAAAATATAAAATAATCTTTATATCATAATGATATCTTTTATATATATAAGAGATATCATTATATCTTTTTTTATATAAAATAATCTTTATATCATAATGTCAGTCTTCTTATATTTTTGGCGAGTGCATTAAAAATTTCTTCCGTGGTCACTTCCACATCCCTGTGAAAATTAGAAGGCTTAACCCATTTAGCCCCTCTTCTTCAGTTGTACTTCTCATGAATGTTTTGAGTCTTCGAAGCGACAAAAACGAGTGTTCGTTGGATGCTACTGAAGCCGACAACGTTGCACCAATCTTCAGGAATCGGCTTATTGATGAATATATCCTTGCATCGAAAATATTAAAGGATTCAATAAACGTTGCAGGTCGATTTGTCTGATTCAAGCAATGCCTACAAATATGGGGTACAAAATATTGATCAAAATCCATATACTATATATACTGAAAAAAAACATCACGTTGTAAAATTCAACGCAATGCCTTTAATATCAATACATGTTTTTTCATACAAAATTTTAAAACAATTTTAAAGCAATTTTTTTAACCACAATTTGTAATAAAAAAATAGACTACCACATCAGATACCTTTTTGTCGATCTTTTTATACTGCAACATATGATATTACGCTAAGAAATCTAAGTCGTTTTGAGGGTCACTTATGGATAGGCTTGCCATAATTTTTTGAAAACAAGTTCGGACACTTTTCCAGTTTTCGGAGAGGGGGAAGGGTATTTTTTCAAAACATTTTGTTACATATGGGCATTTCCAAGCTGGCGTTAGGTACGATTTGTACGATGAAATACTAAAAAAAAAATGAAGAAGTCAAATTTAAAAAAGATTTTTTTATATATGCGTAATAATTAAGTAACACTATATTAACACTATTGTAACTTTCGGACACTTTTCCAGTTTTTAGAGAGGGGGGAGGGTATTTTTTCAAAACATTTTGTTACATATACATACGATACATACGATTTGTACGATGAAATACTAAAAAAAATAAATGAAAAAGTCAAATTTTAAAAAAGGATTTTTATATTTGCTTACTAATTAAGTAACACTTTATTAACACTATACTAACACTATTAAGTAAAAACAATGACAATAATCGACCGTTAAGATTTAAATTTTTAAGTAAAAATATGTGCTGGCGTTACGTGACAAAAACAAGTGATTTTTTACTTGGATTCCAAAATTTGCAAAACTCTCTGAATTGGGCAAGACTTTTTGTGTACAACTTTTCTTAGAAGAGTGTGAAATAAGATAAGTTTCTTTTTCAAGTGATCAAATTTACAAATCTTCTCTGGTGTTTTTTATAAGGCTTTCTGATCTGGCGAGACGTTACTGCTGTTACGTTACTTAAATTTCGTTTGTGGTTAAATTGGGTAGTTAAGTATTTAGGTAGTTAAATAATTATGTAATTTAGTAATTACAAATTATATGTAATATATTTTTCTTAAACAAAAATATTTACGAAACATTTACTAAACATTTACGAAAACATTGGCGTCGGAAGCGGGGGGAAAAGGGGGGCAGTTGCCCCCCCCCACTTTTTTAGCTAGATAAACAACAATTTAAAAGGAAAACTTCAAAAGTTATTCAAAATATCAGTTTTTTTACAACGATAATATTTTTGTAGTATATATTTTCCTCTTCTTTCTCTCTTCTTCATAAGCATGCTTGCGGATAACCATTTTCTCTCTCTGTGTTTGCAAAAAGATAGAACAAAATCTAGAGTTTCTATTGCAAACCCACCACTTCAGTTTAAAAGCACCCTTAAGTATGTAGCTTAATGCTTGTTAATTTTGCAACTCTGGTAAGAAAAAATTTGACATGTTCTTAGGGGCTTTCTATATAGGGCTGTTCACATTTCAAACCGCCATCAAATCGATCATCAAATGATTTGACAATTGATTTGACCAACAGAATTTGTATGGATTTGATGGCGATTTGACGAGTGTGAACACTTATCAAATCGTTGGTCAAATCGTTTGACGAAAATCAAAATTTTTTGATTTTTCTGCTGATTTGCCGAACGATTTGACCAGTGTGAACACTCGTCAAATCGTGTAGTACGATTTTGTCAGTTCAAAAAAGTTTTCAACCTGTGCACATCGCGGCAAAAGAAGGAGCGGAAGAAAATAATATAAAAATAATAATAAATAACTGTTGCAAACAATTTATAATAATTTATAAAATAATTTCTTCTTCTTCCAATACGATTTTAATAACAAAAGGTATTAAAATTTTTCCGTCATCGCGATGTGCTTACTTCGGTGTTCAAGATAAAATTAAATTTGACGAAAAATTTGAAGAGTCAGAACACTTCTGTGGTCAAACGATTTGACAAATGATTTGATGAGCGGTTTGAAATGTGAACAGCACTTATTGGACGACATGTTGTACGATAAGTTAGATGGAAAACTAATGGGACTATTTGATTGAGCGTTCGAACGATCCAACTTGTAAAGCAACATCATTAATTGCAAGCTCTCAAGCAGAACACATCCGGCTAATAGCTAAGCAACTTTTAGATGCCCTAAAAATTGAGCAGTAATTTTACATAGTTGTACAATATTGTACAATCGGCAGAAAAAAACCAAAAATTTTGACTTTCGCTTACGCATGGTACTACATGTTGTACAATCTGCCATGTTGGTCCAATGTTTTGGACCATGCGAAAGCCCCTACTGTAAATAAGCTGATGAAAATCCACCTCGACGCTTTGAACAAACATCAAATCCGGTTCCTTCAGTATAGTAACCATTATATGATCGGCTACGAAAAGATTATTTCGAAATTTTTGATCTTCTCTCAAATGAGATAATGGCTAGATTCGATCAAACAGGTTGATATTTGACTTTTTTTTTTTATATTTGCATGTTTACACCAGCTTCACTCAACCGGTTGAGTGAAACACATTTAAACAGATCTTGACACTCTGGAATCGTTGGAAAATATTGTAATCGAAGCCTTCAATGGAAAAGTGCCTTCTGAACAAAATCTAAAAACAAAACTAGATCTTTATGCAGATGAAATTGCTGAAGCAATTGCCTGGCCAAACACCTTGAAATTGTAGTGGCATTGTATCCCAATTTGCGAAAAATTCGGATTCTGTAAAAAAACTATTAAATGAAGTTGAAAAACTTATTGCTTTGCTTTTGACTGTGTCTGCATCAGCAGCTTCATCTGAGCGTTCTTTTAGTGCACTAAGACGACTTAAGACGTATCTTCGAGCAACTATGACACAGAAACGACTCACTCATGCAGCACCTATACACATTCACAAAGATAAAACCGAAGAATTGAATTCGATGGAGGTGGTGAAAGAGTTTGTTTCTCGCAAGGACAGAAAGAAACATTTTGGAATAATTTAAATTGATATAACTTTTTGTACCTTATTGCATTTAAACCATGTAAAGATATGCTTAGTCTTGCTTCATAAAAGCAACCATTATTTCTTATATTTTCATATTACCATATGAAAGATCCTTGATCTCTAATATTGAAAGTGGAAGAACTTTTAAAAATAATGAAATTTTAATATTTTTTATAAATTTTTATATTTTTTTTATTTTAAACTAAAATAAAAAATTTGTTTATTCACATTCATGTTTCTTTGAAGAAATTTTGGTGAACTTTTTTTGCACCACCATTTGTACTGCCCCCCCCAGATGAAATTAGCTTCCGACGCGCTTGTACGAAAAAGAAAAACTACATTTGTGAAACAATGCAGACGATTTGATCATCATGGTAAATGAATTCATCTATAAATTGCTTATGTTAATAAAAATAACATGTTTCTCTTAGATAATATCATAAAATAATGAGTTTTTAATAAGTTTTAATTTTTTGGTCACGGTAGACTTTTCTGCGGAAATGCCCATATATACCTTAGTAAAATAATTATATGTGCAACACTTCAAATGCAATTCTAAGCATGAAATAGTATTAAGGACTTATATGCAAAACGAGATATAGCTTATTAAAAAAACTTCTTGTTATTTAAAAAATTATTGTTATTTAAAAAGTTCATAGAAAATATTTATATAAAACATATTTTTATCGATTTTATGGAATAAAATATAAATATATATACATTTTATAAAAGAATATGTCTTTCTTTCTTATATATGACTTGGTTAAGCCTGAAAAGCATGAAGTACATCAGCGATCTGAGGATGGAGCCATCGATTTTCTGCCATTTATCTTAAAGAACTGTTTTCAGATGCTTCATCGACTCGAACTGGCGCCCGTTTTTATAAACTTGGGCCGAAAGAATGTCCCACAGGTTTTCGATATGATTCAAGTCATGGCTAGCAGCAGGTAACTACAGTACGGGTATATTTCAGATTTATTGAAAGTCATTTGTGGCTCGGGACGAATTTGTTGGTGCGTTGTCCTGCTTGAAAGTCCAGTTATCCTGGTATTTATAGCATGTGAACGCAATAAACACATCACCTAATAAATCAATATACATTTGTGCATTCGATTTGCACGAAATAAAATACAGGGGAGACTTTCAAAGTATCTGAAATTGACTGAAATCATCAATAATCCCCGCCCATGGTTACGCGCATACCTAATTTGTCGTGGCTATGGCAAATTGTGCCGGTTTTTCTGTCAACCGTCGGGCCCGTCATGGTTGAACCTTTTCTCATCATTTAATATGACATTTCCAAATTCTTTCTCACAAAATTTTTATTCTCGGCATATGCTAGACTGGCCGAAATGTGTCATGGAAGAAGTCTGGGTTAAGAGAAGGGTGATTCAAAACTGACGTTGGAATTTTCATTCAAAATTTGCTGGATTCTGCTTCTATTAACCCTTAGATCCAATTGCGCAGCAATTTCACCACAACTCATCCCTTTCTCCACAGCAAGACGTCGAATTCGTCTTTTGTGCCGTTGGCCAATCACGGATTTTCTTTCACTACGCTTGATCATAGCATAGTTGCCAGAGTCTTTTAAAAAATTTCCCTGCAGTGTAACCAACTATGTAGTTTAAAACCAGTCTGCATACTAGTTGAAAACTGAGCAGTACTAGTTGAAGCTCTTATTTTTTTTCATATACCCAACTGCTATTTTTAACATGGCGATGTCATATAGCGGAATTAAAATACAGCAGTGGCAGCGTCAGTGGCAGTGTCAGTGGCAGTGAGCAGTATTTTAATATATCACTGCAGCAAAATTACAGTTCAGCAGTGAGCAGTAGCAGTATTTTGCAAAGAAGTAAAATATGTATAAGGAAATGGTGTTGCTAACACACACACTGTACGTGACCTGTCGCACCATTCTTAAATTGTGCGAGCGAGAAAGAGAGTGTTTTTTGGACATTTCTGAGAACCCTGGCATTTGATTGGAAGACTCCTCAGCAAAATAGTTAAAAATAATTTAATTTTAAGCATTTTTCCCTGCTTAAAAAGTGACAATATCAAAGATAAAAACCACAAAAATAAATGCAACATGAGTTGTGCTATTAAAAATTTTAAAAGTTCCCAAAAATTTAAAAACAATGCGCTTTACTTCCACAGGTAAATATGTCCATACGGTTTGAATTCTTTTAACAAAAGTTGTTTCTTTAGTTTCTAACGGTATTTTTTATCTTATTTGTTTTAGAAAGATATATATTTCTAATTAAAAACTGTTTAAAAATGCAAATTAAACCCCGTTGATTTTTCGCCAGTTTGCTCAAACCACATCTGTCAAAACACAAACACTGCTTCAGGGACGCAGTCATTTTTCACAGTTGAATATATTTTTGGGGCGCTCTATTTTTAGCATAGTGAATGAGACTTAGTACTTGTTTGTTAAATTTTTTTTCTGATTTCTGCACGACAACTAGGCAGAAACACAAAAAAATAAGGACTTTAAAAAAGTAATATAATTTCATTTGTAATTAAAGTTCAAGTTTAGAATTTATAGGCCTTCAAATTTAGAAAACTTACCTGTTAAAATCTTCCTGTTTTCTCGTTTTTCAACAAAACTAAGCTTTATGGGTATTAAAACAAAAATAATACGCGTATTTATTCAACGAGGTGTCAAACATAAAATTCCATGCATAACTTTTTAAGATATAATTTTTTTAGTTTTTTTTTTTCCTAAATGACCTTGTTATTCATTATGTTGATTTTATATGATTTAAATACAAATTCTAAATGTTTGATAGTTTAAATCATACTTGATTTTAAATACAAATTCTAGTTGTTTGATAGTTTAAAATCGTTTATTGAGCTTAAGGTCAAAGTTAGAACAATTAGTTGTACTAACGAATCTTTCCAAAGAAACAACAACAACATCAAAGTTTTTTCAATATGAAAAGGAAAAAATCACTAGCTGATTTTATTGCAATTTCGGCCGTGCTAAAGGCTTCATCAGAAATCTTTGTGATACCTCGTGCAAGCGCGCACTAGCGCACTGCACCACAGAGGCTATGAGATTTGAAGTGTCAATTTCTCAGTTTTTCTCCCATTTCACATGCCCACATTTGTTGTTGTATTTTTGCTTTACAGTGCACCCTAAACAAGTGCGCGTTGCGCTGCGTACCCAAACGCCACGCAATTTTATTTTACGCTTAACCTAAACAAGTGCGCTGCGGAAAGAACTGCTGCTCTCGAACCAGCTCAGTCTGATGGTTTAAAAATCTTAAAGAAACTTTTAGAATTGTGTAAAAATCTATTAATATAGCAAATACTTCCATTTGCAATTGAGATTAATTAATTAAAAGCAGCTAATTGCTCTTTGTTCTAATACTTTGGTTTTATGCAGCCAACTTCACATCCGAACGCACTGTCAAAATTGGAAATTCGATTCATGTTGCGGTAGTCCGGTGCGTGTTTCGGTAGGCTTCATACAAAATGTATGTGCATGAGCCGATTTTGACAGTTAAACCACGCACGCGCACTTGTTTAGGGTGGACTGTTACTGCTTTATGCTTATGTTATTGTATGGAGTCCAACAGTCTGCTGGAAGTCTTCCAACAACTATCAAGCATTTAGAATTTGTATTTAAATCATATAAAATCAACGATATAATTTTTTTTAAAATTAGAATTTGTCTGAAAAACTAGTGGTTTACCTTTTACGATGCAATCCATTAAAAAGATAATTATTAAAAAGATAACAACATCCAGAAGTACTGTAGAGAGCGAAGCCTGTGTTAGACTTACTGAGGTTTGTAATCCCTAAGCAGCGACCGAAGGCCTCCTATTAAAAAGAGACAACTAATTACATTTTAGCGATTTTAAGTAAAAAGAAATGATTGTATCTTAAATGCATGTATTTTTATGTTTAATATCTTGTTGAATAGATACTTGTAATATGTCTCTTTTGATACCCATAAAATTAAGTTTTGTTGGAAAAATTAAAAAATCAGCTAGATTTTTACTCCACTTTTTCCAACGTTGGATCTGAAATTTTTTAAATAATTAGAGTTGTTGCTTTTCTTGAAATGTTCCTAAAATTTTAATGCAATAAGAACAAACTTTAACAGTTTGGGCCTTCTTTTACGATGCAACCGAATACCACCCTTTTTGATTGTTTCTGTATTTGTGTGAAGCAACACCAATGTAAAAAATACCACACTTTTCTGCTATTACACCACTTCCTTATATTTTACTTCTTTGATATTTTCACGTTTAACATTTTTGTTTTTTTGTTTATTTTTTGGCTCCAAATGTTAATGTTTGTTTTATTTTTTCAAGTTGCCACTCTGTTTGTTTTATTCATAATATTGGCAGCAGTGTGGCAGTGACAGTAAATTTAGAAATGGAGCTAACCTCAGCAGTACTGCTTACTACCGCTGCTGTTTGTGAGAGTTTACCATTAAATAACATTATTCCTTAAATTATAGCACGTTTTCATCAGACTATTGGATCAACCCATTTTTAGTGCTGCCGCATTGTATATGTGACTGCCACAAGCCAATAAAAAAGCAGATCGGAAATGAGTAAATCCATTACACTTTCGAACAAAAGCAACGAATGGATTGGAGAGAAATGGCTGGGTTTGTATAAGTAATTATCAATTATTTTAACATAAACAGACGTGAACAGAGTATGTACGCATTACATTAAATTATGTACTGAAAACATGTAATGAGTAAATTATGTATGTACTTATCACATAAAATTATGTTCAACAAATGAAGCAAAGTCGCGAATAACGTTGTAAACGACATTTTTTAGTGTTTTGTGCGAATACCTGCTCGCAAATACCTATTCGAATACTCTCTTATATTATATATAAACAGAACTTAGTAAGCAGTTGAGCAGTCTGGGGTATTTTTATCGCATTCCCAAAACAAAATGAATCAAAATGAATAAAAGTGCTTGTAAAATGAATAAAAGTGAACAATTTCAATTTTGTCGTGTACAACGTTATTCGCGAGAACGCTTCAAATATGTAATGAGCAAATTCTGTATGTACTGAATACATGAAAATATTTATCAGATACTGTACTCATCACAAATATGCTGTACATAAAGTTTTGTAATGGGTCAATAGTCTATGTACTAGGTACATTGGAGCTGTACTCAGTACATACAATTATTTATTATTTTATGTAATGGATAAATAATAACTGTACTACACACAACGGAACTGTACTCATTACATACTATTATTTACAATAATTTTGTGATGAATACAGTGTGTATGCATACACCACATAAATCTATGCATTCACGACACATAATTATGTGATGAGTACATAATTGTCTCTATTGAGAACTACTTAAAAGCTTTATGTAGTTAATAAAGATTTCAACATGTACTTAGTAAAAGAAAATCACCAAATTTATGTGTGCGGAAATTTATGTCGTGAATACATAAATTTATTTAGTGAGTCCATAGGTTTTTCCTTCGTTGTACATTAGTTTATAACACTTTTGTCATCGAAAAAATGTATTAAATAAATAATATGTTCCTCCAATTATAAAAAATGCATATCAATGAATCAATAAAATTGACCATCTTGTTAATCACTTTAATTATAATGTGTTTGAACCCTTTTTTTTACTCTGTATCATTACTTATGGCTAATATAGGGCTCAAAGAGAGCTGTACAATATTTTTCAAACCGCACCCCTACCGATAATAACTCGAATATCACATTTACCTTGAACAAAACTTGTTGCTTCATCAAAGATCTGCATCAAAGAGTATATATATAAAGAGTTACAGAAATAGAGAAATTGCTCTTTAAAATATTTTCAAGCATGTAAGGATTGGGTTCTGCCGGCGCGCTGCTACTGTTATGCTGCCAACGTTCTTGAGGTCTGTTTTGGGCAGAGCTGTTGTTAAATCTATGTGTGCACAAGCGAGCTGGGAACATGTTTGTTCTTTTTACCTTTTTCTTCCTATTAGAATTGCGATCATTTAGTATATTTAAGGAATTATGAATAAAATGAAGCAAAGCAACTTTTCCCTAAATTTACCAATTTGCAGATATTCTTATGTTCTGTTTTGATTATCAAGTATGCCAAAAAATTGTCAGCTTTGTTTTGGCTGATAATTGTCTACATCTTTTTTTCAAAATTTCTAAATAGAAGATTTTTGATGCAATTCGATTTTATTTTCTAGATTTTCAGATTTTAAGAATTTAATATAGATTTGTAGATATCTTTATTTTGTATTTATATATTCATGAATGCCGAAAAGTGGTTAACTTTGCTTTGGGTTATTTTTGGGTTATTAAAAATTAAACTAGTTTTAGACTCACATCTTTAATTCGAAAGTTAATTGGAAAAAAAACTCTTGACTACAAAATAGTCCCAATGAAAGGGGCTGAATATTTTATCATATAAACATTCTTTGTTGTGCCGATAATTACGGAGAGACTGTGATGCAATGCCACCATAAGCAGAGCTAAAGAAAACGCAGAACTTAGAATTGGATCCATTTGCATATTTGAAGTAAGCCAACAAACTCCAGCGACAAAACCATGGGTGCTGAAATTTAAATTTTCGAGAACCGCTCAAGGGAAAGTTAAAATCATTTGGTGGCTGAAGTAAACTTTAAAATCTCTCAAATTAGAAAAGTTTTTTCAGTATATATATGTCATTCTTGTTGGCTTTACTGTTATCATAACTGCCATCATCTACAACAGCCGATGTTAAGGGTAGTGATGACAATTGTTAATGTATCACGTTTGATCCGACAAATTAATAAATAGTGCCCCATATAATATTGGAGTGCACAGAACGGATTATGCTTTTAATTCACCGATCGTGAGAACTTTGCGAGAATTTAATAACCTATCAAATGTATATTCTATTAATTTTTCAGTCACTAAGACGATAATGTTCAATCAAATAAACTCATTTTATTAAAGTGTAATATATATTTCTTTAATGTACATACTTATTAGGGCGGGTCAATTTGTATGGACGAATTTTTTGGAGGTCTGGCTCAGCGAAATTCGTAAAATACATGTAATTTCAAGACTTTTTCTCCACTACAGCATATACAAATTCTGAAAAAAAGCTGTGCGGACTTTCGTAAATAGATTTTGTTCTCAATTATAAAATATGAATGTATGAATGTATGTGTATGAATCTATTTACGAAAGTCCGCACAGCTTTTTTTTCAGAATTTGTATATGCTGTAGTGGAGAAAAAGTCTTGAAATTACATGTATTTTACGAATTTCGCTGAGCCAGAATTTGACCCGCCCTAATACTTATATATTAAGTATATAATCAGTAAGGTTAACATACCATTGATTAATTAAATAAATAAATAATAACGATATATGGGTTTTCACTATTGTTATTTATACGATTCAACTCATAACACAGACTTTTACACGTAAACGCAACTTCAGTATATGACTTGATAAGTTTTTTATAACGTATTAAAGTATAAACAATGCAATAATCGCTGAAATGAATTAATTTTTATTAATATGTCGGACCTCTCGGGGTGGTTTGAACCCCAAAACCTCCCCTTGTCTACGGCCCTGCATGTAGTTCCTAATTATTATATTAAATAATAAGCTAAATACTTAATTTGTTTGGAAGTTTTAAATTTAGTGGTGAAAGAAAAAGGTTTTCAGCGGAAATAGAATTAGTAAGTATTTAACTCCCAGTATTTGAATTCAATTTGAATTCAATTAAATATTTCATTTCATTCAATTATGTGCTTAATACATAAATGTAAAATATTTGTATATTTTTATAAATTAATTTATAATACCATCCTGCAAACACTTCAAATAAATTTTACTTTTCTGCATTTCTGTTGCAGAAATCAATAGCAGAATTTCTTTTAAGAAAATCCTATTATTTCAGCATAATCTAGAATTGTGCATTTCTAAAATCCGATAATTTGAAGTATCGCATGCTTTATCAAACATCAGCTGTATTAAAAAAATTGCGAAAATTTCTATGAAATGTTGTGAAAATATTTTCTTAAACAATTTTAAAAATTGTGTTATTTTAAAAATAAAAAATTAATTTTAAATCAATAAGTGAATTTTAATTAAAGTTTACTTTAATTTAATATTTTCGGAATTTGTAATTAAAATTTTAGAGTTCAGTATTTGAAAAAAATGACAAATATGTTCGATATAAAAATAAAAATAATATGATAAAAATAAGATAAAAATAAAATGTTCGATATTGGTAAATCAAAAGAAAACCGTTTTGCTTTATTTCACAAATATTTCTTTGAATCTACCAAATGATTGATATAGAAAATATGAAATTCTGAAATAAAATGTAATCAAAATAAATTCATGAAATAAAATTGCCATTGCATGAAAAATCTACCTTGGTAGAAATGTAGCAAAAAAAAATGCATCCAAAAAAGTTCAGAATCAAAACAGAACATAAGAATATCTGCAAATTGGTATATTTCATGGTGTAATTATTTGACAAGGTAGTAGCATAGACTGGCTTTTTTCTCACGAGCGGCGATGGGTAGTTGTCAAAATTAGCTGTTCATGCAATTAATCAAAGAAAAGAAAAAAATAGCCGACGACTTAAACATAGCTAATCAACCGCAGCAAACTAAAAACATTTCAATAAACTTAGCGAATAAATTTAATGAATTAAAGTAAAGTTAAAAATAAGCACATAGCTAGTCAACAGCAGTGAACTACAACTCCTTTAGCTGTTTTTGACAACTACCAATCGCCATAAAACTGTCACGGCTACCTTGTCAAATAATTGTACCATGGTATATTTAAGGAAATGTTGCTTTGCTTCATTTCATTCATATTTCCTTACTGTGCGTTTAGACCGCCTGAACGAACGAAAGAAACCTCGTTCGTTCGCTCGGTTTAAACACTTTGCCCGAACGAACAGTGTTCGCTATAAATTTATCGCGAAGATTCCTTCGTTCGCTCTGATCGAACAAGCTTCGATCTTTTTGGGCGAATCCGGTGTTGCGCTGTGTTTAAAAAATGAAAAGTAGTAAATAGGAGTAGCTTAAGAGAATAATTTATGAAAAGTACTAAAATATGTAGTAATTAATGCTTTTTTATAGCGTTCTGTTAATTTTCGCTGCAATATAAATGTGTTGTATAAAGAGCCAAATTAAGTTTTTTAAGCGGAAAAACCCTATATTTAAAGTTTCATTTTAAAGCAACTGTTTATTTGAGGTAATTTTTTTTATAATAACTATATAACTTTTAATGAAAATTTTTAGTTTATGGATAGCAAATTTTATTTAATATAGCAGGAGTCCGCAATAGAGCTCGTTAAAATAAAATAAAAAAAATATTTTACGTTCTGCTGAAACTTTTTGAGTTTTTAATCGAAGATTTTAGAAAAATGTGGATATTAACCAAAATGGTAGTTGAAAATTCGATTTGTGACTAAAAGCAAATTTTTAAGTTATAACATAAAAAGTATTTCTCTAAAATAAAAATCGAACGACTGAAAGTACCAATTGTATTTTCTTAAGAAGTGCATACGATTTGGTAGCAATTTTTATTTAATTGACCTAAAATTTACGAAATTTATTGACACACGAAAAATGTGAAAACATTTCATTTTTGTTCATCGAAAAACTTAAATGGGCTCTTAAGTTAAACACACGTTTTTTCTTTAATAACTAATACGAGTAATATATTGTGTAATACATAATATATTGAGTGGCAAACCATTTGTTGTTGAGAAACGGAGTATAAGTTTTAGTACTAATATAAAAATAAGGAGTTATCAACCCTGCATTTATTGATGTTCGGCCAAATGCACAAATTGCTGTTTACACCGCCTGAACGTACAAGATGGCGGCCAATGTTTGTTCGCGATTGATGTTCGTGCGGTCTAAACAGTACTCCGAACGAAGAATTTATTGCAATAAATTGTTCGCGATAAATTTTTTGTTCGTTCAGGCGGTCTAAACCCACAGTTAAATATACCAAATGATCGCAATTCTAATAGGAAGAAAAAGGTAAAAAGAAAGAACATATTGCCGCTCGCTTCCGCACACAAATCTTTTGTTTCAGATATGTAAATAAAAAAATGTAAACAAAAGCCAGCGAAATCAAAGCTGACAATTTTTGGGCATAGGCAGAATATCTCCAAATTTCTTATTTCAATGAAATATACAAAACGATCGCAATTCTAATAGGAGGAAAGAGGCCAAAGCATTCTAAAAAGAACAAAAATCTTCCCAACTCGCTTGTGCACACAAATCTTCCTATTAGAATCTATAAAAAAAAAATGTAAGCAAAAGTCAGTCAAATCGGTAAATTCAAGGAAATGTGGCCTTGGTTCAGTTCATTTCAATAGTTATGGGATGGAAAAGGCCAAAGCATAGCAGAAAGAACAAACATGTTCCCAGCTCGCTTGTGCACACATAGATTTAACAACAGCTCTGCCCAAAACAGACCTCAAGAACGTTGGCAGCATAACAGTAGCAGCGCGCCGGCAGAACCCAATCCTTACATGCTTGAAAATATTTTAAAGAGCAATTTCTCTGTTTCTGTAACTCTTTATATATATACACTTTGGCCATAAGCTCTCAAAAACTTTAGACTTGATTTTCTCGAAACACAGTTTTTTCTCACACGCCCTTTTTGCACCCAATGCACCAAAAAACAAAAAGTGATATTACCACCAAATATCACTCAAATATCACTCAAATATCACTCGGAAGTAAAATGCAGAACCTTCCTGAATTTTATCTAAATTCACAATTTTTAGAAATCTAAATTTTTATTCATCTTTTTGAATTTCAAATAATTATAACTACTGTTTTCCAATTGATCAATTCTAAATGTCAATTGTTCTTATCTGAATTTTAATTGATCTAATTATTTTATTTCCATCTATAATTTCCAATAATCCCTTCTGAATTTTCAATTAGATAACTGAATTTCAATTGATATATAAGCCCAATTCTGAGTGATTTTTCCCGGGGAATTTTAAAAGGGAGTTTTACTTTTTAAGACAGCAGATGTAGATATCCCATTTTTTGTTTATACTCATGAATATTGACGGTTGATGAACCAAATGACATTAAAAATTTCCAAAATGTTTTTGAACTTTATCTTAAAAATTAAAACTTCCTTTTCCGATTCCCTGGAAAAAATCATTCAGGATTGGGCTGATTATGATTTTCAGATTTTTTCTGAATTTCAATTGATCGTTTTTGTTTTCTGTTGATCTTTTCTGAATATCTGAATAGATCTTTTTTAATTTTATTTTATGTATTCTGCATTACAATTTAAAATAGTACAGTAAAGTGTTGAAAGTAGGCAAGTCTAAATCGTTTTATTTCAAAAGTGGCCAAGTTTCAAAAAATTAGTCCAATCATTTTTTTGCAATAGCTCCATTATTAAGCAAAGAGTTTGGCTACAATTTTTTTGCAAATGTACAGTCTTATAACAATTATCACCGTTTTTTATACAAATTACAATACACCTGTTCTTGTCCCCGTGTACAGTGTTTTTAATTCCCGCTTACAGACAGATACATACTACATAATGTTGTAACTTCTTTTAATTCAGAATATATATTTTACTTAGGTTACATTTTTTTTTGTCGTAATCTATTGCGGGACTGCAACAAAGTTTTGCAAAAGATTATTTCAATAAACCCCGTTGAATGCGTACACGTTTTTGCTATTATTTGTTGCCTCTCTTGGGTATGATCTTTGAAACATTTTTGTTGTTATTGCCTTGAATCGGACGATTTGTAGGTTTTATGGGTCTTATAAGTACATTCTTCTTATTAAGCTTTTTCAGTGAGCTATCCAACTTTCCGCGTATATCGTTCAAATAGTTTTTCATCGTTTCTATTTCGTGGGCGATCGTACAGCGATCGCGTTGAATTTTCGCATGCTCGCACAGTATATCCTCTAAAATGCGCTTCTGGCGCAATACCTCTTTGAGCCGCTGCTGATTGGTAAAGTTGTTATTGTCAGTGGGTCGTCCAATGTTGCGACGCATGCGCTGCTGTAACTTTTGCTCACAACTAGCCTTGATTTGGGATATTGACCTAGTATTACACTGAACCAAATTGCTAATGCTTTTGGAGTCGTTTTTGTTAGTTTTTTGTAGACACATTTCGGACTTGGCTAAGTTTTTCTTCAGCTTTAAATCATCTTTCGCCGGTGTTGGTGTATCAACTTTAGCAGGCTCAACATTTGGCTCTGCCTCACGAGCTTCTCGAGCAGCTTTCATCTTGGCCAAACGCTTTTCTAGGGAAACGTATGTTTTTATACATGCACCATCACCATATAAAACGCTGCTTTTTGTATCTTACCTCTTAGTTTTCGATGTACCGAAGCTATGATTGAACCAAATGATTTCTTTATAGATGTCTTATCGTTCATAAAATCATTTTGTGGTGTGGTCGGTATTATAAATTGATCAAAATAGTCTTCACCTGAGTTCGTGCTCTCTTTCAGTTGTCTTTCTACCATGCTGGGAAAGTAAAGCCGATTTGAAGGCATTTTTTTGTTTTATTTATTTTTGTTTAACGGTTTTAGTAACTGAAAATTTTGTGCAATGTGACCGAAAATTTTTAAAAAACAAGTTTTTGCAATTTAAATTCTAAATAATTTTTGTTTTCAACTTTTTGTTATGAAAGATTAAGAAAATTTTAAAATTATTACATTTTTTTCAAAATTTTCTAGAGTGAATATTTGAGTTTTCTTTTGCATCCCAGTAGTAAATGGACACATGACGTTACCAATTAGTTCTTAAATACAATGTAGCTGCGAGGCCTTCAACGCCTGTATACAATTCTGAATTACATTTCTTAAGGCATGGCCATTAAAAAACTGATGTCCTCTACCTTACACAGTAAGCGACAATGGGAGTAGGTATGCTGCTTATGATTCACAAGAAAGGAGAGACAAACAAGTTTTGCGAAAATGCTTTTCCTTGTTCACCCTTATTTACGCCTTTTCCAAAAATGCGTTTTTTCAACATTTTGCAAGAAATGTAATATTATATATTTGCAAAGACTGTTCCCTATTAAAAATCAAGTGAGATTTTAGAATGAAAAAATTTACTCCAGACCAGCCGTATTTAAGCAATATGATCTTAAAATTCAAGTTTAATTTTATTTCACTTATTTTATGTAAATTTATAAGTTATTGGCAATAAACGCTTCATAAATTAAAAAATAGTTATTCATATGTTATGAAGGTTATTTTGTAGATCAAATTTCTGGGGCTTTATGGGCCTACCTTGGAAATAATGTTGATTTTATTGGGGTGTGGTTATTCAAAGGACAAGTGCTGACGTCAGGACGGCAAATATATATATTTTTCTGCAGTAATTTAACCCTATCACCATGCAGATTGCAATAATTTAACACTTTCACCTGCGGTTCAAGCCCACAACAATAACGTTTTGTTTTTAAATTGCTGTAGCTCAGTTGTTTTCCAATTTATCAACTTTGGTTTTTTTTACGTGAAAGTAGACGCAATTTTCTAAATTTTTTCGTACTTTTTTATGATGTTTCGATTTTTTTTATCCCCCCTCCCAGAGCGATGAAAATGGGTACGCAAAAATGAGAAGGCAAACGGGGTGTCGTTTTTCTTCATAACCAGATGTCGTATCGAAATTCTGCGGGCGGTATTTTGTTGTTAATCACGTCAGGCAGGTCCTGAACTAGGATATTTTCAAAATAAAAAAATTTACAAAATGGCGCGATTTTAATAAAAGTTCAAAAATTAGCTGTCTTTGGGGGGTTTTTGCCCCACTCCTCCCCCTGTAGTAGAGTTTGTCCAATTATCCTAGTTTAGGACCTGCCTGACTTGATTACCAACACAACGCCGCCCAATGCATCTTCATCCAACTTCTGGGTCTCGAGTAAACGACACCCTAGTTTGAAAAAAGTGATTTCGAGAAAAACTCATATAAAATTTTATTTCTGCACTTCGGCGCGAGTATAATAATTGTATAATACATATACAGCTCTGTAACTCCAAAAATAATTCGAATTTTAAAAATCCTTTTAATGCATTATTTTTGAAGGATTTTAGACATTTATAAAAAAAATGGAAAAAAATTTTTTTAACCGCAGTTCATACCTTAAGTAAAATGCTAGGAAAATTTGCAATTGCATCTATTTTGGTATAGTTGTCGTAGTTTTTAAATTTTAATATACAACTTTTCCTTTTTTTTAATTTTACTTGAATTAAACATTAAAACCAAGGACCGAAAATAACAGTTACTTTCGAAATTTTTATTCAAAAAGTCAAATGGAAACAGTAAGTCTATTAGATATTTTAATATAGCAATGTGATGCTTGTTAGCTAAGGAATAATAATCTTTAACGATTTTAATTTTTCTGATTTATTTAAGAAAGTCAATAAATATGTAATCGTTATTTTTTGACCAATTTTATTTCGATCAAAAATAACAGTAAAAATTTTAATTGTATTTTTTGATCAAATATAAAAGTTTAAATTTGACTAAAAAAGAAAGTAAATGATCGAAAAAATTAAAGTATGTTTTTAACTGTTATTTTTGATCTTAAATTAAAAGTCAAATTTTTACTTTTATTTTTGATCAAAAACACAAAAATCAAATTTTAACTTTTATTTTTGATTGAATTGAAATCAGTCAAAAAATAACGATTATTTGATGACTTTTTTGAAAAAAAATCATCAAAAATTTTTGATAGAAAAATACAAGTCAAATTTCAACTTTAATTTTTGATCGAAAAACTAAAAGTCAAATTTTAACTTTTATTTTTGATTGAAATGAAATCAGTCAAAAAATAACGATTATTTGTTGACTTTTTGAAAAAAAAAATCATCAAAACCGCTGCGGTCCCTGATTTAAACTCATTGCACAATGTAACAAAAATTTAATAAGGGAGATTTGATTGTATTTTCGTCATCTGCATGGCTTCTAAAGCAAAATAGCCTTACCAACTTTTAACCTGGCTGGTCTGGGTTAAGAACCTATAGAGTCTGAAAGACCGTTGTTTACTACAAATGTGTTTAGCTTTTTCAAACATTGAGTGCAAAGCAAAAATGTAAACTTTTTGCAATATTTGAAAAATATTTTACCGTTTTCATAAAAGCATTTTACATTGCAGATAGGTGTTGTTTTCATTTGCATTCGATAAATTTCCTACTAAAGCTTGACAACTGAAAAGATTTCTCATTCTAAAATGTAATCGAAAGCACATAACTGGACAAAGCTATCAACACTAGAAAAAATATTCATAACAAATAATTTTGCAAAACAATTTTGAAGTTTCTAACTCCATTGACCAAAAAATAGCACATAAAAACCAGCACGATAGGTCCAATACTACGTATGATATTGCGATCACACGCAGCCAGACATATGGACGGACATTCCTACATCGAAACTATACCTGCCACGCCTCCTTATAGGAATTACAAACGGAGTGACAAATTTAATATATCCCTTGTGCAGTGCGCAAAACGTGAATCGGAAAATTTTGTTATAACGGGATCAAAAGAGAGAGTGAGAACAAAAAAGAGAGTAGTAAAGCTTAATCAATATTTTTGGCCTAGTTAATAATTTTCTTATGTTAAGCCAAAAGTGCTTCTTTTTAGAAAATAGTTTACTTGGATCATAAAAATGTTTCCTTTTTTTAGAAAAAAGTTTCTTAAGCAAACTGCTCTCATTATATGAAAATTCTATACTAAGGTGATGCCATAGTAGAACTAGACAAGGTAGTGTTAGGGCTGAATGTGTTCTCTATTTTAATGACCATAACTGTAAAACTCAGCTATTTTGGCATTTTTGCCAATTTTTGCTTTCATATAGCATTCTCATTGGTCAGATTTTGTATGAAATGTCAACTTCGTTTTGACAGTTTCGATCACCAGCTCTGCGCCCTAACTCTACCTTGTCTAATTTTGCCATGGATGATGCAAATTATTATTATTTTAAGAAAATAATAGAATCGAATCAAGAAAAATTAGTAAGGAATTATATTCGACTGAACCAAAGTTGACATATCTTTACGGCCGTATTTTAGTTTAAATATTAATAGGGGTATTCTCTGTGTCTATGATATGGCCCTTGCACGGTGCAAGAATAGAAAATATACAATCCGTGCACCGCCGCAACAACAAAATACAATATTTCCTATGTATGCTACACTAAAACCCATGGAAACGGCGATGCTATGGTGCTTGTCACACTTAGCGGACACGGAGAAATTTATTGTTGTTTTCACGGGCAAAAGAAGCTCAATTTCCAGTTTTTTATTTTACCCGCGAAAACAACAACAAATTTGTCGGTGTCCGCTAAGTGTGACATGCCCCTATGAAGAATAGTTTATGAATTCCAACCCTGTTATTGTCGTTAAATCCACGTAACTCCACGAAAATTGTTAAATTTAACTGAAGTTAGATTTATACTAAGAAAAAATGGTGAATGAAAGAGTTTTTTGGAACAATGCAGCGACGTCCTCATATTGACTTTTTAACATTTTTCACGTTTCTTTTTTTTATTGAATTAAGCATAAAATTTCTAGTTATTTTTTATATATCCATTTTTTGGGATTTTTGTAACAAAATAAGATACAAAAATGTTAAAAAGAAATTGACGACAGCAATTCGCCTCGCTGTTGTGCATGAAAACACTTCCGAACTACCAAAGCCATTTTGTCAACTTTGCGAAAACCCTAAAGGCTTGATGACCCAAGCGTAAGGTAACGTAGCGCGACATTGCCAACTGTCAAGTTAAATTCTGTTTAATAACAAATGTATACAAGTCTTTACCGAAATCGTAACGTGGCGGGACGCAGCGTAAAAATCTGTACAAAATAGATTTCTAAAGGCTTGATTACCCAAGCGTAAGGTATTATAGTGCGACGTTGCCAACTGTCAAGTAAAGGCTGTTTAATGATGAATGTGTACAAGTCGTTACCGAAATTCTAACGTGGTGCGACGCAATGTAGAAGTTTGTAGAAAATATATTTCTACGCCACGTTACGATTTTTGACAGTTCGGCATCTGTTGAACAAAGGAAAAATTTTGTTTAACTTCACAAAATTGTGAATTTCAACACTATATAAGAAATGATGCAGTCTTTTATTGAAGAGGAGAAGTTAATAAGCCTTCTAGAAAAAAACTAGTGCCTTTATAACAAATTTCCTGCGGGTTACAAATCGGTCATTAAAACACTCCAAAGGTCGAAAAATAAAAGGTCTAAAGGTCGCTTAATTTTTCAGGAAAATTAGAAAAATACAAGCAAAAATGGAACTGTAAGAAAACATAAACGTCAAATTAAAACGTGAAAAGGCGGTGTAAGCAGTCGTGTTTTGAGATAAAACACAATAGCGATAAAACGTGTCTTAATTTCGGAGTAAATAGCTGCGTTCCATTCGCTTCAAAATAATCCAGACTATTTTTTTATTACATGCAAAGCAAAAACAAAAATAATAATCCTATAACAAATAGGATTATTTTTGCTATCCATAAAATATTGTGATATTTTCCTTTATATTGAGCCTTTAAAAAATTTCAAACACAGGTGCCGCATCTGTATATTTTTATGAGCTGTCATTTCATTTTTTTAATTATTGACTATTAGGTAGCCATGACAACTACCTATTTTCTCACGAGCTGCGACCATCGAATGTTAAACAAAAAAAAACAAAACAAACCGCGTGTGTCACACACATTGGACGCATTCAGTGGAGCCAACAATTGCACCTTAATTATTTATATAATTGCATAATATTAATAATTAAATTAACTAATTTAAAATTTTTCTGACGTTTAGGTTGCCCGCAGAGTAAGCGCTGAAGCAGACAGGCAGGCAGACAGGCACAGGAAAACTATGTGAACAAGAGAGAAAAAAGTTATTTCTGTCTCGTTTCTTCGCAGGGCCTGCCTGCCTGCCTGCCTGCTACGGCGTTTACTATGCGGGCAGCCTTAGAGTAAAGCTGCGTTTCCATGTGATCTTTTCGTATCTTATCTTATCTTATTTTTAGTTAGAAAGAAAGAGCATGCGAGCCCTGCCTTATGGTGTTTACAAATGTGAGTGTGAAACCGACTTACTTTTTCTATTTTTATAGCATGTGATATCCCCTGTGATTTCATGAGATACTAGAGGATAGAAAAGTTCAACTTTCTGAACTTTTCCTATAAAAGTGTATCACTTGCTATAAATTTGACAGTCATTTTTATAGCTATTGACAGCTAACAAAAAAAATGTTGGCTAGTGTCAGTGTAGACAGACTGAAAATAGAGATTTCAATGCAGGCAGCAGCTGCTGGCTAAGTATTTCGTATTGGTAATTTTTGATCTGAATAATTTAAATTGATTTTCAATGCATAAAATTTTTTTCATTTAATAGATAAAATCTCCAGCCGAAGCAGAGGAGCCTTTGGAGTCCATCAAAGTCTTTTGGTCTTTCAACATGATGTCAGTGAGTTGGAACACTGCACCAGCAGTTGATTAATACTCTTGCAACAAAAGCTGATATTGTTAATAAAAGCTAAATTATTATATTAAAAGATCATAACTGGTAAAATGTTTCAAGTGAGTTTAAATGCAATATTAAAACAAATATATTTCATAATCTGCGTTTTTGTTCGGCCATCAAGCTACAGGAATTCTTTAATCAAAAACGAAGATTTTGTGAACGCTAAGGATGTGCTTGATGTCGGCTGCGACACATCGATACTATCTATATTTGCAGCACAAGCCGGGGCCAAAGCAGTGGTTGGCATTGACAATTCTGATATTTCGGCCTATTCTGCGCAATCTTTTATGAAAAAATCTTTTATTCTGTTAAGATTTCCCATACAATTTTTCGAGCTGTAAAAAAATCTGCATGGGAAATCATAATAGAATAGCAGAATTTTATTAATAAAAGATTTGCAGAATATGCCCAATTATTTACAATGCAATGGATATCATTAAGTAAGTGTTAATGAATCAAGCTTTTGATGTTCTTGTTAACATGTAACTTATCTTTATTAGATATAATGGCATTTTAAATGTTTCCCTGCTTAAAGGACGGGAGAATTATACAACGCTGCCGCAGCAGAAGAACGACATAATTACCACAGCATGGATGCTTGTTTTTTGTTGTTCAAAAACATGCTTGACACCGTTGTATCTGCACGCAAGCATCACCTAAAGGAGGATGAAATTGTACTTCCTAATCGCTGCACCATGAGTTTACAGGGATATAGCAATGAACAACTATTTACATTGCATGTTAAGTTCTGGGATAATGTTTATGGCCTGGATATGTCGAACTTGCGCAATGAAGTAATGTGCGAACCACTCCTTGAAATAGTCGACCCAAAATATAAACTTATGGAATCAGAGATGATAGCTTACTATAAATTTGACCTATTCAACTTTTAAACATAAATTTTGCATGAAAAGCAGCAAGAATGGCAAAATCAGCGCACTTGTTGGCTACTTCGATTCTTATTTCGATTTGCCAAATTCAGTTACCACCCTTATTCCAGTTGTCTTCGTCAACGTTAACGTCGTCGATTGTATATCGTCACTTTGAGTCGACGCAGACATTAAATCTGTGTTCATAAGCGATAATCGCTTAAGTCGTTTTACGACAGAACTGAGTTATTGATGAAGATGTGTTTCACGCATTTAGTTTTATAAACACACAAAATCTGGAGCTTCTAGCTTGATCCTATTCGAAGTTATGACTTAAAAACAAAAGACCCGGTCATATAACTTATACGGCGATTGAAAACGTTGAAGCAAGGTTTCTCAAAACCGCTAAATCAGACTTAAGCTGCTATCGCTTATGAACACAGGAATTATTGTTAAATTTGAATATTTTTTAAATAGTAATTTTAAGGTTGATTCTAAATTTAGTGTGAGCTTTTCTGATATTATTTCTATAGCATTTGCTGTCAAAAAGCTTACACTCAATTTACAGTCGACTTAAAAATGGCTATTAGTAAGGCCCATTGTGTTGCAGTGATACAAACTTTATTGCTTTTAAATGATATCATACGTTCATTAAATTTTCTGAATAATTTCCTTTTTTAATTCGCTAAGAATATCCTTTAACGAGTTCATAGTTTTAAGTCTATATTTATATCTGTAATCAATATATTCGTACAGGAAACGAAATATATTTTGAATGAGCTTTGAAATAAATAAACTATACAATATATACACATTTTCAACATTATTTATACGTTCAACATTATATGCAAAATTTTAAAAATGTATAGTCAAAGAGATTTTGTATAAATTTTACGAATGGATAATAATAACCCAGCCTGCTTAAATATTAGATTAATGGCGTACGAATTAATAATTCATTTTAATGGAAATTAAAAAACCAAGCAGCTTCAACTAACTTAAAAAATATTTAGAAATTCCGGCTTCCGTTTTCATTATTTTTCTTCTCGTATGTATATGTTCAACTAAAAGTTTGTTTACATGAATTTGGCTTTGTTGTGTTGGATACTCAGTCAGAGTTACCTTGGTAAATGGTCGATATGGTTGATTAAAGCTTTTGCGGCATCTTGATTAAATTGAGGTAAGGTACTTAACCTAATCAAGAATTATCTATCACGCGGTATCGGAAAAGGGATTTTTAATATTTAAGATAAAGCTCATCAACATTTTCGAAATTTATAATGCAAATTTGTTCATCAACGGTTTGTCAACAGTGTAAGAATATTTCATAGCAATGAATAAAACAACTTTGCGACAACTACTGAGCCAGAAAAATCCCTTCTAAAAGCTTGCTTCGATTTGAAAGAAGTTTTGAATATCCCTCAAAAAAAAACGAGGGAAGATTTTTAAAATTGATCACTTGGAAAATTAACTTACTCGTATATTCTAGTCTCGCCCAATTCAGAGAATTTTGCAAATTTTATGATCCAAGTCAAAAATAACTTCTGTTTTTTGTAACGTGATGCAAGCACATATTTTTGCTTATATCTTTGAATCCTTGGGGTCGATTGTTGTCATTGTTTTTACTTAATATAGTGCTACATAAGTACTACGCAAATATAAAATAACCTTTTTAAAAATAAGATTTTTCACTCTACGTACCAATATTAATGTACTACCGCCTGTTTGGAAATGCTCATATATAATAAACTTTCTCGAAAATATCTTCAAAAATATGCATCAATATTTACCGCTTTTTCCTAAAACATCTCTTAAGCAAAAAAACCGATAGAAAATTCAAAGCTTTTTATATATTTCATTCAATTCTCTTTTGTCTAAAAGTCCAGTTAAAGCACTTGCAAATAAACTTTTGCAACACTACCTAGCTAAGCATTTATATTGTTAATAATTTTTTTTCAAAGTTGTTTTAAAAGAAATAAATCTGAAAATGGAATCGAACACTAAAATCAATCAATAATTAAAATAAGTAGCTCTGCAGTATTTTACGGAGGCTTATATTTAGTTAAAAGTTAAATAAAAAATCTTATTTTGACACGTATAGTGCCGCTTTTCCTTTAAAACAATTGATTGTTAAAAAAATTAAATAATACTTATACGCTTGATGATAAACTAATCGACCAATATTCGCTTTGATCCACCCACTGCTTCCCTGGCTGGTGTAGGTTCAAGATTAGCAATCATCACACTGCCTATTACAATATGGAGCGCAGTCGTAGCTAGTGTTTTTTTACGATAATCTATGAGAAAAACATCAGAACTACTGATACCGTACGATGCCCTGATAAGGTTACCTATATCGGGAAAAATGCGTCAAATAATTAGCATGAGTAATCTTTACTATATTCTTGGTTACCTTGGTTACCCAAGGACTTAGGACCGCGTTTACTGTCGCTTGCTGTTATCTGATAGGAAATTATTTTTAAAGAATGCTTTTACGCTGCTTTTCATTGCAATTTATTTACAATTTCGAGTAAAAATGAGTCCAAGTGCATGAATAATTGTTAGCAATTCATTGCATCCGATCGTTTCTAGTGAATATTTTTTCTTTCCACGGTCTTTTGACGCTTCTTTCAGCGATTTTGTTTCGTCACAAGGAGCTCCTAAAAAATACCAAGTTCAAATACTAAAAAATTCTTCAAGAATGTAGTTTCTTGTAATTCTTCAAAGTGCAGATTTATGAAGGCATTCCAAATATTTCATTGGGCTGAAAACAATAGAATATATTAGAGCCGGTTGCGGCGCATTATACATCGGCACAACGTTGTTGTCCTATTAGTTTGCAAAACTTTGTTATGGATTTCTTCATCAGTGTGCGGAACACAGGATTGAAGCCTATATGCCTGATATCGTACTCCATTTAATATCATCAGGAAAAAGCTTAAAACTCGTTTTTAAATCTGCAGGCAAATTAAATATTTCTTAATACATTGCAAATTAATTTATTTTTAACATACGTCAAACCATGTCAAACTTGCTATAAATTACATCACATATAGGCATCTCGCTCTTATAGCAAAAAATTTGTGACACGGGATACTAGAAGATAACATGGAAACGCGGCTTAAAACACATTCAGAGAAAAACATCGTTCACTGAGGTATCGCTACAATAACAGTTCACAACAGTTTTGAACGACACACGTTCTCATGACACCTAATAGTTATTGTATCATGATGGCTTGTTTGAATTTAATTTTGACTGCAACGGTAGTGCCCTCTACGAGTCGTTTTTCTTGCCGTTCCTTTGAGAAAAGTTATTATCGCGATTATATTAAGGCGAAAAGAACGCAGCTATTAGTGCATAAGAAATTTAATTATTTTTCTTTTCAGATTAATTGCTTAAAAAACAAGCAACTGCTGCTGGCGAAATTGTGCTTTGGATGTTATGTGCTGTTTTGTGCTGTTCAGGCAGACGTATTCTGTTATAATTGTTTGTTGAAATTTTATAATCATAATTCCAAATCTATCCGGAAGGTAAATATTTTATTAAAAAATTAATGCAAAAACTTCAAACAATTGTGTTTATAATTTGGCATATAACAGGTCAGAGCTCTAACCTGATGGCTAGGGGGTGGGTTAGTCACAACGGTATAGGGAGAGGGGGAGGATAGCGCACAGCTGAATTTATAATCAGTGTGAGCAGTTTAGCTTTATATTTTGCTCATTGTAAAAACATGTGTGGCTGAAAGAAATGCCAGATTACACGAATGAGAATCAGAGATGCAAACCTTGTGACATTTTGATCACCGCGTGAACAAGTTTTGTATGAAAAATTTTATATGGACGTAACGCAAATCGTGTGACCGCTCGTGTTATATACGCCGTATGTAACAATTACTGTTCTAGCTGGGACTCGTCAAGTCTTGTCGCTTAAGTTTTTGACACTCCCTTTTAAACTTGACCCTTCAGTTTCCACACTTCAAGAGTTGACAATCAAGTTTTGAAAAATCTAATGAACAAAGAAGAATAAGACATGAAAAGATTATTTAAGAACATGTTAAATAGAATCGACTTAATAACGAGACACCAAAAGTGCAAAGCATAATATGAAAAACTTTAAGGTACATTCAAGTCTGTTCTTTCCCCTTACCTGCTAATTCTGGCAACCACAAATTCAAGACTTGACCGCCAAAACTTCGGACATGACGAGTGGAAACCAGTACTTGCTGATGTTTTGCATTGAAACTGTATTGTATTAGCGACTCCAATTTATCTCCGAGTTAACTCTGCATTGAAACCTAGGACTTGTTTATCTCTTCGACATTTTGTCGTGTGGCTGTCGCATGCACTGTGTGTTGGCCTTAACTGCTACCTTCTTGCTTAATCTACTACTATCTGTCCATACTTTTCCTGCAAACTGTGCAACTCTTCCAACTACTGTCACTTTTCCTACATAAAAAAAAAATTGAAAAAACAAAGCAGGCGAATAAAAAAAATGGTGAAAACTGTCAAATTTTTTTTTTCAATCAGACAGCCATACAACGCGCGTCGGTTTTAACCAATTGCTTAAATTTTCCCAAAAAGTCTTGAAAATAATTAACATTTTTCCACATTTATTGAAAATATTTGCATTTTTCCAGCAATAAAAGAATATTATCAAAATGGGTTCGTCGAAGAAACATAAGAAGCACAAATCAGAACGGCGTGAAAAATACGAGGGTAAATATTGGTCATAAAAAAAAATCATCTATAAAACGGCAGGAAAAACAATGAAAATGTGCGCCACTGCATTTGTTGTTGCAGATTGCTGCGAAGTGCTGCGTGTTATTGTTTGTTGCTGTAACTAGATGATTTTTTTAGTTTAAACTATTGACCTGCGCCGATGAGTGCCCAGTTGCGAACAAACCCCCGTCTACAAAAATTTGTTTTTTTTTCCTTTCTTGCTGTCCACTGCACTCCGAATAGAGTATAGCAATAGCATGGATCCAGCGCAACTCCAACGCGGCTTAAAACTGATACTCAAAGTTGGCTCTAATTCGACACCAGAGTACGGCGGTGATGAAGATTCACCGGCAAACTCTTCGATGGCCATGAACTATGCTGCAGGCAATAATGGACCACCAACAGCTGCCGAGGCTATGATGGCTGCTGCCCCCAGCAGCGATATGCTAGATGATGAAGAAAACTTCGATGCCGAATATCGTGGCGAGCGGCATAAGAAATCCAAGAAGAAGAAGAAGAAAAAGGACCGCGAGAAGAAGCACAAGCATCATAAGGAGAAGCGACATCGCAGTGAGCGTCATGAGAGTCATCATCGCCAGCGTGAAAACACTGACGACACGCAGCCACCGCCATTGGTGGAACAGCAACAACTGGCGGAGCCGCAATCGCCGGCTGGCTTTATGCGTAGCCCAAAGAGTATTGCACCCGCTGTCGATGGCGATTCTAGTCAGGATGCATTCAGTTTTATAGATGAAAACTCTCAACCGCTGCCGGAAAATATTCTTTTCTATGCTGGCATTACTACAGATAGCAGTCCGTCATGTCGTCCTGTCTCCAAACCAATTGTGCCACGCAAATCTGATGAATTGTTGCTCGGGTCATCACCAGCTTCACTATCCCAACAGTCGCTAGGCGGAACAGCATCAGCAAGTCCCACAAAACCGTTGTCTGATGTAAGTATTTGTGCGCAAAAACTCTAGAAAATTGTTTTGAAAAATATATAACCGCTTGACACTTAGCTGCACATTCCATCCATGTCTCCCTCTACCGCCGCTTCAACACCAGGCGGCAATAGCTGTATGACTTTGCTCACTCCAAAGCACTCATTGGAAGGACCAAAGACGCCTAGCTCTTCGAGTGAATCGGGTCGCGAGCCGCGCACCTGCGTGTTAAAGCTTAAGCAGCAGAAGTCGCCTCTCAACAAACTGCTCGACCATTTGTTACGCTTTCTGGAGAAACGAGATCCGCATCAATTTTTTGCCTGGCCCGTCACTGATGACATAGCACCCGGCTATTCTTCCATCATCACAAAACCAATGGATTTCTCGACAATGCGTCAGAAAATCGATGATAATGATTATGTCACACTCATTGAATTCACAGATGACTTCAAGCTGATGTGCGAGAACGCTATACGCTACAATCATGTGGACACAGTTTATAACAAAGCTGCCAAAAGATTGCTGCAGGTTGGCAGCAAACATCTGTTGCCTGAGAACTTGATGCGTAGCCTTAAACCGCTGTCAGGTTACTTGCGTGAATTGACAGCCAAGGAGCTGGGCTTCGAACTGCTGCAAGGCTCGGACTTTTCTTATGATCAACACGGCATGATGGACTCAGCCGATGAGGGTGCATCAACTGGTGCCGATGAGCCTACACCAGCTCAGCTGGAGGAAGAGGAGAAACGTCGCGCACTACGTTTGGAAAATACACCAAAAACGCGGTACGAGCCATTTGTTGATGATTTAACATCGGAGGAAATTTTGGCACAAGTACAAAGTGCAGCACGCGCTGCCAAAAAACGCCTAACACACAAGGAACGCGCACACAAGATGGGTTTTCTGCGTCAAAATAACGATGGTACAACTTCGCTTAATTTGCTGATCAAAGACGAGAATGAGGGACCCGAAAAGGTGGTGTCTATTGGCGATTTGGTAGGCAAGCTCAAGGCAGGCACTGGACAATTGCAAGGCTTGCGCGAGGACAAGCGCAACGAAGCAAAGCTGGTAAGACCTTTAAACTATGGAGCTTTTGCTACCTTTGCTCCAGCCTTTGACTCGCGTTTCTCCAATCTTAATATGGAAGAAACTCAACTTGTACTTCGTACTTACGGTAAGTCAGCCGAAGCACAACATAACCTTAAAATTTATTTATTTATTCATCATGAAAAGAACAAAACTATAATAATAATAGTACAAAATATACAAATAACACAGAAATAATGATACAATCTAATAGTCTTATTCTGGTGATTGACAACTTTAAATTCATTGACAAGCTAGCCTTTAATGTGCTATTTTTTTAGTCCATGGAGTTGGAAACTTCCAAAATGTTTCGCAAAATTATTTGTTGTGATTACTTTTTCTGGTGTTAAAAGTGTTGTCTAGTTATGCGCTTTCGATTACATTTTAGAATTAAATCTACAGTTGTCAATAAATTAGCAGTTGTCAATCACCAGAACAAGATTATAAAAAAATTCAATAGAAAACATTATACGACGATATAGAAGAGAATTCAAGCTAAGCAAGGCAAATCTTGTGCTGCATTATGGTAAATTTATTTGACAATTCAACCCGAGAAACAATAATTTAGTAAATAGTATATGTGTAGTATATCATGGATTCCAGATAATACAACAGTATTCTAAATGGGCCCTGACTAAACTAAAAAAAAATATTTGAGCGTTTATGAATCTCGAAAATCTTTAGAATTTCTCTTGAAGAATCCAAGCATAGAATATGCTTTGGAAATGGCGTAGTCGGAGTGAACTTTGAAAGTAAGATGGCTATCAATAATAATACCCAGATCTCTTTTAATAGTAACCCTTTCAAGGTTAAACTTGTTAATGTTATAAGTAAAAACTAGTAGCAAGTTAGTCCCATACAGAGAAAAAGACTGACATTTAGATATAGAGCTTATTCGAGTCTCAATAACTGCAGCAATATTGCGCAACAAATCAAAGTATCACATTCGATACAAAAGTCTTGCAACTATTGCAAAAGTCAAACGTTCTAGCGAGTAGAAATTTGGCATTTGACGCGCTCAAAATGCAAGAACTTGGCAACAGAAGTATTTATACTTAGCGATATTTATGTAAGAAGAAAGGTAACCAAAATTTATGGTTATTACAATCTATTTTATATTAAATTGTAATTGTTTAACATATTCATATACAGATATTAGTTTATATTGAAATTATTTAATTTTTTCATCGAAAAATTTAAAATACTTTTCAGTTTTCGTCACTATTCTCTTATTTAAAATTTCGGTCAAAAACAACATTTTTTTCCACAAATACCTTTGTTTTCTTGATTTTCTATAATTTAATAACAAGTTGCTTCCGTTGTCTGCAAAGTTATCAATCACTTAAAAAAAATCATTCTGAAAGTATCACATTAGATCACCTAAGCAGCGCAAAATATTTGCAATATTTAGGTAAAGTATCAGCTGAGCATCTGCAACAGAGCTGCCAATAAGTAACAGTGTTGCAGTATTGCTGCAATTATTGAGTGTCTCGAACCATACATAGAATTCAGCCTCCAACAAACTACTTAATATCAAGGAACCAGAGAAAGATCATTAACAAATACCAGAAACAGCAATAGACCAAGATGACTCCCCTGGAAGACACCTGATGACACTTCAATAGGATAGGACAACAATTCATTTACATTTGCATACTGTAGGCGATTCGATGAGTATGATTCAATCCCGTTTGTGCACTTATAAACTAAAGAGGTATGATGAATTTTGTCGAAAGCTTAAGCAAAGTCAGTGAAGATCGGGTTGCAAACGGTTGACAAAACTATTAATGATATATTTGCAAAAATTCGAAGATTAGTAGCAGTGAATCTGATAGTCCGAAAACCATGTTGACAATCAGACAAAACATTGGAAAAATAAGGATAGATTTTATCAAAGTTAAACAATTTTTTTTAACAATTTGGGTATTAAAGAAGTTTGACAAATTTGTTTATAATTACGAACATTTTACGAACATTAAGGCTGGAAGTTTAAATAGGGACAATATCGGATACTTTCCAAGTATCAAGAAACACTCCACATGACAGCAATTTGCTAAAAATGGTATATAGCGGATACGATAGTGACTTTGCACACGGTTTCAGCAAAATAGGCGCAATCCCATCTGGTTCTCCGGTAGGTTTACCGTCAATTTTAATAAGAGCTAGCTCAACATCAAAAATACTAGGAGTAGCAGTTGCTTAGCAAACGCGTAAACTGGCTACATAAATTGGTACGTTGTATTTAAGTTGGGTCGCTCGCTCCACTAAACTTTTCCCAAAGCAATAAAAGTAAAGATATAATGTTGTGTTGTCTCAAAAAATGGACATATTTCGCTTTGTCATTGTTAGGAAGATTTGCGTAATGAATAAACTTACCCGATTTCATAAACATTTTAATACAAAAAAATTTTAATTTATTTAAATTTATTGTATATTCATTAATTTATTTAATTCTTGGCGTTTCTCAACCAACCCCTTCTTGTCATTTATAGTTTTAAGCCGATCATAAGAAATAGCTGGTTCGATAAAAAGTTCACTTATACTACGAACCCTTGAGAATGCTTCATATGCCATTCCTAATGCAAATTCTTTTTCTCCAATATCGACAACTGCTTGATCGAGTGTTAATCGTTGCGATCTATGAATACTAATCGCATAAGCTAGTTGTAGTGGAATTTGCTTGCGAGTAAAATTTTTTGATCCTTTTTTATATGATACTACAACAGGAGGAATAGGTAATACATTAGAGTATTTTAATCCAGAATAATTGGGAAATTTAACCAAAATGTGCAAAGGAAATTCTTCTATAAATCGGCCCTTTCGCAATGGTTATAAACAATTTCAACAACCTCACCGATGCTGCCATTGCACAGACCAGCTGAATTAAAAAGATTTTGCCTCAAAATAACTTGTGCACCCTTACATAGATATAACTTTGGCCTTAAACCTCTTGCATCGTCGGATGAGGCTAACAACGTTCGTTGGTCATTGTGATAAGCATTACTGATTGTTACATCATTGCCAACATTTCTGAGCTTCTCAATGTTATATTCTTCAATAGCAGCGTTCTTCGAACATGGTCGATAAGAGGTCGTAGTCTTGTAGAGTCAGTTCTCGTAATGATACTCCTAGTAAACATTCCCTGAAAGCTTGTTGTTCTGGTCGAATTTATGTCATTACCTGGTTCAATACGAACACTTTGCTTATTTGACAATAGACTAATTGACCTTGAGTGGCGGGAACATCACCTGACCTCGGATTCCCGTAAAGTGGGATATCTCCAACTGGCTGCAGTTGATTGAAATCTCTGAAGAACAGCACTACCTGTACTCTTTTTTTAGCAGCATCGACTAGAACAGTACTCTTTTTTAGCAGCATCGGCAAAGAATGATGAAATTTTCCGCACAGTTTCTTATAAATTTTGCGCAGTGCGGGTTGAAAAAATTTCAGGAGATATAGAATAATTTTTTCTTGAATCCTGTTAAACATAAATTCAATTAGAAAATAAACATTATAAATATTTACTTTTAACATGAAAGCATTCATCATTCTCTGCCGACTCTGCATAAAGCACAGCCGCACCGGATGCCAAAATCGATAGCTGCTGCTGTAAAGCTTGCTTGAAAAATATTAAAAAGCGACAGCAAAGCAAGAAGACGACTTCAAAATGCGATATCTTGCTGTTGCTATAGCTTCGATAATGTTCCAAAATTACAGCACGACTGAAAAACCGAAAGCTCGCTGCCGCTGAAACCATTTGCTTCTTTTGTAGTTTGCAGCTGAAGCAAAATTTATTTATGAAAAATTGCAAAATAAAATGCTAAAGTGCAGCCAAAATAAAAGCTTTGATGCTTTTTCTAATTTGGCAGCAGCAATTTAAACCCTGAACAATAGTATGTACCAAAGTCATGAAAAACAGTTGATCCCGTAACGCCTAAGGGTGCGAAAATTGACCCCCTCCCCCTTCCATACGATTTTTTGCTTCACTCAACCAGCTCTTTCAACTTCGTAAATATTTATACTCTTACACTGGACACCCTGTATATGTATTTTTGTTTTGTTTGTATAGAAATTTTAATGATTCGATAAATTTTCACCAGATTAATATAAATTACTTACAATACAAAAGGTACAAAAACGCTAAATTAATAATCAATTAATAAAAATTTATGCGAAATATTCTTAACACTAGCACTTTTCACTATTATTGATACTTTCTAATCGTACACCGACAAACAAACGCGAATTTGACCTTCCATGATGATCGGTTTTTTGACAGATACATAAATTTGTTTTGTTTGCAATAAATTTGTAAGCTGAAGCAAAGTGATTTCTTTGAACAACTTGTATATGGAAATATTTTTTCAACTAACTTATAAACTAAATAGAATTTCGAAATTTTGGCTTCGTTAGGAAATAATATTAGAGGAGTAGAACAGTTCAGAAAAAACAATTTTAAAATCGGTCAACCCATTTAAAAGTTGTGCTCTGTCTAACATTTTTCAAACAAGCTGTTCCATGGGAGCTTCGCTCGCTCGCTCCAATTAATGGTAATGCTCTCCAATTCGCAAGTAGCGGCAGGAGTTAAGGAATAAGAAATCTGAAAAAAAGTTGCATATCGTCTTAGGATCCTGAAAGGCCATTTGATTTTCTCTTAATGTTTACAAAGACCAGCAGAATGTACTTTTTGTTTTAGTTTTTCTTCAGTAGATAGTATGTAAGATAGATAAAAAAATTTATTAAGAGTATCACAATTAATTTGGCAAAGCAAGTCTTTAGATTTTAGCTGTATGTCGCCATTAGATTGTCTAAGTGCTGGTAAGCTTTGTTTTGTTTTAGAGATTACGAAGACTTATTGAACCAGGGGGATTGTGGTTTTTTTTTAAGAAGTTTAGTTAGCACAAAATTGTCTCTTTTAAAGTAATGTTTTCACACAGTCTTTTAAATGTAATATCTAATAACAAAGTTTCAACAAATTATAGACACAACGGAAAAAACTACAAGTTAAAGCTAACAATTAAATTATTTAAGAGAAATGATTTGAATAAGCAACTAATTATAACAACAAATCAGAAGTAAGTAAAAAATCAGGACTTAAAATTAAATTTCCTTATGTTTATTAAAAAGATAAAGACAAAAGATAAAAAACTCGTTTCAGTTCTATGGTGTACTTCGGCAGACTCGTCGGCAGCAACTGTAGCAGACACACAATCCCTGGCAGAGTTATAGACTTGATCTAAAATTCTTACCGCTTTAATCGTCTTATGCTAAAAATGGCTGATGAAAAAATAAAATTCTTAAGAGTTGAATCATATAAGACTTAAACAGTGTGCTGGCTGGTCACAGCTGAATCACTCAAGACTACTGAAGAGGAAATATAGCGATCTGCTGTGTCTAGTCTGCTGTGTGATTGGCTCTATACAGAGTTGTTTTTGTTGTTGTTGCCTTCTTCAAACTTACTTGATCTAAATAGCTCACAATTAAATTCATGTAAAAACAGACAGAGACAGTATTAAGAAAAGTATAGAAAAATTTCACGCTTAAAAATGTGTTTATTAGGGATACTTTTAATTCTTCGGATAGCGTTCACAAAAAATAGTCTGTTGGAATTCAAATAATTATAAACAGGTGTAGTGAGGTTAAAGCTTCTTTTAGATTTAGATTAGATGGGTAACTGGTAGTGTCCGACCGAAACTGGAATTTTGGCCGAAACTGAATATTCGGCTATTTTATAATATTCGGCCGAAACCGAAAGCGGTTATTAATATAAAAATTTAAGTTTTTACAAATAATTTTTTTTATTAAAAAGAAACAAAAGATCTCCAAAAAATTTCCGTGTGAGGTCTTGCTAATAGAGTAGAGTTCAAAGCAAGCAAGACCCAGTGCTGTCTATTAACCAACAAGTGGATGGATTGCCCCTTAACTCCTCTCATCATGAATGGTGTTGATCTTGTGGAATCAACCGCTCTTGACGTTCTGGGCATATCGATCCAATCTGATCTTTGGCACGTGCATTGGTTTTTAAAACGGTACAAAAAATATTTCACTTCAGCTGATCTTCGCATGATCTACACCTCATATATTAGGCCGGAAATTGAGTACAATTCGCACATTTGGGCAGGGGCTTCAAGATCTTATTTTAACCCCACAGAACCTCGCATTACCAACATAATTCGTTTTTTAGCCGCACGGTTAAGTTGTGTCTACCTGCGAGTGTGTTTCCCGTCAGTTTTGAGCTGAGCAAATTTAAAACAAATCTTTACCGACACTTCTCCATGTATCGACCATCCAACTAACTATAGCCCATCTTCCGAATCAACACAATGTTTACACATTTATAGGGGACATCCCCTGAGCGTTGGTTCATTCTACAAAAAAAATGTAACTTAAGTTGGGACCTGTAATCAATTTTACTATACACAACATTTGAGAAAGATATGATAGGCATTATTAGCTGCTGTATTGACTTTTTTCTAGTTGCAGTAGGAACAAATGACGCAGTCCACCTCAAGTTCCGCAGGATATAGTAGACCTTACGTACGACAAAACTGATATGGTTTCCGCAAGAAAGTGAGGAGTTAATGTGGTAATCAAAATTTCAATCAACTTTAATCAACTTTATCAAATTATCAACAAAGTTCAATTCGACACCATTAAGATATATTACAGTTATACTAGAGAAAGAATGACTGGATTTAGAAATCGACAAAAAATTCGATTTAAGGGGGGTTGATCAGCTTAAGCTATTTAAATTCATTACATTCTGTAATTTGTTAAGTCTTCAATCATAACAATCATAAATCATAACAAGGATAAGGGCTCATAACTTGAAAATTACCATTATTGTTATCATAGACATTTGTTTCAATAAGATTCTGTTTTTGATAAAGAACATTCGACAATTCAAGCCAAATAGGAGTATGGTGGATTGATTTATGAAAAATATAATTACTAGGGGCGTCCTCTCATATAGCTAGATCTTTTTCAATAAAAATAAGATCAAGAATACCATTGGAATCATTGAGTATTTCATTTACCTAAATTAAATCGTATTGACTAAAAAATCTATAACCAATGCCTCAATGCCAATTGTTACATTAAATGCAGTTAAGTATGTCACAGAACACATTATCACTTTGAATACTTTTACTTGTTATTCTGTTTTATTAAAAATACATATGTTCTGATCTTTTTTTTTGTCTGAAGAAAATATTTTTTCGGCAGTATCTCATACGTATTCTTACGAATAAATCGTTTCGAATTGAATCCTGAATTTTTCTATAATTTAACTGTTTTCATCCAAGCCAATTGCATCTTGACAAGTATTAATGTTCCAAGTCATGTTTCCGATATTAAAATCTTCCGTAATAACTTTATGCTGCTTTGGGTTTAATGAATCTAATAAGGCTTTACAATCAAAAAATGTAAACTTACTTTTCTCATTTTAGGTGATGCCACTAGCACTGAGTATGCTGAGAGTATCCTCCAGTTTACAAAAGACTCCAGCTACGCCACAATGCTGGCCAATGGTCTGCTCGATGTCCTCACCAATGGTGACCACAGCAAAGCAATGACCGAGCTCTACGATATGCAGTGCCAGAACTATGAGCAGACGGAGATGGCCAAATGTTTTCTTAACAAAGATGCTCCTATAATTCCTCCCGCTACTCCAGCTGAGACACGCGAACAGATCGAACAAGATTATGAGAAATACAAAAATACTCGAATTGATTTCAATCGCTTGCGTTCGCTCAATGATATTGGCATCGATGTTAGCTTCCTGGACGATATGGAGACTGAAATGAAGAATTTTGAATTGACGCGTCGTCTGCAAGAGCATTTAAGCAATAATTTGAATTTAATTGAAAAACTGCGTGCCACACAAAATGAGCGTTTGTCTCAAACGCTGCCACCGCACTTGTCGCAAGTGACACATCCAGGTTTAGAGGAAAACCATCTGGCCAATCAAATAACACAACACCTTTCGGATTTGGCTAAAAAACTGCCTCCAGCAGCAGTTGCAGATACTTATAGCGTGCGCAACGCAATGGGCATGTCCTATGGTGAGTCGCTCAACTTCAATTTACATACATACTTGACTTTGAATAACAATTTTGTTACAGCTGGTCTTCCCCCACCTGTACAACAAACGCAACAAATTGTTTTACCGGAAATATTGCAGCCGCATGTCGCTATGCCGCAACTGCATTTGCCACCAAACACTATGACGGTGACGCAGCAGCAGCATAGCGCAAATACTGCCGCTGCTATTAGCATTCCAGGCGATGTCACTAATGCAAGCAACTCCTCGACTATTGCCATGGATATTGATGAGGACGTTGTGGGCACAACCAGCGGTGTTGACTTGGAAAATGAGCTACGTGAATTCCTGGAAAGTGGCCCTGGCTTAGCGGCCACTTCAAATGCTGACGATAACAACATTGTTGCTCAATTGCTCATGAATTAGAATTAGTTATTTGTGTATCTGCATTATTTTACCTTTTTTTTCTTTTGTGTTTAGCTGTCCACCACCACGTTAATGAAATATTGGATTATTTTTTTTTTAATATTTTTGTTAATATGTTTTTGTGCTTAATTTAATTTTTATTTCGTTTTTATTTTTTTTTTGTATTCATATTTATTCAAATTTGATACTCGTTCTACTAAATGAATATATCTAATATTTTAACTAAATATTATCTACTCTATTTTGTATTCTCGCGAAAGAACTGGAAAGAGATATACAAATGTTTTCTTTGTTATCTTCATGGTGTACGCTAAGAACAGAATCGAAAAACTTTGAAAAGAAGCAAATTTGTTTTAAGCAAACTTCCAAGTAAAAAGTGAACAGCTGATATCGTATTTAAAGAGTCATTATTTATGCTCTTAAGTTTACTCTCTGAAATTCCCCTTAAAATAGTACATATCAGCGCACACTTCAGCGTAAAATCCATTTTAAGACCATAAACTTGGCAGCTGATTGGTAGAACTATCGCGATTTTCTGTCCGAAAAGTAAGTCTAATGAATCTCATAAAAACACATTTTTTTTTCTTCTAATTAGTTTGGTATCCCTTCTGAAAGTATGATATAGCTTTAATAACTATCCCGCCACTTTTGAATGCTGTGGAATTTGTCGTGCTTAACTAATTAATGGAGAATTCTTATAAAACTTGACAAGAAACCAACCCACTGTTGTGATTATATCATTATATCTCGTGAAAGATTTGTTTTTCAAAAACTCTTCTGTGCTACTATTTGGAACACAAATATTCACAGAATTCTGAACATCTAAATAAATGTTTAAAATGTGTTCTTCTCCCATGCTTGTTTTTCAAAGAAATACAAATATTCAGAAATCATAAATGATATAAAAATAAAATTTCATTATTTCTATATATTTTTACATATAACTGCAGTAATTTTAATTTCAAACCATTGTAAATATAAGGAACCATATTTAAAAACGACTATTTTATTTCTAAAAACAATTAAATAAAGGTTACAATTAATACCTTAAATTCATAAAATCATCGAAAAAATATTAGAGTCAATCTATTAGAGAGGTATTTTGCATAAAAAATATATAATTTTTATAACATATTTTCTTTAAGGAAGGTTTTAGAAACTTTCAAATCAATCTCGCTTATAATATAGATTCTAAAACGCCAGAGTAACCTAATACGCCAGAATAACTTTAACTAGCTAAAACATTTTTTCCACGCTTCATAAGTTTCCATATTTTGATTCCGTTTTGGTAAAAGATGTGCATTCAAGGGTCTATTTTCGAATGCGTTTTTGTTAATTTTTTTCAGCCAATTTGAAGCCGAGCTATGGATGTGGCCCGATTTTCACCTTTTCTTAAGCAAAACAACTTCAACGACGTCTTTATATATAAAAAATATATGTTAAAAAAAGTTGTTTTTTTTACTTATACTGATAATGTAAAATTATATATGTAGTATAATTATAATGTAAAATTATGTATGTAGTATACTTATAATTATTATTACTATAGGTACTATTTTATATAAAGTATACTTTTTTAGAAATCATCTTCTAAGATATTCCCTAATATTAACCGCATTTGCACCGCATAGCACCTTCCTTAAATATTTCTGTGTTCATAAGCGATAATCGCTTAAGTCGACTTAAGATAGAACAGAGTTGTTGATATAGATATGTTCCACGCATTTAGTTTTATAAATACACAAAATTTCTTTCATAACCATAGTTTCTAGCATAACCCTAGCCAAAGTTATGACACAAAAACAAAAGAGTCTGTCATATAACTTATATGTCGATTGAAAAATTTGAAGCAAGATTTCTTGAAATCAGACTTAAGCTGTTATCGCTTATGAACACAGATTTTATTATTAAACATTTGGAAACACAAAACTATAAAATAATGCAAAAATATTATCGTTGTCGAGAATCTTTGTTAAACACCGAAAACCGGAAAAAATGAAAGAAGCTAAAATAAAATTTAACTATGGTGTAACTAGAGAAAGTAGATGCATTTCGGACTGCGTTCTCTTTCGCAGATGTTCATTCAAAATATGAATCAATACATGCATTAAATGCAAAACATGATGCAAGAAATGATGCGCAATCAAACCATGTTATTCCAAACTCTTATTAACAATCCATGAACTTAATAAAAATAAGTATTTGGAACGCAAACGCCCTATGCCATCACAAACTGGAGCTCATTGACTTTTTAAAATCACAGCAGATAGATGTAATGCTCATCTCAGAGACACACTTTTCATACAGCTACTATCTCAATATACCCGGATATTTTCTCTATGGCACAAAGCACCCAAGTGGAAAAGCCCGAGGAGGATCTGCAATTCTGATAACAAATGGAATTAAATACTACGCCCTTCAGAGCTTTAGTACTGAATGCCTACAAGCAACAAGTATATCTCTTGATGAGTATATTAAAGGTCTAACAATTCCAACAATCTACTGTCCACTCAGAAATAAAATAACAACAACAATTTCAAAACTGTTTTACAACTCTTGGCTAGAAGTTTATGGTCCCTGGAGACTTGAACGCCAAACACATTCATTGGAGCTCCCGACTGATAACAGCCAAGGGCAGATCTCTCTGGAATACAATCAGCAAACTCGGCCTCGATGTGGTATCTTCTGGATCGCCAACATACTGGCCTTCAGATAAACACCTGACGTGATTGATTTCGGTATAATTAAAAAGATCAACAGAACCCAACTGAAAATCGAAACATCAGTTGAACTCTCATCTGATCACTCACTCACTCTTGTTACTCAGAAAACAACCCTACCAACAAACTCAGAAATAAGCACCAGAATTGGTTACAATTCAAAAAATTCATCAGTTCACATATTGACCTCAATATTTCACTAAAAAACAAAGATAAATCAGACTGTAATTAATAACATGCTAATACTTACTCAAGCTGCGTCCATCTCAACACCCCTGCTCAACAGTTCAGTCCAAGCTAATGTTTAATGTATGCCAATCAGGCATGAATGGCAAAAGTGCAGATCTCCACAACTGAAGAAAAAGCTGGTTTAGACTACTCATGATTTACATAAAAAACTGAAATAAAAAAATCAACAAGACTTCGAACAGCTTATGGAATCGCTTTCTCCCACTAAATCAGCAAATTACTCTCTTTGGCGCGTGGCAAAAATACTTAAAAGGCAAAATTTGGCTGAACCTCCGATTCGACTACCAAATGGAGACTGGGCAAGAAGTAACGCTGAAAAGGGTAATGCTTTTGCTTATCACTAGCAGCAAGTATTTACCCCAAATCCTCCAGTTGCTGATCACTCACTACCGTTTTCTGAAATACAACCCTCACACACTTTAAAAATCAGAAAATATGCCCTAGTATATGCCATTGATAAATGTCTGAACCCTAAAAAAGGTCCAGGTCACGATTTAATAACGGCAAAAATGGTTATAGAAGTGCCGAATATCGAAAAAGGTATACCCAATTACCAATTCGGATTATGGAAATGTTTCTAATGTACATCGATAACTCGTAAAACACTCGCTTGATTGCCGAAATTTTTTGTCAACAGATAGAGACATAAAACACGGAGGTGCCCGTCTAAAAAAGAGGGCGTAATTCGACAAATATGGGCGTGGCAATATTAAAAAAATAATGTATCTGGAATAATATTGACACTAGGATACTGAAATTTAGTACAGTAATAGGAGCAATTGTTACAAACTACTGTCAAGAAAATGGGCGTTATTCGACAAAGAGGCGTTATTCGACAAAAAACACTGTATCTCAAATAATATTGACACTAGGTTACTGAAGTTTAGTAGAGAAGTCGACACAATTATAAAAAATTACTTGCAATAAAGTGGGCGTTATTCAACAAAGGGGCGAGGAAACATTAAAAAACACTATCTTAAATAATACTAACACTAGGATACTGAAATTTAGTACGGGGGTAGACACAATTATGACAAATTACTAACAAGAAATTATTCGGCAAAGGGGAGTAGCAAAATTGGAAAAACGCTGTATCTTTACTAATATTGACAATACGGTAATAAAATTCATTACAAAAATGGGTAAAATTATAATAAAAAACAATGAGAGAGTGGGCGGAATTCGAAAAAAGGCGTATCAATATTATAAAAACACTGTATCTCGAATAATATTGGCAGTAGGGTACAGAAATTTAGTACAGGGGAACGCACAATTATTACAAATAACGGTTAATAAAGTGGGCGTTTTTGGGCAAAGGGACGTGGCAATATTAGAAAAACACTGTCAGCCCAATCATGAAACATTTTCTCCCGGGAGTTTCCGATTTTAAGATAAAGTTTAAAAACTTTTTGGAAATTTTTAATACAATTTTGTTTATCAACCGTTATTATTCATTCATTAGTGTAAAATAAAAAATTAGATGTCTTTATCTGCTACCTTAAAACCGGAAACTCCCGTTCACAACTCCCGGGAGAAAATATTTCATGATTGGGCTGTGTATCTTGAATAATATTAAAACTAGGGTAATAAAATTCGTTACAAAAGTGGGTAGCATTATTTTGAAAATTTATAACATTCTCTAAAAAAGAAGAAATAAAAACTTTTTAACAAAAAAAAAACACCGTCTTCAAAATCACTACAAAGTAAAAAATAATTTTAAATTAATTTTCTTTTTAATTTCGCGGTCAAATTTGATAATTTATTTAAGTATATTATTTAGGATATTCACAAGGTCATATTCATGTCATATTGTCCTAAAATATTACAACTAAAATTAACAAGATAAATAAATGCAAATAAACAACAGCTGTTTGATTACGATACTTCAATAAACATAGCTTTCAGAGTGGTAATATATATAGGCATGTTCTGCATTCCACTTCCGAGTGGAAGTGAAAATAAAACATAATTGAATTCGATATTTGGTGTTCTACGTATAACTTTTTCGTTTTGTATTTTATTTAATTTATTAATATAATTGATTGTATTAACGAAAAATGTTATATAAATATCGAAGAACACCAATTATGTTTTGTTTTCACTTCCACTTGGAAGTGGAATGCAGAACACGCCTGATTAGTACTTTTTTATATGGAAGGCAACAATAAAATGTTTAAACTAGTGTAAAATCTTAGAACAATATGACATTATGACATGATAGCACACCTTGTGAATACCCTAATTATATTGGAAATCTTATTATCTTATGTTTTTCTAATTTGTTTTATTATCATAAATACATTAATTTGTGTATGAATATAAAAGCTTTGAAGTCGGCGCTAATCTTTGCCACACAATCATGTTCTTTTTACCACCCCTGCACAGGCAATATGAACGGGATTGAAGTCCCGAAGCTATCAACAAGGAACAGGCGCACTTCCCAACAGACAAAATATCTTGTTATTGTGTTCAGTGATCGAAAGCGTCACTGATTAGCGCCAACTTTAAAGGCTTTATATTCATAAAGAAATAAATATATTTATGATAATATAACAAATTAGAAAAATTAAAGTAATAAAATTAAATTAAATTTGACATAAATAGATTATAAAATTTTACCAAGAAACTAATAGGAAAAGTATTTAAAAATTATTTTTTACTTTGTAGTGCTTTTGACTTATTTTTTTTTTTTGTTTTTTTTTTTTTTTTTTTTGTTAAAAAGTGTAAACTTTCTGTTTATTTTTACAACATCGGTTTATCGGAAAAATTGCAAGAGACTTAGTGTGTTTTAGTTTATTTCTTTGTGCAAAATAGTTTCAGTAAAATAGTTTATAAAGTGACTTAAAAGTGTAAAAAACACACCCAAACAAAGAAGTGTAGCATCCCTTTAAGACAACAAAAACCAAAGAATTTCGCTAAAAAATTAAGCCAGATCACGAGAGTACGAGAGAAATACTTAAGGTTTCCGAAAAAAATTTCCTTGATGGCACAAAATATTCTTATTGGTTTTCCATGTGGTGTAACTGCTAAAACGAGTTTTTACTACGACGGCCGCGTTTTGACTTACAACTTTACTTTTAGTTTTTTCCTTTTTTGCTATGGCTATTGTAGAACTTTCACTCACATTTTTACTACAACTTTACGTTTATACAATTAATTTTTAATTATCAATCAACAGTTAAAAAATCAAATTTTTAATAAACATATAACTTGTTCAAATTTTATTCAAGATGTGTTTTATTTCATTGTAAATTTAATAAATTCTTAAAAACAATTAATACAAAAATCCCTTTTATTTTTTTATTAATTAGTAGGAAATATAGAATTTCATCAGAAGGCAGTTGATAAATCTTTTCAATTGTATTTTTCTTATTTATTTAATTGAAAAAAATTTGTTATATATAACTTTTTTTAATGTATAAAAATCACTTTTTCATTGCGTTGAAGATAACAATAATTTAAGTATAAATTTACATTATTTGTTATTATTATTATTATTTTAAAACGCTACTTTATAACATACACTTACAAAAACAAACAAAACAAAAAACGATAATATACGTTATATAAGACTACAAATGTGCTGATGATTAGCACAAAAAATGAGGTATTACAAATTCTTTAACTTCTTGCTGATTTTTTTTTTCGTTTATGTACAATAATTGCAAAAATTTGTTTAATTTTACTATATTGATAAATCTTAGCTTTCGCTGTAGCTTAACGTCCTTCGTTTCTTTCTTTAAGAAATGAGAGAAAAATAAAAATTAAGATATAAGTACAATAATGACAGAATTTAAGTTCAATTTTGAAGTAAGTACAAGTAAAAGGCTAAATGTTCGGCCGCAATGATGTAAAAATTAAGCAAAAGGCTTTTAAGTAACATGATGAAGCGGTTTGGTTTCGTGTTATTGTTATGTTTTAGCAACTAGAGAAATAATTGTAAAATATTGCTAAAAAATGCAAGAAATGTTTACTTTTTAGCTTAATTAAGAGGAATTTGGTCAAACCAGCGATTACTTTATAATTTTATGATTTTCTGGCCGCTTTTTTTATATATATATATTTTAAATATAAACTGTTATCAAATATATCAATAGTTTTGTAACTAATAATTGTTTTGTAACACGATGGTTTGAGTTTAAGTAACAAGTTATTAAAATTCATTTTTTTAAGAGGGCGGAGCTTGGAGGGGTGGGTAGAGAGGGTATGATTTAGCAATAAAGCAATTATCTATAGCTTAATTCATACGAATTTATCTAAGAATACTTATAATTTCTTAGTCAACTTTTTGTGTTTTGTTTAATGATTTGTTCAAGTTGCTATTTTTGTTTGGTTTTTGTGGTTGTTGGTGGTGTTTTTGTGGAGATGGCTCAGCAAAAAAATTTTGTTAAAAATTAATATTACACTAAATTGGCATCCTTAGCCATGCTGTAGAATGCCGATTTCGGATTTTCTAGCAGTTCCTCAGGCGATGCAAACTCCGTTATTTCACCCTTATCCAACACAATAACTTTATCCGAATCCATGATGGTGTTTAAACGATGTGCTATCGTTAGCACGGTGCAGTCCTTGAACTCAGAGCGTATGGTTTTCTGCAAAAGAGAGCCAAAACGTGAGATATGAGATTTTAAAATATTGCATAAAATTTTCGAAACTACCTGTATCAAATCGTCTGTCTCCAAATCCACGGCAGCTGTAGCTTCATCCAAGACCAGAACTTTTGTTTTGCGCAGCAAAGCACGCGCCAAACACACCAATTGTCGTTGACCCACAGACAAATTCTCACCACCTTCGCTTATTTCATGATTTAAGCCTGCTGGCAGAGATTTAACAAAAGCCTTCAAATGCGACAGTTCGAGTGCCTTCCAGATTTGATCGTCTGTCTTGACATTGAAAGGATCCAAATTAATGCGCAATGAGCCAGAAAAAAGAACTGGATCTTGTGGTATGATTGTAAGACGTGAGCGCAGCATATGTAAACCTAACGTAGCAATGTCCACATCATCGATTAAAATGCGACCGCCAGCGGATTCGATGATTCTGCATTTAATAAAAAAGTTTAGTTTTTAGGTTGGGGGAAATAAGTTATAGTTGGATTTTTAATTTTAACTACCTGAATAGGGACAAAGTCAAGCTGGATTTGCCGGCACCCGTGCGGCCAACAATACCAACTTTCTCGCCACCAGCAATAGAGAAGCTGACACCCTTCAACACCAAATCCAAACCTTCCCTATAGCGCACCTTGAAGTTCTCGAAAACAACGCGTCCTGCCGTTGGCCAATCGAGTGCCAACTTAGAGTTGGGAATTTCCCAAGGAGCCTCCTGTTTAGTCTCGCCATATTCCTTGATACGCTCCACAGCAACAATATTTGTTTCAATGTCAGATGTCATGCGTACCAACCAGTTGAGTGTTTGTGTCACTTGCAGCGCATAACTTACGGCCAGACCTACGAGACCTGGATCTGTTTGACCACCCAAAACAGCAAAGAGTGAAGCGAAGAGTATAATTAAATTGCCCACCATTTCCAGGCGTATGGCTAGCCAACGATTGGCTATGAGCGAAGGATATTTGCAAACTTGATTCTTGTCCACCTTGCTGTCCGATTCATCGATGAATCTGAGAAACAAAAATATCATAAGATTTAGAAGAAAAACTTAATGTATTAATAGCAACACTCACCTATCGCCCACAGAGTAGGCGCGTATAGTAGAAACTCCTGTGACTGTTTCGCCGAAATGCGAATAGATTGGCGAACGCGACACCGACTCCAAACGCATCAGCTGTCGCGAGGTGGCAACGTAAAAGCGTTGCGCAAAATAGTACAAAAACGCTATGGGTATAATGACGGCCAAAAAGATTGGCGTTGACAAACTAATCACAACGATTGTGGCCAAAACCTTCAAGTGTGAGCGGGGTAAAGATAAGAAATTAGTTTCTTGTATGAGAAAGACTGAGTTATGTGTTTTAAGTTGATGAAATTAGAGGAAAAGAAATGAACTTCAGTTTGATATATAAAGAAAATTTATATATGCCATTACTTGATTATACATATGAAAAAAAAAGAAATAAATAATGTTTAAAGATCATTTATGAGTTGAGATGTTAAAATAATACTAGTAATACAAACTAAAAATATGTATATTTCAAGAGAATGCAGTTAGAATTATTAGAAAAAATACGTATACAGACGTATATGTATATTTTTTAATTAGTTAAGAATGAACGACTTTGGTACTTTTTCAGAGAGTTTTTCAGAAAGTGACCGACAAAGCCACTTCAAAGCAAAATATTAGTTAGTTTAGCATGAAAAACTAATGATGGCACATTGTAATTACTATCTATATTGTTTTTTATAATTTTAAAAAATATTATAATATTTTTAAATTATATTTGAGCTTAAGGCCAAATGAGTTCATGAGTTCAACAGGTTGCAACAACAAGTTCCTGAAGTACAAGATAAGGTCACGGCTATGTCAGAAAACAAAATATTTTTGTTTTTCTTTTAAACCACTATACGTTTTTATTTTTGTAAGGTATTAAACCAAATCTCTATAAGTTGTGCAATAACTATATGTTTTATAATGATTTTCTTCTACTTAAAAACAAATAAATAATAATTAGGTTAAATTTTGGTCAACGCTATATTTTAGATTTTATTAAGTTTTTGTTATGCTAGCAAATTATTCCAGATAGTTATTACAAGATATTTTTACTAAACTACACACTTTATTTAATCATTCACAATGCAAGTTCCCATGCACAAAATCCCCAAAACAGAATCCCCAATCACAAGATCACCAATTACAAGATTTCAAAATCTCTAAAATTAAAATCCTCAAGATGAAAATCCATCTGTTCTCAAAATCCCCAAATAATCCCTAGTTTTGGGGAAAAGTTTTTTGGAAAAAGGGCCAAAAAAATGTGCCAAAATAAAATGCTATATCGCCCAGTTTTCTGCATGGTTCCCCGGAGATAAACTTCCCTTGTACGAAATTCACAAACTGAAATCTAAATTTAACTTTTTTATTTCTGCCTGTAAGTTAATGTTATCGCATTTAAGTGATCGTGTACAATTTGTATCATATAATGGTCGTGAATCGATTTTGTAAAATAATCTATCCGGTGTCCCTCAAGTTTCTGTACTTAAGTTGTCCAATACTTTTTATGTTGTACTTAAATGATGTAGTAAACGTTATTGGTCGTAGTACGTGTAAAATGTTTATTTTTTCTGTTTAGTTTAATTTTCATCCTTGCAGGAAGAGGCCCCGGTTTTAAAACCATCGGCAAGGCGTCTTATTTTTTCGAAAAATTTTCGGGCCTCATTCCTGTCACCATACATCTCAATTTTCTCCTGCTCACGCTTTTCTGCCTCTCTTTTTTTCCGCCTGAAAATATGTCTCTCTTCCCTCCTCTTTTCTTGTATCGCTCCTTAGCAGCGCGCGTTACAACCGACTGCAGGGTGGCTTTATAGGCGGCGTCTTTCTCTGCAGTGGCGTCGCGACACTCCTGGTCGTACCACTGGTTTCGGCGAGGGCGTTGGTAACCAATCCCCTCTTCAGCTGCCGCACGCATGGAGTTGGAAATGTGTGTCCACTGCGCGCATATATCATCGATTGGAGGAGTGCTTTGAAGCAGGAGTGAGAGTCGAGTGGCGAAAGCATCGGCTGTCTTTCGATTGCAGCTTGTCGACTTCTAGCTTTCTCTGTGTAGGGTTGCGTGTATTCTTAGCTGCGCACAGACGTGTACGAACCTTGGCTGCAACAAGATAGTGATCCGAGTCAATGTTTGCACCACGGATCGTGCGTACATCCAATACACTGGAAGAGTGCCTTCCGTCGATCAAAACGTGATCAATTTGATTTTTTGTTTTTTGATCAGGGGACATCCAGGTGGCTTTATGAATATTGAGATGCTTGAATCTAGTGCTACTTACGACCATGTTTCGTGCTGCGGCGAAGTCAATCAGCCTCATTCCGTTATCGGAGGTGTTGTCATGGAGGCTGAACTTTCCGACTGTTGGACCAAAAATATTTTCGTTGCCCACCTTAGCGTTGAAGTCACCAAGTACGATTTTTACGTCGTGGCGGGGGCAGCGCTCGTAAGCATTTTCAAGGCGCTCGTAGAAAATTTCCTTGATCTCATCGTCCTTGTCTTCTGTCGGAGCGTGCGCACATATTAGGCTTATATTGAAAAATTTAACCTTGATGCGGATTATGGCAAGTCGTTCGTTCACAGGTGTGAATCGCAGGACGTGGGGCCGTAGTCTCTTGCCAACTACAAATCCGCATCCAAACTCGTGCTTCTCCGCATGGCCGCTGTAGTAGATATCACAGGGTGAATGCCGAATGCAACCCTGTCCCTTCCATCGCATTTCTTGGATAGCAGTGATATCAGCTTTGTATTTTTCCAAGACATCAGTCAGTTGGATAGAGGCACCTTCCCAATTAAGGGTTCGGACATTCCAGGTGCATATCCGTAAATCATTATCAGTTTTTCGTTTGCGGTAGTCGTCATCAGATTTGGGGATCATTTTTCTTCTTTTCTTATATGTTTTCATTGAAATCGGTTTTTTACAATTTTGAAATTGGCTTCAAACCCGACGCACAACCTATTTTAAGCCTAGGGAGGCCCGCCGCTCAGATTAACCGCCAAACTAACGGTTGTCAGTTTTGACGTTGCCCAGGAAACACCACGTGGAGGTTTGAGTCGACTTGAGGCGATTTCACAAAGATTATGCTGGCCTCGCCAGGTTGAGACAGTCAGACATGTTACATTGTTCCATCGCCCCAAAAATTTCAAAATCTCTACTCGGTAATGACATACAAATTAAATTTTTCAAATAAGTATACAAAACCACGGCTACCTCCTATACAAAGTAACTATAAATATGAACACGGTTTAAAATTATGCACGGAATTAAAATTATGCACATATCCAAAGAATATTAAAAATCACCTTGAGTTTGAGAGACATATTTTAGAAGAAGTTTTCTAAAAAAGTTTATTATACTTTTATACAAAAGTATAAGGGGACAAAACACGTCAAGTGTGCCACTGAAAAACTTTATCGCTTCGCATGTGTCGAGAAAAATGCGTTTAAAGTTACTCTGGTTAGTTAAAGTCAGCTGGTGGACCGGGTTTAAAGCACAGTAGAATCTGTATTATAAGCGGGATTGATTTGAAATTTATAAAAAAATTTTAATTTTTATTAAAGCTTTTTGTATCTGAATGTGAGGTTTTTTGGTCCTACTATTAAAAAAAATGTATTTTTAGTGGGCCCACTTCAGAAAATTTTCCTCAAAAGAAATAATGGCTTTGCAGTATAGGATACTTCATTTCCCATTGTAATTCAGCAACATTTCCAATTGTAATTCAGAAAAGATCAATTGAAATTCAGAATTTTATTTAAATAGACCAATGAAAATGCAGAATAGATCAAATAAAATTCAGAAAATATCAACTGATAGTCAGAAAAGATCTTTTAAACTCAGAAAACATCGATTGAAATGCAAAAAATCTATTTGAAATTCTGAATAAATCAAGTGAAATTAAGAATAGATCAATTAATATATACAAATTTAAATCTATTGTTACCATTACCATTGCCACTACAATTACCATTACCATAAAAAAAATAACCATATCCATTCCCATTGTCATTTTCATTGCCATTGCCATTAAAATTACCATTACCATTAAATTTACCATTACCATTAATGTTACCGTTACCGTTACCGTTTCCGTTACCGTTACCATTACCATGTCCATTACCAATACCCATTACCCATTGCCCATTACCCATTGCCTATGACCCATTACCATTACCATTACTATTACCATTACTATTACCATTACCATTACTATTACCATTACCATTACCATTACTATTACCATTACCATTACCATTACCATTATCATTTTTATAACCAGTACGATTACCATTACCATTACAATTACCCATTACCCATTACTCATTACCATTACCTTTACTATTACCATTACCATTACCGTTACCATTACAACTACCATTACCATTACCATTACCATTACCATTACCATTACCATTACCATTACCATTACCATTATCATTTTTATAACCAGTACGATTACCATTACCATTACAATTACCCATTACCCATTACTCATTACCATTACCTTTACTATTACCATTACCATTACCGTTACCATTACAACTACCATTACCATTACCATTACCATTACCATTACCATTACCATTACCATTACCATTACCATAACCATAACCATAACCATAACCATAACCATTACCATTACCATTACCATTACCATTACCATTTCCATTACCATTACCTTTACTATTACCATTATCATTACCATTACCATTACCGTTACCATTACAACTACCATTACCATTACCATAACCATTACCATTACCATTACCATCGCCATTTCCATTACTATTACCATTACTATCTGAATTTCACTTGATCTATTTTAAAATAACAAATTTTCTGAAATTTTGAAAATCTAAAACTTTAAAAAAACAAAAACAGATAAATAAAAGTAGAATTAAAAATCAATCACATTAGCAGCTTCAATTTTTGATAATTATAGAAAATAATGAAAAAATGCTCAAACGTACAAATTATATTTTCCCACTATATTTCTATACCCCTAAGCAGTGTCGTAGATAGGTTTTCGTTGTGGGGGACTCCGTAAAATATATAATAACCTTTAAAAAATTTACTTTTTTAAACCTGATTACACGACTGTTTTGTGACGCCGAATGTCATGTTTCACCACCTTACATTGTTGAAACGTCGAAAAACGGAAGTTGGTAAAAAAATTATGGGCTTGTTGAATTGAATTGCAAGAAGGTGAAGACTTGAAAATATGTGTCATTACGTCTTACTCTACATTTTATTCATCTCTTAACCGATCTCCAAAGTCAATAGCATCTTGAAAAAGAGATTATATTACCTTAAAACCAATGATAAAATAGACGTTTTCTAATCTTCAACTTTATCATTAAAAAAAAATGTATCTCGAAAATTATAAAAAATTCTTTTCGAAATTCGAGATATTTATTATCAAAGTTGAATTCAAAATTTTTTTAGAATTTAGTTGCTCATTATTTTTTTAACTGTGACTTTATGCAAAATGTTTTGTAAAAACTTTGTTAATTTAATTTTCTCCTCAAGTTGTAAACTTTGGAAATTGGCTAAGAGATACATTAAATATGGAGTAAAATGTAATGACACATATTTTTAAGTTTTTCCTTTCTAGCTCCCAAAAGAGGAGGGGGTCATTCTCATCCTTGCATTTTCTTACTTGCTTTATCAAGAAGAATCACCACCCGATACATACAGGTGTCCCTATTTCTTTGCACATCGCTGTACATTTGGATTCGTGTTAACTTTATAGAATAAATTCACAATAACGTGAGATATGTGGTAATATTTTCATGTCTCTGGGAAGGGGTTCAGATCCGCGGACGCCTCCCATAACTACGTCCCTAAGCAATAAATTTTATGAGTATCTCTGTTTTAGAAGAATTAGATCCACTATCTTAGATCCACTATAAATATTATTTAATATTATCTTTTCGGATAAAGAAACTTAACTCAATAAATTTTGAATAAAAATTTCTTATGATCATCTTGTGTCATCATCATCAAACAATCCTGTGTCTCACCATGCATTGGTAAATCTTTGGCTGCCATAGTTTTAAGTGTTGATCAATTTTTTTTTTAGCATATAATTACACATAACCTTACAAGCCCAAAAAATAACATAATGAACAAACAAATAAATTAATTATCGAACTCAAAGAATAATTTTGTGAAAATTTTTTTGTGGAGAAATTTAAATCAATCTTCAGAAACTCCTCCGATTATTTTTTCCAATTTAACAAAGGTTAAAAAACCTTTATTTCTTGAAATCGTAATTTTTGTTATTTACAAGAAAAGTAACTTCAAATATTGCATGAATTTAGAAGAAAAATGATAACGAAATTTCATAAATTTTTTTTTAATTTAATTACCTCAAAAGCACAATAAAGGCAATCATTTATAATTTGTGGCAATTTCTGATCAACGGCCTCAATGTCTTTAGAAAATCTTGATAGAATGCGACCCGAGGGCGTTGTATCAAAAAAGCTCATCGGACTATGCATGATACTTGACAATAGACCAAAATGCAGCATAACGGCGGCATGTAAAGCTCCAAAAGTCGGTGCCAAGTCCACGCCATACGAGAATAAAGCTGCGAACAAGTTACAGTTGAAAGTTGTTTTTTTTTTTTGAGTGCAGGAAAAACAAGATGCAATGGGTAATTTTTCAGGTACTATTCTTTGTTTTGAATAAACTCAGTCAAAATAAAAATAAATAAAAAGAACATTTTTACCCCAAAGCGTAAAAGGCATGCGCTAAAATCATATCTACAACTATCACATGTTATCTACAACTAGAGAAACAGACTAGTGTATAAATGGCCTGGAGCTACTTAACACTTGTTCTAAGCATTATACGTATTAGCATTTTGGAGTTAAAAAATTAGTAAGCACTTATTTCGAAAATTTCGAAGCAAATTCAAAAATACTTACTTATATGTTAGGACAAAAAAGCGGGGACTATTAATTAATTAGTTAAATTTTTAAGCGTGCAACACCTACCCTAACCGAGAATGATATAAAACTTCTAAAATTTTGAGGCAATACTATATCCAGCTTGTAAATGTCACTCGATAAGCGATCGAGTAAACGTCCTTTTGGTAATGCATCAAAGAAAGCCATAGGTGCACGCATTATATGAGTAAATAAGATTTGGAATATTTTTTGTGCGCCTAAAAGAGCGCCTACTTCAACACTTATTGCGGCGGCAGCGTGTGCGCTAACTGTTGTTAATAAGATATGTAAGTATTTAGTGTTATTAATTATTAATATAATTGGGAAGATTATATATTTTGCCTTCAAGTGATATTTTAACTTGATTTGAGGGTTAGTAACAAGGATTGAAATTGCAAGAAGCAAAAATAATAATAATTCAAATAATACAAAAATTATAAAAATTAAAAGTCAATGTAGCTTAAGAGTTTTTATTGGCTTTCTTAAATTAAAGACTAAACAACAAGTGTCAGTGTGCCCCGAGAATAAGATATCTTTCATTATCTCCGATTTTAGCACAGCTTTAGAGCTTAGACCCAAAAACTAAAGACGAGAACCGAAACAAGAAAACAAGTGAAAGTGGAAATACATTCACACTTAATACACACGAAAAATAATTTGTACATTCTTAAAGTTGTAACATGATACTAAAAGGAGTAAAAATTACGATGAAGTGGCAAAAATTGTATTTTTTACAAATGAAATGAAAACTACAACTGAAGCTACAACTCTAGAAATATATAATTGTCTGCACAATAAGGTTCACGTCTTGATTATTTCAATAATCCAAGCACATAGTGTGCTTTTATTCTATGAAAACGAACTGCTTAATGAAAAATTTCGAATATTTCTGAACTGATTAACAAAAAAAATTACACAAGGAAGGATTAAGATTTTAGAAATTTAAGACCGCAAAAGAAACAGAACAAAGACAGTACAGAAAGAAAAATAAAACATTACAAAAATAACATAAATATTTAATAGAAAATATAGACTTGTATACACAGTATCGGACAAAAACTTTGCATTTGTGCAGAATTTTGCAAAAGTCACTTAAAACCAGGGATTCAAATCAAAACAGAATAAAATAAAAAGTCAAAATTTTAATCGTTAAAATATGACCAAATAATTTTGTTCAAAAAATAAACTTTATTTCGCGGGAAAAAAATAAAAACAATATGTCATGAACAGGGAATGGGCAAAACCGTACCTTATACGCAGCTTTACAAATACAAGCACTACCCCCAGCAGGCTGAAGAGTGAGACCAAAACTGAATGGTAGCGTTGTGTTAAACGAGCACAAAACATTATTTGCTTTGTTGTGATTTTTCCTTGAGGTCGTAAACAAAAACAGTAATAAATCTCCGCTTCACCGATTGTTATTGCAGCTGCCACGACTTTTAAATAAAAATTCTGTATATTTACATTGTTTTATATTTGATTTGATGAAAAAATCTGGATATTTTATCTCGAGTAAAAATAAACACTTTCTAGCTAAGGCTAAACAGTGATCGAACAAAGCCTTTTTGTAAAAAATTTTCTCGATCTTAGAAGGGTCGTACAAGTGTCGTTGCATGGCTTTTTGGCCAAACAGCGACCGTACAGAGGCCGTTTTCAAATAATCTCGGCTCTACAACGGGCGCATAGCGACCGTACATGGGCCGAAGGGTAATTATTCTACAATAATAAATCATATTTATTAATTCATTTCAAACATCAAAAAAATTATTTTTCGCCATACACAAAGACATTGCTATCAACATCAGTATTTAGGTAATTTAGTAATTTAGGCCTTTTACGGACGTTGTTTGACCCATCTTTCGACCACATGGGTTTTTGGATTGTTTTTAGGCCATATTCGACCCTTGTTCGGCCATGTGAACCATGTTCGTCCGCTAATATTTTTACTCGGGATGTTTTAAATGTTGCTATATTTGAAATTATTCAATAGAAAGCTTTGAAGATGCAAGTTCTATGATTTTATCATATTTAATTGAATTTGCAATGTCATATTCAACCGATATTGTGGTTAAGCCATTTAATCGCTCTTATTTTATCGAATTTCAAAGATAATTTTTAATTATCTTAAATTTAGAAAAACTTATTTTATCTGATGTAACCGATACAAGACTTGTTAGTACAGTTCTATATGGAATTACAGAATTTGGCAACAAATTCTCCATACCGTTTTCTTTAATGCCTTAAACAACATTGATGACTCGAACCATATTACTACTTTTCACCAAAACGCCTTAGAAGACCTAGGAGAAATCATGCAGCTGTGCAATGTATGACACTGAAATTAGTTATCTTTTAAATATTTAGATATATAAGCTCAAATAATTTTTTCTAAATTTAAGATAATTAAAAATTATCTTCGAAATTCGACAAAATAAGAGCGATTAAATGGCTTAACCACAATATCGGTTGAATATGACATTGCAAATTCAATTCAATGTAACAAAATCGTTTCAAAGCACTAAAAAGTGCTTTCTATTGAATAATTTCAAATATCGCAACATTGAAAACATCTCGAGTAAAAATATTAGCGGGCGAACATCGGTCGAACATGGTCCGCAAGGCCGAACAAGGGTCGAACATGGCCTAAAAATAATCCAAAACCCATGTGGTCAAAATTTGGGTCGAACAACGGCCGTACAAGGCCTAAACTAGGTTATACAGCCACTATAAGCCCGTTGTATGCCAACAAATATTTTGAAGCTTTTATTCAATAGCAAACGTATACGCAACAACAAAAGCCAGCTTCTCTCGGCGATACTGATGTTGATAGACGACAGTTGTTGTCGATATTTGTGTGTGGCGCAAATTAATTTTTTTTTTTTATTTTTGAAGTTAATTAAAAAAACCGATTTTTTTTAATGTAAAATAATTACCGTTCGGCCGACGTACGGTCGCTATGCACCCGTTGTATAGCCGAGATTATTTGAAAACGGCCTCTGTAGGGTCGCTGTTTTGCCAAAAAGTCGTGCAAACGATTCTTGTACGACCCTTATAAGGCCGAGAAAAATTTTGACAATAAAGCAGCTTTGTTCGCTCGCTGTTTAGCCTAAGCTTAAAAATTTTATTTTTACTCGGGATAACATATCCATATTATTCATCAAATAGAATACAAAACAATGTAATTATACAAAATTTTCATTTCATACAGAAATTAGTTCTTTTTTAATAAAATTTAGGGTATTAATTAAAATTTTTGGAGCGCATGATCGAACTCGAATGGGGGCGCCTTGGACAAGCGCTGATGGCGATCATAGACAATAATAACTTTTAATATGTTTTTATAGCAAATAGAAAATTTAATGTTTCATCTTCTTAGGTTGCGTACAGAGTTAACGCCGATTCGGACAGGCAGCCGGCAGACCTGCAAAGACACACGAGCTTGTTCACATAGTTTGCCTGCCCCTGACTGCCTGCCTGTCATCTTCGGCGTTCACTCTGTTTGCAACCTAACACTTGCTAACCGACGTGAAAAACTTTATTTAGAAATATTTAATAGCAGATTTCTTAATTGCTATAGTTTTCCTAAAGCGAGAGTTGAAGGTTTTATAGTGGTCTTCTCTGCAATCGCGCTAAACCTTATTTCTCATGTAATTTTAGAACAGATTTTTTTATTAACCCGACAGTAAATAGTTATTAAAATTAGAGAATATATTTTAAAAAAAGGTCCTGGAACCTATAGGTTATATAGTCACTATTTTTGTGCAACATTTTCAACATATACAAAATGTTCTTTGTAAGTTTCGAAAATTTCTTTAAATATCGCAAATTTTATTATAAAGTTCAATTGTTACTTTTTTGGGAAAATGTATGCCCTTTAATCCGTAGTAATGAATATAACTGAGTTTATGAGTTATTCGAAAATATTTCGAATTTTAATAAAATTTGTACGAGTCTTTTTAGTTGGGAACTAATGTGTAAATTAAATGTTGCTTTTAGAAACAAATGTTTAATACTTGTGAGGTGATATCTGCGAATTTATCCGGAAAGATTTTCGATCGCAAAAACTTACTTTAACAAAAATATCACTAACCATAGCCATCCATCAGCGTCCACTTCGGGGTATCGACATCTTCTCATGATGTGCTCTTTTCGTTTTGGGGGTCTATTTTGATCTACAAACCTTAAAAACTCAATATATAACTCAATATATAACAGATGTTACTCGCGATGCGAGAGTCTAAAGATATCAACGCCCTAAAATGAACGCTTAGGCAGTAATGGATAAAAAATGTATAAAGTATGTGAAAGTAAAAATTATGAGTGCATTAAAAAATAACAAACTTTAAGTATATCTAAAAAAAATTAAAATGGGAAAACATAATAAGACAAAAAAATAAAACATTTCTGGAACTAAAAGAAAAAATTTGAAAATATTTTCAATGTCAAATAAATGCAAGTACTCTTAATTATACTTTCTTCCTTGACATACCTGAAAAGTGGTGGTCACACAAAAGCGTATATTAAAGGGCATGACTAAATCTAGTACACTTATATCATTCGAACATCTATCTAAGATACGTCCCTTTGGTGTTATATCATAAAATTCGGATGAACAATGCATAAGATTTTGATATAAATGACGAAAAAGTCTAAACGATGCACGTAGAGTACCCAAGGATAGCGTTAATGTCGCACAAAAATTACAAAGTCCTGTAGTTATGATGGAAAAGTGCCGCAAATAAAGTGTAGAAAAGATTAATTTACTTAACTAATAGTTCACTTTTAAAAGTATTTAAAAAAAATTAATTAGTTGTAAAAAATAGAGAAAAATAATGTTGTTTTTCTGAAAATTTTATGGTTATATAAATTAAAGATAAATGTGCGAAAACCTCAACCCTGTAAATAAATGCAATCATTATTTTTGTTTTTTGTGAAGTAGCTACAAACCATATTTTGCTGCAAACTTAAAGAAATATTTCGGATTATTAACAAAACATAAACAAAATACCATAAATATAAACGTCAAAAAGTTGTCCATGGTGCCAGGTAGTTCTTCATCTATAACCTCCATATCGCCACTAAAGTGATTCAAAAGACGGCCAATAGGAGTAATATCGAAGAATCGACATACCGATCCACGTATAATTTGATATAATAGATCGTTGTGTAAACGCTTTGCAGCCTCGAAGGCGCCATAATAGACGAGCACAACAGCGAAATAGGCGAAAATAGCTGTATTTTGTCGAAAGGAGAAAAGACCAATATAGATATTTTAACGTGTTTATGCGCAAAATTTCTTTTGAATACTGTTGTTTTTATATATTTTTTTTTTTTGTTTGAAAGTGATGGTTAGCCGTAGTACCCAAACTTAGTAGCGCCTAAGACTCTTGAGCCAAAATTTTAGGCAACTTTAAAAAGATGACGATTGATTCATCTTTTAAAATGAAATAGCAGTAGTAGAGATGGTAGTAGTGCGGGTTCATAAAAGGTCAAGTTTTTATGACACCCTTATTAGATGGTATTTCTTCATCAGTTATGAATTTCATCGGTTATGAAATAGAAAAACACTCTGTTAAGAAGAATGGGTTTAAAAAGCAGAAAGTTTGAAGAGAGAGAGAGTATTATGGTCAATGGTTATGGAAATGATGTTTTTTAAGTGCAAAATCAAGTTTTTGCAACTGAGAAAACTTAAAGCCCCGCCAAAGTTGACAGGTCATTATGACAAAAAAAAAACAAATAGAGTTTTAATAGAGTTTTATCGATAAATGGATAAAAACCTAAACCACATGTGTAGCTAGTAGTAAAGTATACTAAGTAAGGCTATAATTTGTATGAATAGATTTAGAATAAATGTATATATATGTCATAAAAAATTAGTAGCAGATCACTTTAAGCGGCATTCACTGCGTTTGAGAAAAAAATCAAACTTATTTAATGTTAACATTAAAGAGTTAATAAAAAGCATTGTATTATTAAATCCATAGCTAAATTCATGCAAAATATAGAATCATCTTATAAATATTATACTCTGCGTAAATCAAGTGATGGCAAATATAAATTTCTCATAAATTCTTAACTTATAAATGTTAAATAAATGATCTGTAATGAATGAATGAAGAGAAAATAAATAGTTCAGGCTGTTATAAAAAAAAAATTTTTGTGTTAGTTCTTAGCAGTCCAGACTCTAAAGCTTATTAACTGGTTAATTGTAATAAACACCGGATATTGTCAAAAAAATATTCTTTACCCCAAAACATGTTGATAGAAATTGTGCGATGACAGCTGGTAAAACCGTGTCGCAAACATCGACATCTTTGGAAAAACGACTGATGATACGACCCAATGGAGTAGTATCAAATAATTCCACTGGCCAATGCAATACATTCTTAAGCATTGTAGTAAAAATTTCCATGGAACAATTGAGGCAACCTAATGCCAAAAACAGTCCCGATATGAAACGAGCGGTTACTAGACGACGATAACGAAGGAAGATTTTAATTATTTTTCATTTTTGTTGCTAAGAACACGATTATTTGAACTTAAAGTAGATACAAAAAAATGTACATGCTTAACTACAAGTACTTCTAAAAAAAAAATTAACAACTCAATTTTTAGCATGCAATTATTTACAGCACTAAACATAAAAATAAACCCACAAAAGTTGAGAGTAAAGAAGCAAAAAATTATTTAAATAAAATAAGACGAATTTAGAATTTAGAAGTTTGGCACAGAACGTAGTAGCCTAGCCTAAAGCTTGACTAAAGGATTCCAATTAAAAGTTTCAGATCTCAAAGCACTACTTTTTGTTTGCTTAGTAGCCCTACTGTTGGATTTCTGGAGCGATTTTGCTATTGAGTTTAAAGTCAAACGCATTTTCAATATAAAAAAATTTTGTATTGAAATTTTTAGTTCAAAAAAGGATCACTCTTAAGAAGATGGAATAATATGATAAACAGTTTTGGGATGTCTGTTAATGCTGCCTGTTAATCACTATTAGTTTAGAGTACAGATGTGGCAAATAAATAACTTTTATTTTGAGTTAAACCGCTTTTCCAAACGAGAAACAATTTCTTCAACTTAAATTAAACTTGATTTTAATTTAAATAGTTTTTAAAATTAAAAGAAACTACATGAATTTAATTGCGAGCTTAAGATCAAGTAAGTGTTTAAAAAACTAGCTTCTAGCAAAGCAAAAAACTGGATTCATTTCTGTGGTGCATTTCTACAAACTGTCGAACACCATATGAATAATGAAATAAATAAGTAGCAACTAGAACAGACGGCAACCTTGGTAGAGTTGATGGCGGTGATCTATAAATAGCCTACTGCTTTAAAATGTCGTATGATTAAGTAGCCAATTTAAACGTTCAATTTTTTCTATATAGTTCAGATGAACGAGTTCCAAAATGTGTGAAATCATATACGACTTTAAGCAGTAAGTTGATCACAGCTTAATCACTCAAAAGACTACTGAAGAGGAAATGTAGCAATTTCCAAAACAGACTGTCTAGTTAGTCAGCTAAGTGATTGGACTGTATACAGAGTTGTTATTGTTGTTGTTGCCTTCTTAAAAACTTACTTGATCTAAAGCTCACAATTAAATTCATGTAATAATTTAATAGATCAAGAAACTTCTTTAAAGTAAAGGGTGATTTTTTGCTATTTGTTTTTCAGTGTACATTTTTTGACACCTCACGCGTGATTTGGAACATGTGGCAAAGCAAAAGATTTGCCATTTCACAATGAATAACTAACAAACGAAAAGCGCTTGCAAATCATCGAATTTTATTATCCAAATTCGTGCGCTGTGAGAAAAGTGTTTTTTTTTCGAAAAATTGTCTTCAGCGGCGAAGCTCATTTTTGGCTCAATGGGTATGTCAACAAACAAAATTGCCGAATTTGGTCTGAAGAGTAGCCAGAGGCAGTTCAAGAGCTGCCAATGCAAACTGAGAAATGCATTAATTGATTTGTGGGCCGGCGGCATCATTGGACCGTACTTTTTCAAAAGGAATGAAAATCGCAACGTTACAGTCAATGGAGCAAGGTACCGTGCGATGATTACCGACTCTTTTTTGCCCAAAATGGAAGAATTGGACTTGGTTGACATGTGGTTTCAGCACGGCGGTGTCACATGTCACACGGTACGCGATACCATGGACCTATTGAGAGACGAGTTTGGCGAGCAATTAAACTCACGTTTTGGAGCAGTCTATTGGCCGCTAAGATCATGCGATTAGACTCCACTAGACCATTTTTTGTGCGGCTAAATGAAGTATCTCGTGTACAGGTACAAGCCAGCCATAATTGCAGCCCTAAAAGACAACATTACATCCGCCATTGATGAGATACCGGCCGAAATACTGGAAAAAGTGTGCCAAAATTGGAGCGTACGGATGGACCACCTCAGGCGTAGCCGCGAGCAACATTAACATGAAATAATCTTCAAAAAATAAATGGCAAGCATTGATTATATATCGCTCCAAATAAATATTTCATTCACTATTGCAAATTTTTTTTTTTTAATTTTCAAAAACGAAACGCTTTAAAATCACCTTTTACAATAAAATATATTGCAAATACGAAAAGATTGAGATGCACGGCAACAAGAATGAGGTCCAAAGTGTTTTCGAAAAGATAAATGCCTTGCCGATGGTTTTAAAACCGGCGACTCTACCTTCATGGAATGAAACGAAAATCTACTGACAAATATCTAAAGTACACTAAATTAATGGAGCAAACACTTCTCTAAGCTTCTGAATGGCGACGTTGATAACAATCCCGCCAATAGAGATGATATTTCGGAAACTCCAGTTAGGGATAACAGCGTCGAGCCTGCCTGACTATAAATAACAAAGTTCTGACAGCTATAGCTTGGATTAAAAACAACAAAACCGCGAGAGCCGATAGCTTATAAGCTAATTAGTAACTCAGTTGTTTGAAAACGTAGGTGAAGCTCTATTTAAATGCATTCATGCTTTTTTATGAAAAATCCGATATAAGTCTCCAGGACCTGATGGAATCTACTTACTCGAATTTTTAAATCCAGTCTTTCATTAGGCCATATTATGGACAAGGACTCGCGAATGGACAAAGGTAAAGGTTTTTATACCAAAGGTCGGTCGGTAAAAGCCCGAACAATTGCCTAAATTGTATGAATGAGAAATTGGAGAAAATACTGGAACTAAACCTTAGGGAGACTAGCTTAAAGAGAAACCCTTTTATATAGGTTTCAGTTTGCCTATGAAGCTGGAAATCCACAGTCAACGAAATACTCAGCCTAACCGGCACTATCGAAAAGACTTTTGAGTCAAAACCAGCAGCGCTCTGTGCCTTCATTGATATTCAAAGGTTCCTTTGAAAATACGTCATACAATTCGATTAATCATTTTTTAATCATTCTAATCAATCACTGGATTCTAATCATGCAGAAATATTACGTTTAAGCTTGGTGGAGTTCGTAACACCATCAGTGCCATAAGAGGATGTCTTCAAGGAGGAATACTTTCACCTCTTTTTGTGGACCCTAGTTGTGGACGAACTTCTCGCAAGTCTCAACAACCAGGGTTTTGGCACCAGAGGATATGCGGATGATCTGGTTATCTCAAGTATGGGTTGCCATGAACCAAGACTATCGGATAGAATGCAGAGTGTCCTCCGTATAACTTCCAAGTGGTGTAGGGAAAAAGGGTTAAGCATAAATTTTAAAACATTTCTGGTACTCTATTCTAGAAAAAAAAACTTAAATCTGATAAGGCCTACTTTAGCTAGGAAAGTCATTGACTTTTGACAACCAACAAGCCACTCCTTTTAAACACCCACTAAAATTCATTTGCAGACAGGGCAACACGTGCCTGTTATGCCTGTTAATGTCTTTATGGCAAAACGCGAGGCTTCAAACCAAAAATGATATATTGGACGTTTGCAACCACTGTTATTATACTTATGGATACGTATGCGGCACTTGTCTAGTGGCCTAACGTCCAACAACGTAGTGCAGCCAGCCAGCCATCTGATAAAGCAGCAAAGAGTGGCGTGCATAAACGTGCCCAACTGATATTTGTGTAATAATTGGGTTACCACCTATAACGATAGTTATCGAAAAAGAGGCATGTCTAAGTGGACTAAGAATGAAATACATAGGTGATTACAAATCAGGTAATTTTACGTGCTACATGAAGATACTTAAAATCTTCGAAGATGACACCTTTCTAAAAATTTCAGACAGAATGTTGCTAAAGAACACATATCTTCGTATGTCGTTAAGTTTTTAAATTGTTCCTTTCATCAATATATAAATAATAGATTGATGTTGTGTTTTTATAAGCTTGTGAAAACCAACGTGCCACAATACTTGGCTCAGAAATTTGTGTTTAGTCGCTCTACTAGGAATCCTCAGATAATCTACCCTAGAATAGATTGTTCTACGTTTGAAAGGTCTTTTGTGGTTCGAACAGCTCGTGTTTGGAATAGGCTCCCTATTCATCTTCGTATTTTCACATGCACCTTAACCACCTACAAAATTAAGCTCAAAGAATTTCTTCATCCAACAGTTTAAATATATTACTTTTAAAAATCTTTTTTGTTGACCACTTTTAATTTTTAAAACTATCTTTTTTCCTTTGGCTTCTTTTCTTTCCGCTAACTTGGGATCTTCAAATTCTAATCTTAAATGAATGCTATTAAATATCATATACTGTTAAGGGAGGTTGTATATAAAGGTACATGTATTATTAGTTAAGTTTTCTCTCGCATATGCTACTATTAAACTGGTAATATGTAAATTGGCCAATAAGGCTTTTGTATTACTTACAATGAAATAAATAAAATAAAATAAAATAAATAAAATAAAGTTAAACTTCTCGACGCGCTACTGGGTCGCTATGCACAATAGGCAAATGGTTTACTGATGGGTCAAAATTTGAAAATTGAGTAACGGGAGCGAGGATTAGCGATCCCAATTTCTATAAAGCTCTTCCAATGGGATGCACGCCAACCATATTCCAAGCGGAGGTATATGCCATTGAGGTATGTGTCAGGGAATGTCTTCGCAGTAAATTTAAGGGAGCACATATCTACATACTTTCAGATAGTCAAGCGGCCTCAAAGACCCTGCAAGCCTACGAGCTTGAATCAAGACTAGTTTCCAATTGTATCGGATTTCTAAATGCACTACGGATTACTACAGTGCCACTGTTCCATTAAGGGCCAGAGGCAGGATAAGAAATTTTGAACTCCCAGTAAAGCTAAATCGAAAGATTTACTCTAGCTACTAAAGCAGACCTCTAAATACTAACAAGCTAGTTCACATGTCACTACTGTTCACTCGGATACCATCTTAAAGAGATGAAATCAGTTGTCTGCAGACTATGCGAGGAAGAGAAAGAATCTTCAAAGCACATTCTATGCGAATGTTCGGCAATTCGCTGTCTTAGACTTCTTCACATTAAAGAGGCATTAGTGCCTCAACCAAAAGTTTGGGACACCAAGCCAGAAACAGTGCTAAAATTTATAAAAAGCCTAAATCTGAAGAGTTAAGCAAGGCCTGCACAATAGCTCCTATGTGTTGCGGTGCACATGGGCCCAAAACAAACTAACAAGGATAGGTTTACCCGGATGCCTTCTGACGCAGACTCACATAAACCAGTTCTCAATCAAAGGAACCTCAAAGGAACCTTTGGAGTTATTTAAAGTCTGTCAAGATTTGCGTTGAATTCGCAAAGCTTAGAAGAGATTCGAGAGATATTTGGGCTACATCTTTTAGTGGCAGGAACTGGGCTGAGGCCAGTTATTTTAGTTTTGATCTGAGTAAGGAGGGCATTGTGCATTGCACATGATTTTCGATATTTTGCACGATGTCGAATCTCTCCATCTACGTTACAAACCAAAAAACTTTATAAAAAATATAGTCAAGATATGCATTCCAAACGATACAGCATTCAGGGTACTCTGCCTCAAGAAAGGCGCGATATCACTTTTTGCGAGAACTACCGTGGAAAAGCCCTTCTAATATCGCATATAAAGTCCGGACCAGCTTCACGCTACGACAAATCTTGAAGAATAACCTAAAAAACCAATCGACACCCACTGTATTTTTGTCCACTACATAGCCACCTTCAACAGTTCAATAAGGCATCACCTTTAGTATATTCTACCATGTCTGAATTTGATATACCTGCAAAACGAATCCTTCAGACTGAGAACGTTAGCAGCACAGTTAAAATCGGGAAGGACCTTTTGCCACCATATGTTACTATGAAACGCTTGATTAAACAATTTGTAAGCTTAATTTAAAAATTGTTTTTTGAATCAGAAAAAGGTTTAGTTTTAAGCAAAAATGCTCTATTCAATTATAACGAGAGCGCTCGCTATACAACAGCTGGTCTTAGGTTAAAATGTCTTTAATCTCGGAAATGTAGTGTTTAGTTAATAAGTGAGTTAGTCAAATAATAAATACCTATATAACTAAAAATTAGATTGTTTAGATAAAGTGCGGATGAGAATGTTTTGTGTGCATTTAAAGAGAGAACAAAAGTTTTACCGCATAAGCTTGACTAATAACTACGCGCCAGTTTAGAGGCAAAACATTATCAACCGTATCGATGTCTTTTGAGAAACGATTAACAATTCTACCCAATGGTGTTGTATCAAATAGTTCCATAGGCCAACGCATGACATAGGTTAGTAGAGATTCATGAAGTTCCTTGGCACAATTAATACAGCCAATCGCCAGTGTAAGGGAGCAGATAAAATATGAAAAAACTAAAGTGAAATGGATGAGGAGAGGTTAGAACTGTGTTTTGGGCTAATCAAAGAGATACTAGGTTAAGATTGACAAAAACAAAACAAGTTAGCAAAGCATATATTAATAAATAATATTGGTTATTTGCGTGGAAGTGTTGCAGCTCCACTAAAAGCATACACAAAACTTAACAGCAGCACATACTATAAACTGCTTTTACCACTGCATAAATTATTGTTAAATTTCAACTTTTAACATTTTTAAAAATTAAAAAACTGATTGGCAAGCAAACTCGATGAAAGTTTTATGAGTTTGAAAAGCCACCTCTCGATTGACAGAACTCTCACTCTACAAGACGCTCGATACACGTGTGCTTCTTTATGGCGCTGAGACATGGGTGGTATCGCCAAAGAGACGCAGACACTCAAGAGATATTCAGGTGTTCAATAGGAAATTTCACGTGTGGAGATCTTATAGAGTCGGCCATAATCCAACCAGGGTTTATTATAATCACATAAAAAAAAAATGTTGAAGAGTATTTATTTTAAAGTCGTTTCATTTATTTTAAAAACACTGTCACTTAATTTAAGCGAAATTTCCATTTAACGAAAGTGAACCCTTTTTCACACAAATTGAAAACAGAGCTTCACTGATTTAAAAATTGAAACGTTTGATTAAAAATGTTCGCTTAATTTAAAAGTGTTTTTTTTTAATTTAAAAAGAGAGCGCTACACAACAACTGGTATTGGGTCAATATGTCTTCAATTTCGGAGATGTAATGTTTAGTTAATAAGTGAGTTAGTCAAATGATTAATGCCCATATACATAAAATAAATGTTGTTTATACGAATTGCAAATGAGAATTTACTGTGTGAGTTTAGAGAGAAAAAAGTTTTACCGCAAAAGCTTGACTAATAACAGCACGCATATTAAGAGGCAAAACAGTATCAAGAGTATCGACGTCTTTTGAGAAGCGATTAACAATTCTGCCCAATGGTGTTGTATCGAATAGTTCCATAGGCCAACGCATGACATAGGTTAGTAAAGTTTCATGCAGCTCCTTAGCACAATAAATACAGCCAATCGCCAGTGTAAGCGAGCAGATAAAATATGAAATAACTAAAGTTAAATGAATGACAACCGGTTAGAAGTGTGTTTTGGGCTAATCAAAGAGTTATGAGTTGACGAAAACAAACAAGTAAGCAAAACATATATTAATTATATATTGGTTATTTGCGTGGAAGTGTAGCTGCTCCACTGAAATGGCACGAAAAACTAACAGCAGCACATGCTGTAAACTGCTCTGACGACTGCCTACATTTTTCTTAAATTTAAGGTTTTTTAGTTTTAGTTTTAAAAATTAAAACTATTGATTACAAGCAAATCTAAATGAAAGTGTTGAAATGAGATTGAAGTGAATTTGAAACTGATTTAAATTTTGAATAAGCTTAAACTAATGATCACCTCAAAGGATTGCATTAAAACTACGCGCATATTAAGAGGCAAAACAATATCAACCGTATCGATGTCTTTGGAAAAACGGTTAATTATTCTGCCCAATGGTGTGATATCGAAAAGCTCCATCGGCCAACGCATGACGTAGTGTATTAATGTATGATGCAGTATTCGGGCACAGTAGACGCAGCCCAGCGACACAGCCAATGTGGAGAAGTAGCTTATAATCACTATAACGAGCGTTTGATTGTTTTTTTTTTATAGCGCAGATTGAAGAGTTATAGTTGTTGTAGTTTTTTATGTGAAAATAATGAAAAATAGGCAGAGTTTTTGTTTTTGATAAAATAGAGCAATCATTAGAAAAAAGAATTAAAAAGTAGTTTATGATCTGTGTTACATTAGGCGCGCTAAACATACTAAAGCTTTTGTAGCCAACATTTTTAGCACATTTATAAAAAGTCTTTTTTTTCCCCAATATATTAGTAGCAGTGCTTCTTAATTTGTGCTAAAAAATTAAACCCTGTTTTAAGCTCTTTAAGCAGTTTTCAGTGCATTTTTGCAGTGGTACGAAAAACAACAAAAAAACAAAACCAGCAATTAAACAGCAAACTAAGCAAACCAACATAAAATAAAACAAAAGCAAAACTAAAAGCAAATAAAACAAAAAATTAACAACACAAGCACAAATAATAAATACAATCCAGGCCCAATAAAATAAACAAATTAAAAAGTTGTGAGGTTAAAATAAAATTAGATTGCGTACGATTTTAAAATGTAACGAACGAAACATGTTTAAACAATTATCTAAGCAAATAACATTGATCGAAAGACGCAATGGAGCACACAGAACATACCTTGTCCAAAACCGAAGGCGCCGTAAACACCCAGATACATATCGCGCAGTGATGTGTCATTGTCGACGCGTCTATCATTGGACCATTTGGTGAGCCACAAGTTGGATCCAATTTGAAAACCTTGGAAAACGAAATTCAAGACTAGCGTGGCGCCAGCCAAAAATAGGCCAACACTCTTGATGTAATGTTTGTAGACAGCGAATTGTACCTATAGAATTTGAAATGAGTTAAAAACAAAATTGTATTTTATAAAAACTTGAAGAAAACTTACGCCACCAGTTTCAGCTTTCTCAGTCTCAATCAGCTTGCCTTCGTCCTGGTCTTGCAGCAGTTTTTGTGATGCAGACGAAATTACAGAATTTTTTGAATCTTCACGCATTAAGCGACGCCTTCTGATGCTACCCTTACCAGCACTTTCCATGGATTTGACGGAACTATTAAAAATAAAGCAATTAAATTATATTCAATAGCCCAATATTCAAAAATATTGAAATAGTATTAAATTTTTTAAAATACTAATATGCATAAGAAATATTAGATTAAATGAGAGAAATGGTCTAAAAGCAGAGTAAGTGCATTTTGGATTCCTTCTCCTCTTCATCTCTACAGCTTTTGAAAAAGGCATTGTGGAAGATATTTAATTTTTTAACATGTTTGCCAATCAGGCAGTGCTCTATTAAGACCCCCTATCATGGTTTTTACTAAGGAAAATGCGTTCTTTTGAACGCTTAAGGGTAAATCTGGCGAGCGAGTTCATCTGCTTTGCAGTTAACCAGAAAATCTTTATCTCTGGGAATCCAGCATAGAAAGATCCTGAGCTGGGTTGCCGTCTCATTAAGAGATTTGCGGCAGTTGAGAACTGTTTCAGATGTTATTTCAACAGTTCTTAGAGCTTTCAAAGCGGCTTGACTATCAGATAGTATGCAGATATCCATGGAAGATATCTCATTTACCTTCCGAGAAACAATTTCATATTTTGTATCAATAAAGTATCTGATATATGTCCGGTGCCCGTGTCGGTAAATGTCCGACCTCTGCACCGAAAGAAGTGCTATTTCTGGAACACCTTGGGCAGGCACAATGTTTTAACGAAGACCGATTCGTTCACTCCTCAGTTTATTGTGTCCGAATATAGTCGCTCGTTTTTGAACACTTTATTGACATAATACAGACTTACTATGGTACTATTTCAGGTGCCTATCAGCCATATCAGCTACTTTATTGACACAATTTATAAATTTTTTTCTCGTATCCTGTTCGCTGAAGCTCTTTTGCATACGGCTTAATATCAATGAGCGATTAATTTGTTTTCATAAACTTCGTAGTTTTTCGTTACTACTCGTAGCTTTTAAAAATAAAATTGAGTCTGATACTCGGGACTTTTGTGCCTGAGTAGTATGGTGAGGACACAAATTGTTTCTCGGGCCTGGAGACAAGTTATCGCTTCATGTATAGCAGCAACTTCCGTTTGAAACACGCAGTGTTCAGGGAGCCTGAAGGCTATATTGAAGTTTAATATTTCAGACTAGACTTCTCCACCTACTTCACCATCTAATTTTGATCCATCGGCGAAGATCTAAATGGCATTGTTAGGTAAAAGGTTTCCTAGTTCCCAATCATCTTGAAAGAGAATGGAGTGTGATGTAGTCGATGGACCTGAGTATAGGAGGGAGAAATTTTCTAATGCAAGAGTGTCCTATCATACTTTCTTTCCACTGGGAGGTGGCATCTAGGCGGATGGCTGTATTAGCGGCCATCTGTTTAGCTAAGATATCAAGTGGTGTAAGATGGAGTATAATGTCTAATACGTCTGTCGGAGTGGTTCCTAGTGCTCCACTGATGCACAGCTCAGATGATCTCTGAACTTTACGGAGAAAGTTAAGGTGAGTCTGCTTGTCGAGTGCTTGAAACCAGACAATAGCACCATATAGCAAGAGTGGCCTTATAACTTGTGTATATAGTCAGTGAATAGCACTTGGTTGTAAACCCCACCTTCTACCCACCGCCTTTTTGCATGAATACAGGAAAATATAAGCTTTTTTACTCTCTCGAACAGATTGGATTTACAGTTTAGTTTCCTGTCCAGTATGAGGCTCAGGTATTTTCTCAGGGACTATTAGAGGACTAATTAGAGGTAAATTGTGTTTTTTGGTGAAAATCACTAACTCAGTTTTATTTGGGTTTACGCTGAGCCAACAGCTAATAGCCCAGTTGACAACAGTATTTAGGCAGTTTTACATAATGTCTCAAATAGCAGATATGTAATTTCTAGAGGTAACAATAGGTCTGTTTCCGTACTCACACTGTGTGACTTGTGAGTCGCTATTGTACTGTTTCCGTACTTTTTGTGTAAGAAATGGGAGAAGAAGAACAAGCATAAAATCGCTCTCTCGAGCACAGAATGTGCACAGAGAGTGCTAGAACTCAAGACTTCGAGTAAATTAAGAACAAGCATCAATAAGAAGAAGCATCAAGAAGAACAAGCAAATGTCAAATGTTTGTTTATGTTTTTCATAAATATTCACAAATTGTGCTGCTAAAAATAAATTTACATAGTGCAGTTTCTTTTGATCTTCCAATTTTTAGCTATAAATAAATTATTTAAAGTAATTTTATAACTTAAAACATAGCTTAAAAGATTTTATAGCTTAAAAAAATTTACTTCACAAACAATTTCAATTGGCGCTATTTACGTTTGACTCGTCTGCTGTCAGAATCAACTGTTTTGTGCTCGAAACTTGCTAGAAGCTGTTTTCGTACTTTTGCTAATATTCTCAAATTTCATTTTTACTCTCTCAGTTCGAGCTTACCAGAAGTTACACAAATCTTACACAGTGTAGAGTACGGAAACAGACCTAATATATGTCATCAGCGTAAGCTATCACCAGGGTTGCCACCTCAAATCCCCACGAAATAAACCTTTTTCCCACAATAGCAAAAATTAATAACCACGAAAATTCCCATGGTATAAAATGAAAAAAAAAATCCCATCGCAATTAAAAAAAACAACAAAAATCCCACGGACATTTAAAATAACCTCGAAAATCTCACGCAAATAAAAAAACCACGAAAAATCCCATTTGTATGTAAAAAACTACGATAAATCCCATTTGTATTAAAAAAAAACACAAAAAATTAAAAATTGCCACAGTTAATAATATAGACATAACAAATTGTCATAAATGAAACAAAAAATTAAAAAAATTTAAAAGAACTAGTATATTTCGTCGTCTGTGTTTTAATTAGTCTTTTAGTAATAATATTTAATAAAGAATATTTGTTTAATCCACCTTAAACCTGTATAAAGTTTACAAAAAGAGTTCCAAATTAATTTTTAGTCTTTAAAAAGCAAAACACAATCACGAAATTTTTATATTTTTAACAATTATTGCTCAGCACGAACGCATCAAAAGAAAAATTCTATTCGACTGAAAATTCGATAAACAACGAGCATTTCGACAGGGTTTGACGTTCGATACTCGTTGTTCGATTACCAGCGAAGATTACATCGAAAACAATTCGAAATAAGGGTCAATCACAAATCAATTTTAAGATAAACCAATTTAGTATATTGATAAAAAAAGAAAAAAAATCATTGAAACATATTTTCCCAATGCATTTTATTATGTCAAGAGTGAAAGAGCTTCCCACCAAACCAAAGTAACCGAAATCTAACCGAAATCTTAACCGTGGATATCATCCTACACCCCTTTAGTGCCAGTTGGACTAGCAATTTATTGACTGCTAGATTCCAGAGTATAGAATCTCCTTGATGGGGCAATTAAGTTTGATTTTTAATTATAGGTTCACAAAGAAAAAAAGGCCGAAGCTGGCACACATAACACTGCAAAAATTGTCATACTTACACAGAATCCGACAAGCTCTCGGTGCGCGCCAATGAAATAGCTTTTTCAAGTGTACCCAAGAGTTCAGCTGATCTTATAGTTTCTTCCAGCTGTTGCTTGATTGTATCCAAATCTTCTGGCTCATCGCTGCCATCTTGCAAGTGTTGTATTAGGAAATCGGAGAAGGCACCTTTGTGCTCGAGCAACTCTTGGTAGGTGCCATTTTCGCTAACCTCACCCATTTTCATGACATAAATATTGTCCGTTTGTGGCAAGAATGTTATGCCGTGTGTAACTAAGATGCGTGTCTTTTCGGCAAGCAAACCCTTAGGGCCGACGACTTCTTCGAAAATATGTTTGCCTACGTGAGAGTCCACAGCACTGAGTGGATCGTCTAGCAAATACAAATCGGCATCGCTGTAGACAGCACGTGCTAGAGATATGCGTTGCTTCTGACCACCCGAAAGATTAATGCCCTTCTCACCAATTTCTGTTTGATCGCCAGCGGAGAGAATGTCAATATCAGGGCGTAGAGCGCAAGCATCAATGACGCGATTATAACGCTTGCGATTAAAAGGTTTGCCAAATAGAATGTTATCACGCAAAGTTGCGTTTTGTATCCACGCCTGTTGTGGTACATAGGCAATAGTGCCAACGGTATTGACACGTCCAGACAATTTGTCCATTTCACCGAGCAAAGCTTGGATCACAGAACTTTTGCCCGAACCGACTGTGCCAACAATGGCGCAGAGGGTATTTTTTTGTACTTTAATGTTGATATTCTTGAGCGTAACATCATCATCGCCCCACGAGAAGCTGCCATTTTCAATAATCATTGGTGCATCTATTTAGTTGGGATGGTATAAATTTTACAGAATTGCTTCATTGTTCTACAAAACAATAACTTACTTCTATCCTTGGGATCATGCTGTACACTGTTGGGATCCAGTTCTTCGCTGTTCATAAATTTATTTATACGCTTAACGGACACTTGAGTCTATATAATGTCAAGAAATGAATTAGAAAAGTGTTCAAATAAAAGTATGATGACAGATATTTATTTTAGCACATGCATTTTTAATGAGTTATGATAAATAAAGTAAGGAAAATTAGGAATTGATTGGGATGTAATGTGGTTTTAAAACTGTTTTTGTACTAAGAGCAGTTTTTGTACGGTACTCTTGCAGCAGCAGCGGAAGCAAACAGGTATTAATTTTTAATGTTTTTTTTTTTAATTTCGAAATTAAAGCCAATATGTGTTTAGAAAATGAATGCGTAAAGTTTGATGAATATGGTTTGACGTACACACTGAAGCAGCGAACATCCTCAGCTTCACTTTAAAACAGGATGCGTGGAGCAATCAAAATTTGTTCCATCTCTGATGAGTTTCTTTGTTATGAATTTATAATTTTCAAAAACTCAGATAGCGAATGCGGATAAAATATTTGTATAGGGATACCCTAACAGGTGGCAGGGGTTGAATGTGTATAAAATAAATGTTGAGGGTTAAATTATTTAAGGACCAGCTGATACATTTGGCCACTCTAGAGATAAATTTAGAAAGATATGAAGTACTTCTCTCAATTTGTTTGGTTTTTTATAGGGGGACCAATATAAAAGTAGCAGATAGAAGGTGAGTGTGTTCAGATAAAATATTGGTGGTAAAAAATTAATTAGACCAGCTCATACATATTAAAGAAGATATGAACAATTTTTTAAGCGATATTTTTTTTTTTTTTTTTGTATGGGGACTCTCAGTAGGTTGGCAGATAGGGGATGGGTGTGTTCAGCTGAAAAAATAGTAGAACTAGCTCATACATTGTGAATTGACCACTCCAGGGATACTTTTTTATGAATTGTGTTATACATTATTCTTTTTTGTATTTTTGTAGGAGACCTTTAGAAAGGCAGGGTTCATTGATTTGGAAAAAATATTGGGGGATAAAAAATAGGACCTTGTGATACATTTGGCCCCACAAGGGTCACTCCGTTGGGGCTATGTCAAATTAGACCTTTTATGCCTTTTTTGATCAAATAAAAAAATCGAATCAAATTACGGCCGAAGTCTTCACCCGAGTATTAGCACTAATTCGTGGGTTAGACCAGTTCATGGTACTGAGTTTGTATACCATGAACTGGTCTAATCCACGGATTAGCGCTAATACTGGGGTGATGAAATCGGCCGTTATTATATCATTGAAAAATCTTTTACACGAGAAATATGATATCAAATGAGTTAAAAGAAGAGCAATATATAGCTGAGTTTATTTAAGAAGCGCAATCTTTGAACGTAAACTACTCAATAGGGATGGAAAAGTTTGCAGCACTTCGAATATTTAACGAAAAAACGCAACTTTTTTTCTTTACGATTGAGTAAAACGAAGTAAATTGTTTGTCAAATGAATAATATTAAATTATATCAAAAGAATAATATTGAGGAGTGTAAGTTTACTCATCACATGCGAGATTTTCCAAACACTTCTTAAGAATGATAAGATTCAGGGAAAATTTGGAATGCTTATTTGATAAATTTGCTCACAGTAATATTCTTGAAACGACAAAGCTGCGTTAAAATGCAAATCAATCGATTTTGTGATGTCATATTCATGAATTGCACAAGCTGAGTTTACTCAAATGTCAATATATGTTCATTAATAAATTTATTTTCTCCACAGAGCTTTCCCTCAACTATAAAATAAAAAATAAAATACTATTTAAACAATGATGTTGGCAACACTAAACTCAGTTTACTAAATGAAGCAATAATAATCACTAGAGAAGATTAAAATATACATCTACCTGAATATGCGTCTTTGCCTTTTCTGACCATTTGTGGTTGTTTTTGCCTATTTAGAGGGTTTGTGCCTATTTTTGTCTATTTATTTTTATCATGTTTTTACCAAAAGAGTAAAAAAGAATGTTGCAAATTTTTCGAGAACATTTACCATATTTTTGAGGCAGAAAATGCAAGAGAGTGTACTTGTTATAGCTATAAAACAGTGTGGGCCAGCGCCTATGCACGCGTGCATCGTGAACCCTGTCTGCCTCTGTCGCTCTCACATGTGCGGGCACTAGCACACAACTGAAAGAACAGTGCTAGTGTTTTTTGGCCGACACTGCTTTAACTATCTAAACCAAATATGAAATATCATCAATTTCTAATTTGCTAAAGAAAAACACTTTGTTTTTTTTTTTTGTGTTCTCGTGAAACCGACTTTAAGCTAAAAAACGCCAACAGAAAGTTTGTCTTCTTTTCGAGCGAGTATGGCACGTAAATTCAAGAATGAGCTACGGACCGACGGACGGTGCAGTGATCCTTTACAAAATTGAAACAAAAATAGGAGTGCTCCTATGATCATGATATTCTGTATACTTGGTTAGTTTAAGCTACCTATGAAAAATTTCAAAAATGATTGAAACCGGTCAGTCCAATGGTTGGAATCGGGTATCTTCGTTCGACCTCTATTAATTTGTACATGCTTTTGTATGGGAGGTACATACAAAAGTTGGACGATCTTTGGTATGTACGATTCAAACAGGCAGGCAGACAGGCGCAGACAGTAAGCTGACTTTTGTCTCGCTTGTTCACACAGTTTGCCTACTCCTATCTACCTACTCCTGTCTGAATCGGCGTTCACACTGTCCGCAACTGTACGAAACTCGACCAGATGGCTATGCAAATAGAGTCATAGATGTGTACTGAACGGACGCTGCGTTGTGTTATTGAATTGAAGCACTTAACTTTTCAGTTTTATTTAAACCAGCACAGTAATAATGGGTCACTTGATCAATCTTCTTGAACACGTTCGATTGAGCAACTATGGAAGCAAACTTAAAACTTTAAACATAAGTACTTCAATGACAAAATCGTGTATGAATATTTTTGATCGCTCGTATTACTATTAATGAAGTACAACAGTTTTTTTGCATACCTAAAATTTTAAATTTTTTGGCGGACGTCGAACTGTGCACTTTATTCAAATATGCCTTAGTTTTTATATTAAATAATAATTCGTAAATCAGTTTATGGGTGAAAGGACTTTTTTATTTTGGATTATTTTTGATTTGTTTGATTTTTTCTAGAAAGGCCAAATGTATTGATTTATTTACCAAACAAAGCATCTTATTGTATAATATTAGTTCAGGACACAAAATAACAATAAAAAATCTTTATCTTTAAGGACAATAATATATAATAATTATTTACATATTATTAATTTTAAGAAGTATGGGAAGAAGTTGAAGAAGAAATTTTGAGCAAATTTTAAGCCTGGGATATCAGTCTTGATCAGGCAATCGCCGCGTAACGACCTGTTTTTCGCGTTCTCTATATTGAGTGTTTTTTTATAATCATCGTAGCTACGGGCTACTGTTTTTCTTTCCCCGAAGAGAGTTTTTCTTCTCTCTTTAGTTTTTTTATTTTTTTTTTTTTTCTATTTTTTTCTCTCTTGTAGTATTAAAAACTGAAAACTATTTAACTAAATAAATCTTTAAAGATCCTTGCAAGTGCTGAAGGTCAATCTAAAATGATTGGCCTTAACCATAATAGGTTTAAACTCCTTGATCCGGATCTAAACCATCATGCAGCAAGACCATTAAAAACCAAACGTAAAATCGCTGAAGATTTTGTGACATTGCCAGAATTACAACAAAATGATGACCACATGCCGCGTTATATAACCATCACAGCAACCAGCCAAAAAGAATCAGAGAACACTCGTCCTATATCCTCATATAATGTATTTCAAATCGAAAAAGGTCTCAATTTCATTTCACGTGATTATTCAGAGGTTCTTGAACTGAAATCAGGCGATTTAATGGTAAAAACTCTTAACCGAAAAGCTGCCGACAAGTTCATCAAAGCTGCATACGTCGACATCGTACCCGTTAAAATTGCCTATCATCGTACGCTGAATTCAAGTCAAGGAAGAATATTCTCCAGAAAAATAATTAACCTTTCAGATCAAGAACTAATTGAAGGATTGAAAGCCCAAAAAGTCATTGATGTAAAAAAAATAACAAAAAAAGTCGATGGCTCTATTGTTCCAACCGGGGCAGTTATAATCACTTTTGATCTCATTAAAAGACCAGAATACATAAAACTTGGTTGGGAAAGAGTCATTGTGGATGAATATATACCAAATCCGATGAGATGCATTAACTGCCAAAAGCTTGGGCACACGAAGAAGTGGTGCCGCAATGTAGCCGTGTGCCAAGAGTGTGGACTTAATCCCCCACACGAAAGCTGTACTCGTAAGTTTTGTGTTAACTGTGAAACCAACTCACACACTTCAAATGACTCGGGATGTCCTAGTTTTTTAAAACATAAGGCAGTCATAAAAATAAAAAATGACAAAAGATGCTCTACTCGTGAAGCTTGGAAAACGTACAACATTAATCCATCAGCGCATACAATTGAGCCATTCACTAAACAAAAACCTAAAACAACCTATGCCGACATTGCCAAAGAAATTGTACCAACAAATACCGCCATGACCACCACAAACAAATTAAACAACAAACCTTCCGTAATAAAAAACACCACAGACAACTCTAACGAACCAACAGAAAACTACAGCATACACAACAAACAAGAAGCATCAACTAATTACAATAAATCATATGATACAAGCACTAACAACATAGAATTTACAGCTAATCACTACACAAACACTCAATCTAAAATTACTCTTAATAACAACACAGAAATTTTGCAAAACGAGACCGAAATTATGGACACCGAAATTGAAGAAACAGTTACTCCAATAGAATACAACACTCAACACAACGTAACTCTCTCTCCGTACTCCTCTCAAATATACACTGATCTAATAAACCAAATTAAACCACATCATTCCACTCCCAAATAAAAACAAACACAGCCACACATACAACCAAGTTAAACCCAACATTTAAACACATAAAAAATATTTTAATTTAATATGAACCTCGGTATAAACATTAAAATTATTCAATGGAATATGCAAGGTTTTCTAAACAATAAATTTGCACTAGAAAATCTAGTGGCTAAACATAAACCTGACATTATATTATTACAAGAAACCCATATAGTCGAAAAAAATCTACACCTATTACACCTACCACATTACAAAATATTTCACCACAACAAACAATATTCTTACGCTAAATCTGGTATTGCCATCCTTGTTCTAGAGACTATGAATGTTTCAGATCACAAAGTTTCAACAAACAACTTACTCTTTCAGTCAATTACAATACATGGATTAACGGACCTGCACATAACAAACATTTACAAGGAAATAGACATTTATTTGACACCTCAGCTGCTAGACGACATTCCCAGATTCTCATTGGAACATCATCTGATAGTTGGAGATCTAAATGCGCACAACACACTATGGGGTTCTCAAAATACACAGAGAAGTGGCATTTTGTGGGAAACCTTTACCAATGATCGAAATCTTATAGTGCTGAACGACGGTTCACCAACGCTACTCAACACTAGAAATACACTAACAGCAGTTGATGTTTCAATGGCTAGTGAAGATTTAGCACCGGTCTTGCACTGGAACTGTTTTCCTCAACCCGAAGTATGCGATCATATCCCAATTCTGATTTACAATCATCTCTCAACGAAACCAAGGAAACAAACACCTAGATTTATCGACGCTAAAGCGGACTGGGATCGCTTTAAGAAAATTACACAGGCACTAAATTCAAGCTTTACTGAAACAACCCACGTAAACAAAGAAGCAGCACAAATAAAAAAGATCTTGCGAAAAGCGGCTAACGAAGCCATGCCCGTTAGTAGAGAACAAAAACAACGTAACAGTCCTGTATGGTTTAACTCTGAAATCAGCAAATTGATATCTAAAAAAAATGAAGCCTGGAAAATGTTCAAGGCCGCAAGAACGCAAATCAACATTATTAAATACAAAAAATTTTCTGCACAAGTAAAGAGAAGCTGTAAGCAAGCAAAGCAGAACACCTGGAATATTTTTTTAAATTCCCTCAATCCAACAATGGATATCAGAGTACTTTGGAGCAAAGTAAAGAAAATAAAAACACAACATATTCCAAACTTTCCACCAATTTTTCAAAACGGTGCAGTTTTAACACATCCTGAGACTATATCAAATGCATTTGTAAAACGTGGAGCTCAATAAGCTCGAACCTGGCTTTTGACTTAGATATTGTTAATGAAAAAAGAAAAATAAATATTGATATCATGGAGGACAAGGAACCAATATTAAACTATGTACTGAGTGACATAACATTACATGAATTAGACACGACACTCCATAATACAAAAGGTAAAACTCCATCTTTGGATAAGATCACATATTCGATGCTCAACAATGCTTCAACAACAACAAAAAATCGACTGTGTAGGCTTTATAACAGCATTATAAATTGCAGTGTGTATCCACATGACTGGAAGAATGCGCTTTTATCACCGATTCCTAAGCCCGGAAAAAATCCTAACGAAACGGAAGGTTACCGACCAATCTCACTTTTACCTGTTATATCTAAAGTATTGGACAAAATATTAGCTCAGAGACTTTGGAAATGTAGCGAAGGGAAAATGCTTGACGAACAACACGCATTCCTCCCAAATCGAGGTGTTCATACCTTATGTCACTCTCTTGAAGCACAAATAAAGAAAAACATCAAAGATAGGAAACATAGCGTAATTTTGTCCGAAGACCTCGAAAAAGCTTTTGACCGTGTCATGGCTACCCAAATCATCGTAGAACTTCACCAATGGGGAATCCCTAAAAAAATGCTAAAACTTATACTTTCTTTTCTATCTCATAGAAGAATTACAGTAAAAGTGGATGGGTTTCTATCACACACACTTAATTTAGACAATGGGGTGCCCCAAGGCTCACCACTTTCTGTTGTACTATACAATGCCTATGTAAATTCTCTAGCAAGGGTTTTGAGAAATTCCGAGGGAATCGATTTCTTGGGCATCTACGCTGATAATATATTTGCTGTCTCATCGGGGACAGCCGAACAAATCACAACCAGCCTTAACTATCTGGATAACAAAATAAATCACTGGGCCAAGACAACAGGAGCGTTGATACCTATTAATAAAGCAGAAGCACTTCATGTATGCAAGAGATACAAATGTGATAAATCACCAATGAGGATAAGAGACACAAATATCACAATATCTTCTAAGCTGAGAATACTTGGAGTTACATTTTCAAACAATGCACTCTGGAATGAGCATTCTAGATCTATTGTGGACAAATTAAACAAAATCAATAATCTTTTAAAAGTTATATGCTCAAGAAAAAAAGGACCGCACATAGAAACTGCTATTTCAATTTGTAAATCCCTGACTACAGGCGTTATCCAACACTGCATAACGTTGTATGGTTGGACTTCTATAACTAATAAAAAAAAGATAAATGCAGCAATAAATAAATGCTTTAGAACGGCTTCTGGAATTCTTACAGCAACACCACTAGATGCGCTCAGAATAGAGGCTCGTTTTCACGATTTTGATTGGCTTCTTTACGATAGGTCATCGAAACTTGCTTCCAAGGCACTTACCATAAGATCACACGCGCTGCATGATTTATGTTGGAGCTTACTCTATCGCAACGAGGATAGTAAAAATGAAAGCGGCTGCGGGCTTCGCAACATTATGAACCACCTATACGAAACGAATGCACCGCTACCACCCAAGCCAACCAGGGAGACGATTGACGAAAACCTAAACGTGATCATCGACATATCCCTTAACACTTTTAAAAAATCTAACAGTAACTCAAACGTTTTTAAAATGCATTATTTACGATACAAACACAATTTCTCGCCCACTTTAACCTTGTTTACAGATGGTTCCTTCTCGAAAGGCCAAACCTCTTATGCTATGGTGGAAGAGGTATCTGATAATAATTTCCAAATAAAAAGTCAAGCCCTACTGCCTTTATATGCGGGCATATTTAATGCAGAACTCGCAGCTATTAAATCAGCCGTATGCTACGCAGCCCAATCCAACAAAAATACCTTGATATGCTCAGACAGTCTCAGTGCTGTAAAATCTCTGAGAAACAGAAATTCGGTCTTCTTTAAATACGTTTTTGAAGGCATTGAAACACATAACATCATTAACATTTTCTGGATACCAGGACACATCGGAATAGTTGGAAATGAAGTTGCTGATAAAACCGCAAAAGAAACACTTACAATGCCGCTTGTAATAACAGTACCATGTTTACCATCAATCATTACCAACTACACTAAAACTACCCAAGCAGAATCGAACCAAACCCTCTGGAATACATCCACTTCATTCTTACACAAACATAACAAATCAACAGGACGGCCTGGATATAATTCTAATTTCACTCGCCAGGAATGCATAAAAATTGCTCGAATAAGAGTCGGTACCACAATTTTTAGCTTTCAGCACTACTACAACCAAAGTAGTCAAATGGAATGCAACCACTGCCATGTCGTCCTATCAGTTGAACATATCTTAGATGAATGCCCACAATCAAAAACAAATATCCCTATTAATATGGCGTTAGACTGTAGTAAACAAGAGACCATCAAGATCATAAACAAAGCCTTAACAAAACAAAATTTACTGTACAACGACATATAAAAATAAAATTTTGGTGCAAAATGGCCTCTGCAGCCCAGCACCTTCATATATACTTTGTAAATTAATTTGCAAAATATAAATTAATAAATAAATAAATAAATAAAGCCTGGGATAGTTTTAATTAGAAAGACACTTGGACAAAGTTATTTTTAATCATAGTGGCATCAAATTAAAAAAGCTTATATTATGTTCATATGGAGAAAGGCAAGAATAATCACAGAGCTTATATGTGTCTCTAAGCACATATAATAAGTAGTAATTTAAATTCATTGAAGTAATGAATTTTTTTGTACCGATCTGGTTGCTAGAGCTAGATTAAACCTTATCATAGTGCATATTAAAGCGGAATTTTGTATCCAGTTCAACTCTAAGAATAACTCTGATAAACTATATGATTAACTCGAAAATTTACATCCACGTGTGATTTCATCAAATAGTTTAAAATTTTTAAATCGTCCGCATACATAAGATGTGGGATTTTCTTGAAAACTTCGAACAATTTGTATATAATTATATTAAAGAGAAGAGTATTAAGGTACTTCAGATAAGGCCATAATTTTTTAACTAAGTTTAGATAATTTATTTAGAATTTAACATACTGAGATCTTATCGTATATATAAGATTACATTTAATTTAGTACGAACCAATTCGGGAGATATTGGAAAGATTTGAGATCATTAAAATAATAAGAAACAAAAGCACACAAAATTAAAAAGGGGACGAGGAAAAAAAATATACAATAAAAAACAAAACAAGAACAAAATTAATCACACTAAAAAAACAGGCACAAACATTGAACACTCGAGGTGTATGTAAAACTTTTTGGAAAGCAACTTACTTGAACCATATTGGTAATCAACATGGGTAACATAGTTAATGGAAAACGCAAGATGTTGAATAATGATAATGAAACGAACGTTTTAGTTGCATCGAGTACGTTATTTTCGTCAATTAAAACGTATGTGGCAAATGTCACCAATGAGACCTAGAAATATGGAAATAGAAGAAGTTAATAAAATATGGCATAAATTGAAGTGAAGATTTCAATGAAACCTAGAAATATGGAAATAGAATTAGTTAAAATTTTATTCAAATTAGTTAAAGTTAGACAAAATTCAGAGAAAGAAGAGTATATATGTAAGGAAAGATTGCCAGAGGTTGTAAAGCTTCATTATTTGAAGTTTTTCTTAAAGCCGCCACTGTTAACGGTTGGCAATTTGATGTTTAAAGCAGAGAGAACTACGCCAAATCCAGGTGTGAAAGAGAGATGATTTGCCCTCGTTGTTGTTGTTGTTCTTTTGTAGTGCATGATGTTAAAGTTGGCAACGTAGTTAGGTCGTTAGCGGTATTTTACCTGAACAATATCCACAGCTAACATTGGCAGCACGGCCAAAGGCAATTTTAAAGCATCAAACAAGGCGAGGCCAACAAAAACTTTAGAAGCAGTTAAATGATTTTCATCGCTTATGAGCACATAGGTGGCAAAAGTAACTACTGAAACCTAGATTTGTTACACAAAAATTTAATAATTTTTTATGAACATAAAATAAACACTTAGTTAAGTTTTTGCATCCAACGCGTAAATGCTGAAAAATTATTTATGTTATTTTTTGTGATATTAGTTTAAACATACCAAAAATGGTGCGCAAGACCACAAAAACGAGGTACTGGCATTGAGATAAGCTGTGGCCTTTAGGGTAGCGATTTCTTTTTCACGGATTTCCAACACTTGATTCTCGAAACTAGGCTCCCAGGCATACAATTTAAGTACCTTTTAAAAACACAAAAAAGTTAGAATTAAATTAATTTGCAATTTAAGATAAATTCATACCTTGATTCCACTCAACACTTCGTTCATCAGCTTTACACGTTCATCCTTGTATTTCATTTGCTTGATTTGATAAGTTTTAATGCGATTCGCAATGACACCGTTAACAGGTATCAAAATAATCATCACAGCCAGACCAGCCAAAACGGAAGGACCCAAAAGATCCCACAAAAAGTACAGAGCCAAACTAATCTGCAACGGTGCAGACCACAACATATTCAAATAGGTGGTCAAATCCATAAAACGCTGTGCATCCACAGCCATTAAATTGACAATTTCACCAACTGTGGACTCCTTGCGTGTAGCATTTGATATAACCAAAGCCTTGCGATAGATGGCATTTATTAAAGCCGTGCGTATACGGAGGCCGACAATAAACATTTTATGGAAATATTGGCCCAAAATAAAAGTTTGTGCTGCAGCAACAATAAATAGCAATACGGCATATAATATGCCTTTCCATTCAGGCTGCGGTTCCGTATTTTCATCAGCGAAGTCTTCAACAAAGCCAATGATTAGGCGCAAGACCTGTGGCTGCGCGAAAGTCAAAACATCTGTGAAAAGTTTCATCATAGAACCGAACAGAAAAACACCACCAAAAGATTTAACTATAGGTGGCATAATGGAAACCATGCCCTTTTTGCGCCCATTCTTGGCTCCATGCGGATTATCAAATGTCACCTTGCCGTTGCTGTATTGCACCTTGGGTTGAGTATTATCTACTTTGTAGTTTTTGCGTATGTTTTTGTTCCAGTGATAGGCAAAGATGGGCATAACTTCTTTGCAGCTGTCCTGTGGGCGCAGATCCCAGAGATCTTTCTCAACCAAAGGATTGCGATAGCCTTTCCATGCCATTTTATCGAACCATGTATAAGTGATGCGTGACAGAAAACTGGCAGACAACTCTGGCATTTCATTCTGTTAAAGAAAAATAGTTCTTCTTGAAAGAAATGCTTAATAAATAGGGGAAGATATTTATTTACCTTTGTCCTATTGTACTTGGTTACTTTAGGCATGCGATCCGCAAAGCAGTTATTCAATAACATGCCTAGTGAAAATGTAAAATATATCATAAAACTGATATATTTGTACTCATCCCACGAATAGTCAGGTTTGTCCACCTGATCTGAGTTCAAGATTCTGCTACGTTCACGCTCTTCGCGCACTTCGGTGCGGCAACGTGGTATCGAGAATATTACCAGCAAGAACCAGAACATAAACTGGCAACCCGAGGTTTGGATGCCGTATTTGCGATTCAGCGGTATGAAGATGAAGAGCAGCGTCTAAGTTAGACAAAATTTTAGAGATTATTTCAAGTGGTTCACCTCTCTAGAAAGCAGTAACTTACGAAAGTGGCAAACTTTATCACCGGGCCCCATATATCGACGGGAAAGATGAGATCGGCCGTATCGCCACTATTCTTGACCAGCGCCATTATAAAATCGATCGCTGTCAGCACCAATAGACCTAAATTCAGCAACAATTTGCTGGCATTTACCATGCTCCATGGTATATTTTTATCTAAACTGGCACGCAGGTAGTAGAAATCGAAGAGTGAGAACAGCCAGAAGAAGGCGCAAGGTGCCCAGACGAGCACGGTCTCTTCGAAGCATTTTGTAAAGTCGGGATCTGTTGTGTACCAAGTCTCATTGTTATCCTATAAGGAAGAGCACATTTATAAATAATTTAAGACGATTTTTTGAGATTGGCCTTGCTTTTTTGCAGCCTTGATCTTTTCTCATTGTAGTTAGTGTTGTAATCTTTGGCACTTACCCAGAACTTCGATCCACAAAACTCATCCATAGGATGAGCCATGCTGTTGTCCTCAATTTTGTGGAGCTACCGGTGGCGTTAAAGTATTCCTTGATTTAGGTTCGGTAATAATCAATGGCAATAAATTCCACGCAAAACCTCGAAAAGACTGCACTTGGACACAGACGTGGTTCTCCTTCTATTGGTAAAAAAAAAATTTTCCTGGCAAAAGTCAAATTTTCACTAGAATTTCCCGGTCGATTTTGACAGCTGAAAAATAGAGAAGGTAAAAATTACAGGGTGTGCTACAGAGAATTATTGATTTATATAAAGTCTAATATGAAAAAAAAATCACGCATCCGAGTTAGAAATCGTAGGTAAAGTGTGTTTATTTTAGTAGTTTTTGAGTAAGGTAGGTATCCAAATACCGTAGATGGACAAAATGCATTGAATTATTAGTGCATTAAAAAAATATAATTAGCAATATGCGCTTAGTGGTAATGCACCACATTAGCATGTAATGGTAATGGAAAAAATTTGCATTACCACTAAATTTTTAATGGTGATTGCCGTTATAATGGAAGAAATTTAAATTACCACTATAATTTAAAAAAGTTTCTACCAGTACAAAATTTTTCAAGTATAAAATTCTGTAAGTAACATGGTTTCTTTTTAATTAAAAACTTGCTGATTAAAGAAACTCATTGAAAGGGTAACTAAAATATACAATATACAACGGTAATGAAAAAATTATTTTCTGAGGAAGCAACTGTGAAGTCAAAAACAAATTTTTATGGTAAATAACATTTTTTAGCTTATTTAATACTAGCCTATTTAGTTTCGTATTGCTAATTTTTTGTCTTCGCGACCGATTGGTGATGTTTTTTGCAATTTGAGTGGTAATGTAAATTTCTTCCAATACCATTTAAAATTTAGTGGTAATGCAAATTTATGCATTAACATTAAAATTTTCCATTACCATTAAAAATTTAGTTTAAATTTTTAAGTTTATTTAAAAATATACTAATAAATTTACACTAGGTGGTTAGTGGTAATGGAAATTTATTTTGCATTACCACTAGGTGGTTAATGGTAATGGAAAATCCCCATCTATGCCAAATACAACCATTATTAATTTGAAAGAATTTTACTTCAGGGATCGGATCCGAATATTTTTCTTATTTTTAATATATGTATTTGGGCCTCTAAATATGAAAACAAAAATTGTCGCTCTTGTTTGGCTTAGGAGATAAATGTTCTCCTTTTACATCTGCGTGCATAAATGCTGTCTACAGTAGAATTGCTGTCTAAAGTACTTCTGGATATAATTATCTTTTCAATAGGACATGTTAAGACACATCATTAAATTCAAAAGCCTAAAACTTTCAAAATGATAAAACTTGTCGTGATTACTTCGTCAAAGGAGAAATCAGCTTCAACACACTTAGGGCTGTTTTCTCAATGCCCGGGTAGTCCGGGTAATCAAGCTCTTAACCGGGAGTTAGCTAACCGTACGATAACTAAAAAAACAGTTTCGATTTCACCAAGTATCGGTTAAGTAACTGTCGGTTAAGTCATTAATTGTGAATACGTAAAACTGCATATCAGCTGTTTACGCTTGTTTGTTATTTAATTTTTGATGTGAGAGTTGTAAATATCTAAGAAGGATTAATTAATAAATAATTTAGAAACGCTATAGACAGCCCAACTTCAGTGCATATGAAGAAATTGCAGTACTCTTCCACATGATCACGCCTATGCGCATATGTCCTTTTTCTATTTTGGTTCGAATCCAAGTTAGAAAAAAACGAAATCCTCAGAATTCTATTCATTTTTTATTATAAAATATATAATTATTTTTTACACTACACAGCTGTTCTTCCAATTAGCAACTAACCGGAACTTCAACTTGCTGTTAACTTAACTGGCAGTTAAGACCTAATCGAACATTTAGACATTGGTTGCTGTGCAACGTATTGAAGTGTTCTTTGACTGAATGTAACAAATTAATGTAACGACGGTAGTGATCGATTTATGCATAGCAAAAAAAAACAGTCATCGCATGTATTTTTCTCTTAATGAACGACACAAAGACAATTTTGCAAGCACCACTTGTTCATGTTGGAAAAATTGTCTTTGTTTTGGTTATCACAAAGGCCTGAATTCCCCAACATGAACATTTTGAAGCAAGCATAAGTGTAAAACTGAAACACAGATAATTGTTGAGATCGATCTTTGTTTGAGTATGTGACGCACAAGCAAATATTAAAACGAAGAATTCATGTTGAATGATCAACAAGTTGAATAAAGCTTATAGGGCCACAAATGACTTCATTGTTGTTGCCAATGAGGAACGCAACAACAACAGTAAAAAACTTCAATTCGGGCACCAGACTTTCAAACTTAGTACATTTCTAAATCCAATCTGTTGCCACGTTTATCCGGAACGTGGAAGCAGATTCTCTTACATCGTTCTGACTCAGTATAGTTTAATCTAGTGAGTTTATACTCAAGCACTGAATCGGCTTCAGTGAAAGCGATTGTGAAAGCGTTTAAAAAGAAATTGTTGTTTATGCGCCTATTATGTTGTTATAAGCGACTTAAAAATTTAAGAACCGATTTAAAATTTGATTTTATTAAATCGCTTTGAAATGTTCAAGACAGTTTGAAGTTCAATTTATGCAAAGGCTTGAATTAAATCGGGATTGAGTGCGTGGCCCCTAAGCTAAAGAACCGCGGTAGCCCGGGTTCAATTCCAGCTCAGACAGAAAGCTTTTTCAATTGAATTAATTTTTCTGTTCGGTTGTCACCTCTCTGCAGACAATGGAAAACCTCAGAGAGTAAAAATTGCCATGTAACGCTTCTTGAGAACATAAGCCGTTCGGAGTTGGCATAAAACACGTAGGTCCAGTTCTCGGTCATTTGTGATCAAGCGTTTAATAACACACACAACATAATTGATAAACAAAAGCTAGGTCAAAGTCCATTCAAGGGCTGAAATGGCCAGTTTATTTTATTTTATTTTATTTTATTTGAATTAAATTGACTTGAAGCGTCGGAGAAACATGGTATATTTCTACTTTGTAATTCTGTCGTATCAAGATGCTTTTATAACCAATATTTAAGAATCTTTACGTATATTATTTTTAACTTAAAACTTAAAGTCCTTCTACTTCAAAACTGTCAACAAACCTGTGAAATAAGATATTTTGTCAGAAAATCAAATAATAAACACCGAAATAATAAAATAAAAATTTTCTGAAAGAAAAGCAAGAAAAGTTTTTTCTTTCACGAGTTCCTATAAAGTAAAGAATTTTCAAATATAAGATATTCGTTCTTTAATGTGCTTTTTTATATTAATTAGGTGAAAAATTACTAAAGAATTTGCATAATTTTTGTACCGTCAATATTAATAAGGCGAAAACTCGGTATTTTTCATTAGCTGCGTTCCATTCGGTTCAAAATAATCTAGATTATTTTTTTACATGCAAAGCATAAACAGAAATAATAATAACAATAGGATTATTTTTGCTATCCATATAAAATTGCGGTATAGCATTTAAAAAATTTGAAACACAGGTGCCGCATATGTATATTTTTATAATCCGTCATTTCATTTTTTGAATTGACAGTCTTGACAGTTACCTATTTTATCACGGCTGCGACCATCCAATGTTAAACAAAGAAAAACAAAGTAAACAACGTGTGTCACACACATTGGCCGCATTCAGCAGAGCTAACAATTGTACTTAAATTATTTAAATAATTGCATAATAATAATAATTAAATTAAATAATTTACAATTGTTTTGACGTTTAGAGTAAAACACATTCAGAGAACACATCGTTCACTAAGGTATCGCTACCATAATAGTTCACAACAGTTGTGAACGACACACGTTCTCATGACACCTAGTAGTTATTATATCATGATTGTTTGTTCGAATTTAATTTTGACTGCAACAGTAGTGCCATCTACGAATCATTTTTCTTGCTGTTTCTTTGAGAAAATTTGTTATCGCGATTATATTAAGGCGAAAGGAACGCAGCTGTACTAAGGAACTATATAAAATATACACCAATTCTTTTGTTCACAGTGCCCAATCTTCTTTATGTACAAAAAAAATAATGGTTTTCCCTCCTTAGATATGTTATGCCTTACCACCACATTAATAAAACAAACAAATCACATACACATTAGAAAATACACTTTACTTTAATTTGTAAAACAATCAAAAAAACTATGTTCATCAATGTCAATTTTTTATAATCAAAAACGGCTTTTAAAAACAATTTAAATTTACTTTATTACTTTAATAAATTTACTTTATTTCAAATTGTTGTTTTCCTTATTGTTTAAAAAGTTTAAATAAAATATATGTTAAAATAAAAAAAATTCAAAAATAAATACATTTATTAATTTGCCATATTAAAACAAAATATTTTAAAACGCTATAATCAAAAACTCTTTTGGTAATACTTATTAAAAAAAATTATATCAGGTTATACAACTATATACATATAGTATATGTGTGCAAGTCATGTGTTTATAATTTTTAAAATTTTTTCAAATGTCGCATTTTCAGATTTTCGCTGTTTTTTGCATGGATGAGGATGTAATGTACATACAAACAATTTTTTACATTAAAACAACTATCTTTGTGGCTATTTTAGAAAATAACTTCTTTGCAAAGTTTGAATTAGTATAGATTTCAGTACAAATGCGAAACTTTGAACTACATTTTCTCGAAATTAGGATTCTGCGACATATCACCTTTATTCACTCATGTCTTCATTTGTTACCATAGAAGTAAAATATAAGGATGCGGTGTAGTTGAAGTGAATTGAAGTATTTTACAAACACAATGAAGTTGACACAAATACAAAAACATTCAAACATGGCCGCATTCGGTTATGTAGTAAGGAAAGACGTAAACTATTTTTGTTTTTTAGATATATGCTTACTAAGTAATTTTTATATAGCACCATTATACAATATGGTGCGTTGCCGATCTTTTTACAGAGAAAAACATTAGTTAAATGAAATAAAAGACATGAACTCAGAATAAAACTGAAACGAAAAAAGCTACTTTTAATGATTTATTAATAATTAATTTAAAAAAAATAATTTTTTACAAACTATTTGATTAATATTAACATAACACAAAAACTAGAAAACTAAAATCCATACCAAATTAAACAAATTAAATTCCTTTAAAAGAAATAGTTTTGTGCAGTTTTTCCGAACTGACGGCTTTTATTTAGTTTTTTTTTTAAAGTATCTAGTTATATTGTAGTTTCCAGCCTTAAGGCGCTAATCTATTTTAATTTCATGTCATGTATTCAAAGAAATCTGTTGAAAAATATATTAATATTAAAGCTTATCCTCATACAAAAATGTTAAGGCCCTTATATTTGTCCTCCTAAAGAATGAATGCGCTTATGAAGTAGAAATTGTGCTTTCACAGCAGCTCTTGCTCACAAATAGCGGGCAACAATTTTTTTTTCGACATTTGTTTTGCTCGCAAGGCCTTATGTCAAAAAATGACGCGCTATCTCGCTTCATCAATTGACGAAAAATACTTCTACACACGTATAGTGTGTGTGAGTCATAGAAGTAAAATATAAGGAAGCGGTGTAGTTGAAGTGAATTGAAGTGTTTTACAAAAACAATAAAGTTGACACAAACACAAAAACATTCAAACAGGGCCGCATTCGGTTATGTAGTAATGAAAGGCGTAAACTATTTTTCGATTTTTATATAGCAAAATTATACAATAGGGTTACATTAGGGCTATTCCCAGTTACGGGCAAATAGCTTTGCAAATGTATGCCCTACCAAATATTTGCCATCAACTGTGAGCACACTTCTTAGAACACTGTTGCAAACAAAACTCACAGCTGTTTTGGAGGAAAAAAAAAACAACAACACGAACAGTATTTGTGGTGTTTTTCATTATTATTTATCAAAGTGTATTATTTATCATAGTGAGTTCCATATCAGAGTCTGTTAATTTTGTTTTATTAGCGGCGTTTGGTTAAAATGTGACAGCTGATTGATTGGCAAATAAGTTTTGCCCATGCTCGACTGTATGCAATGCGATTTTAGTGTTGCAAATTTGACACAGTCGGGCAAATGCAAATCTGTACATTTTGTTGTTGTGTTGAAAATATTTGCCATCATATTTTGCAAATGCCACGATGCCACGCTATTTGCCCGTAATCGGTAATAGCCCTATTATATAAACCGATTTTTTTATAGAGAAAAACATTAGTAAAATGAAAAAGCTACTTTTAATGATTTATTAATAATTCATTTCAAAAAACTTTTTTTTAACTATTTGTTTGATATTAAAATAACACAAAAACTAAACAACTAAAATCCATAGCAAATTAAACAAATTAAATTCCTTTAGAAGAAATAATTTTGGGTAGTTTTTCCGAACTGTAGGCTTTTCATTCGTTTTTTTTTTTTCATTAAGTATCTAGTTAAGCTCCCAATCTTAGGGCGCTTTTTCATTTCAATTTCATGTCAAGTTTTCAAAGAAATCTGTACAAAAATAAATAACTATTAAAGCTTATCTTCATACGAAAAAAAAAATTAAGGCTCTTATTTTTGCCACCCTAGAGAATAAATACGCTCATGAAGCAGAACTTGTGTTTTGACAGAAGCTCGTGCTCACAAATGGCGGGCAACAATTTTTTTCGCCATTTGTTTTGCTCGCAAGGGCTTATGTCAAAAAATTACGTATAGTGTGTGTGAGTAGATTACCATTTCCTTATCTTTTTATCTATGGTGTGAGTAGAACACCATTTCCTTATCTCTGATTTCTATGTTTATAACACTGTACCAGTTTTGCCAACACAGTGATTTTTTCTAGAAGTTATATTTTAATGCATCTGAATCTCTTTATCAAAGCTTTGAGCAATCTATTACAATTTCTGAGCGAACGGCACACAAAAGTACGTCAATAGTTTGTTTCTTTCTTGCATGACATTCGTGTTTTGTTGTTTGTGCTGTGAAGAGGTTGTGTTGTAAAGAAAAAATTCTAGAAATAATTTTAATTTTGTTTATTTTAAATAATTACTAGATTTCATTGAAAAATGGCTGGTAAAACGAATTTTCTTGATGCAGACAGCAGTATTTTTGAGCAGAACTTAAAATTCGTGCGGGTAAGTGTGGAAAGCCTTTTGGGTAGCCTCAGCGCGCGCCAATGAAGTAATGGAATATGTTGCTTCTCTTTTTTCTAGAATGAATTCGAAGATGAAATAAAACAATATTTTGGAGGAACAGCGCCTAATTCGGAAGGTTCTAAAGCGCCGCCACGTGATTATAAAGTGGTTATGCCCACAGCAGGTAAGCAATAATAACTAATGTCTCATAAAACATTGGCAGGGAAGCCAATGGTGGCTGGCATCAATACTAAACACATGGAACGCAACTTGAGTTTGATTTGTAGGGAAGGAAATAAATGCAAATTACATGCAAAGTTATGCAAATATCTGGATTTATCATATTTGCAATTGCATAATTTTCCGGTTATGTTAAGTGCTTAGGACAGGCAGCACCGGTTAGAGTTTTATCGAAACCTCGAAATGGAAGTCTATTGAACAGGCAAATAATACGGAAGGTTACTCCGACTCGTAAACAAAACTAGGCAGCACATAAATCAATAATAAATACCAATAAAGACCTTTATTACAAACCATCTTTAAAAAGTTTCAATATTTTTTAAGTTATCAATTTCATATTTCAAATTAGCAATATTGCAACTAGTAAACTTTGAAAAGTAGAAATTTGTAAACAATTTTGTTTATAATAAAAATTATCAGCTGTTGAAGAAAACTTGTGCAAGCAAAAACTTTTGAAAAACATTATGTGAAGATGATGGAAGAACACTCACATTCTAATTCGACAAACACTTGAAAAATCAATGAGTTGCCTTTAAAGTCCAACCAATCGTCCAACCTATTGTGTAACTGCTTCACACTGAAAATAATCTTATCGCATTATTGATTATTTTATGAACACATCTTATTTTTACGAATACGCTTTATTTGAAACGATAAATAATTATGTGTATATAAACAGCAGAATTCGCTCTATGAGTCTTTATAAACTAAGCTGCTGTCTTTTTTTTTATTAAAATAACATTGCTGCGTTTTGTGTTTAATCTATTAAAACGTGCCAACAATTATATTATTATCAATTGTTATATTGCACTCAATTTTCCCTATATATGCATGTTGTTATATATTGTTTATTGACTTATCTGCAATAAAACTCTTACAAGAATTTTTGTGCTGCTACATTGGAATCGAAAAATGAATTAAAAACAACAATTGTGTGCTACACGCATGATTGAACTTAATCAATTTAATGTCGTCTTGCAGTCAATTAAAACTATTTGTTCGTTTATCATACGCTATATACTTAATTTAAATTAAAGAGCGGCTGTATCACTTACTTCCAATCTCTTTTATTAAATTGAGCAACAACAATGCAAGCAGTACATGAGCATGCTGCCAAACACTTTTTTAATTAATAACTTTGTTGGTACATAAAATATTAAATAGACTAATATCCTACGGGTTAAATATTAATTAACTGGATATTTTTGTTGTTGAAAAGGGCCCTATTATGCTTATTTTCTATACACTCCGAAATATTAAGATGTCATTAGTTTATTGACTTTTACACTTTACATTTATTAAAAAAAAGTTGATTTTATTGATACAAAAAGTTTTTATCTAAGTTTGATGCTAATCTAAGTGGCTGTCTTGGCTTACAAGGTAGAGTGCGTGGTAAGAACCGCAGTAACCCAGGTTCAAATTCAGTACACAGGGGAGCAGAATTGATTTTAAACAGATCTTAAACTAGGGTTTTTAACGAAAACGCTAAGGCCGTAATTCTGGGCCAACTCTTAGCGTTTTTTTCTTGCCGACACGAAAACGATATGATTCTGTTGAGAAAATAAACATTCACTTTCGAAGCAATGACTTTGATTTGACAACACAAATATAAATACGATCAAATCGAATTTCTTTTACTCATCGTTGCCGCCACTTTGTTATAATTTATTCTTCAGAGTGACTTAGTCATTTGGTAGTTTTTTATACATTATATATAATATAAATACAGTAGAATTGCGAAAAAGGTAACCGAAATGTACCAAGGGTAATAAACTTTTTCAAATTATTAACTTTTCTAAGCAGTTTCTTAAATAAAAAAAAAAAATAAAAAATACATAAACATAGATTTTTCGAAAATAACACGCTACAAAAAATAAACTTAAATTTAATTTGTACCGGCTGGTTTAAAGTTCACAGTCACTCTTGACCAGGAACTTAATATGTATTAATTTGTTTAAAGAAGCAGTCGAGACTCTTTGTTTTTGAAGTGAAATTTCTGTAGCACCGTTGTGATTTGAAACTATATGAAATGAAAACGCGACATTACAGTATGTACCAAGCGTTGTATAAGTTGGCGAAAAAATGTGTGAAAAATTAACTTTGATGCTAATTCGGCTGCGAAGTGGTTAGCGAAAGAATTATACACGATTAATATGATCCCATATTAAAACCAATTTTAATACAAAAATAAGTTTAATTAATATACTTTAATTATCAAGGGAATAAAAAAATAAATTTGAAGTTATAACTTTTGATCGGAAACAGATATTGGGGGTCATTTGTTCACATAATTTATTTTTGAGAATTGGCTATTTTGTAAAATATATATAAAAAAAACAATGGAAAAAATAAATTTCGCCAAAAAAATCATAGGGACAAAAACTGACAAAAACAGTTGACCAATTTTTGCGCAAAACTAGAAGAAGTTTTGTCATATAAAAAGCCACTTTTGAGTAAGTTTTGGATAAAAAAATATACACTGACCTAACAGTACAGTTCAAACTATTTTTGTTAACTCTCTTTACTGACCTCTTGAACAAAAAAAAAATATTACATGAATTTAGTTCTGAGCTTTCGATCAAGTAAGATTTTAACAACTTTGATAGAGTCAATCACTTAGCTGACTAGACAGTCTGTTTCGGAAAGCACTAGATTTACTCTTCAGTAGTCTTCTAGTGATTAAGCTGTGATCAACTCACTGTTAAAGTCGTATATAATTTCACACATGTTTGAACACATTCTTAAGAATTTTAAGTTCAAATCGGCTACTTAATCTTATGACATTAAAAGCAGCCAGCTATTTATAGATCACAGCCATCAACTTCACCAAGGTTGCCATCTGTTCCAGTTGCTTCTTATTTATTTCAAAATTCATTGGTGTTCGACAATTTGTCGAAATGCACCATAGAATTGAAACGAGTTTCTGCTTCGCTAGAAGCTAGTGTTTTTAAATGAAAGGTGGCTATTTTCACAACCAAATGTTCAATTACTCATGACTTTGACCGAAATCGACCAATTATTAGATTATTTAATTCACTTGACATTAATTAAACTTTTTTGGCCGTGCTCCGCCATGGAAAGTTAATTATTACATGAATTTAAATAATAGATCACAATTAACTTACAAAAAAATGTTTAAATTAAATATATGTATTTAAAAACAGCGGAGATATTTGCATGGAAAGTCAATCATTTTCGTGCGCATTTGACAAGGTCTGCCACCTTATTTACATCGTTATTGTTTTCATATAATTTTATCGAGGCATTGATGCTCTCAACTGTTTGAAAAATTCATACGCTCAGAAACGTTGACTTTTTAGAGCAGTACGTGGCAGAGATGGGTAGTGCACTAAATGATGCACTAAGCATTTCACTAGCACTAAATATATTAAAAGAAATTATATTTTTTTACCAGCTTATGATAGTGAAGAGATGTTTCAATTGACAATTTTGGCTAACAATTTTGGAATTTAAAATTCATATAAGTGCAACTATTCACACTTTAAAATGTTCATATAAAAGTGGTGTTATTTAAAATATTAGTTTTATATGAAAGTTTTCAATATAATAATTACCTTCCAAACACATCGTCCCTTACCTCACGTAGTATCCTATCTGATTTTACAACATTTTGCAGGGGACCATTTTTAAGATTTTGAGTGATTTTAAGTGTAGTTTTATCTGCCAAATTTGACATGAATATGTATCTGAAATTTTAAAATCAGCACATGTTAGCTGAAACTGAAAATTTAGTCACTACCCCCATCTCTGGTACGTGAACGCTGAAATTCGGTAAATTTAGCTGAGCGATTAACTTTTTCGCGAGTTAAATTTTCCGCGAATCTACTGTATCACAAAAGATTGTTAACGAAAAATGAAGCTTTTGGTAAAAAAACATTCCGGTAATTTATGATTTAAAATTTGGAGTAGCCTAAGAATGCAATGCATAAACCACAAAACATTTATGACACAAACTGATAAATTTAAGACACACTATTGAAGTTAGTAACACAAAATTATCAGAACTTTTTCTCTCAAGCGGAAAGTAACCACAATTTCACGTTTTTGGTTAATAAAACTATTGCCTTTTCAAGTTTTTTTTTAGACTTGATAAAAAATTAAACTTTAAAAAAAACTAAAAATTTATAATGTAAGTTGTATTTTGTTATTCGACCTTAATTTTTTTAAAAAAATTTTTGTTTGTTGTTTTTCAGGCTCTAAGTCTCAAAATCTATAAAACACTTTTTTTTAAATAAAAAAAATAAAAAACAAAAAGTGTTTTATAAATTTTGAGACCTAGAGCCTGATAAACAACAAACAAAAATTTTTTATAAAAAAAATTTATAATTTTATCAAAATAATTGAGGTCGACGACTATTTCACTAAAAGTATGTTAAAAAAGTCATTACAAATAATTATTGATGCTATTCCATCATTGTTTTATGATTAGTTCGTATTTTTGATCAAATTGAGCGATAAGTTTTTAGTTAAGTTTTGAGTATTTTTTTAACTGTAGACTTTAATAATAGCAAGCGTTGATTTTATTTAAAATACAACAAAAAACCCTAGTAGCTAATATTAACAATTTTTAGAATAGACACCTAAAGTTAAAAAAAGACGGCAACCTTCAACTTTACGTTCAGATTAAAATATTTAGAAGAACTTGTTTAAATGCTTTGTGGTTTTTTTTTTTTTTTTTTTTTTTGTTAAGACATATTAAAAACGTGTTCTTGTCTTTTACATAATAATAGCTAAGCAAAGCTTAACTGTCATTAAATTCTATAAATGCTTGGGTGGGAACAATAACACAGTCTAACAGCCAAAATAATTACAGACTTCGAAAAAGGATAAAACAAAATAATATAGACTTTATATAATAGCATTTTAAATAATATAGACTTTAAATTTTCTCTAAAATTAGCATTTTTTAACATAAAGAGTTAGAAAACTATAAAGCAAGTCTTTGACATTGTTTTCGTGTATACAGACTTATAGTGAAATATTTTAACTCTCTAGCGTCATTTTTATGGGTCTTTTTTAACCCTTTTACGAAAAAAACATTCTTTAAAGTACACTTAAACGTAGGCGTATTGTTAAAATGTTATATAAAAATGTTTCGTGGAAAATTTCAGTATAAATCTCTTTGGACAAGATTTATCTACAGTTTATATTTATGGTAAAAATTAGTAAACTTAGTTTAAAAACTTCCTAAAGCTATACAAATTTCTTCCGATGATGCATAGTGAATATTTCTGCAGTTGATAAGATTTTTATATATTTATTTATCATTAATGGAACAGAGATTCCTTACTGACTACAAAATATTTATCTAGCCACTTAAAGTTAAATTACAATTTTGGTATAGTTCAAATATCATAAGAAAAATATATCAGATATTAACGGTAAAAGTTATCTAGTAAGACTTAAAGAGCTTGTTTCGTTAACGAAAAGTCAATATCAATATAATTACAGAGCATGTTATATTCAATTAAAGTTCTATACAAAGGTGCATTAATAGCATAGTTGGTTCTAAGCGTTCTTATACAAAAAAGGTCAAAGTTACGCAAACAACTTGTTCGGATGTTAAAATTTATCATTTCTAAGGGTGCGTTTATAGTGGCGACTTGTTGCTTTGCCGAGCCGAGCTGAAAGCGCGTCAAGCTAAAAGCAGCTAGTAGTGTGTATAGTGCGTGCTAGCCGTCGCTGACTTGTTGCAGATGGTTTTGGACTACTTTGTGTTGTTTGTATATATAAAGTTTCTGTTTTGTTTATTTTTGCAATCGAAGCATCAAACAAGTCACGTGATTTTGTGTGTGCTTTTCGCTTTCCTCAAACCAGTGGGCAACAAGTCAAGAGACCAAAATTCGAAAAATTTTGCTGAAACGAACTTTAAGCCACTGTAAGTTACTTTAAGTCACTTGCTGTTACAGCTTGTTTCGACTGTTTTGCAATTGTTTTGAGCTGTTTTTAGTGGCCTTGTTACAAGGTCAATCAATCATTGGACATCAATTATTTATATGTGTTAGTAAATACTTGTTTGTATGCATTACACAGACTCGTTGATGGCTTCATTGACCAACATATAATTAGTTTGATATTTTGCATACACATAAAACGGATTGATGTCTAATGATTGTTTTTTCCACAACAAATTTAGATTAAAACAAAAGCTACTGTACGCTAATTTTAATTGCCTGCTTCTGAGTTTACTCTACAGGCAGCCTTAAGCGACTTGTGTGCTGGTATTTAGAGTATCGATTGTTGTTTTCTCGCTCGCTCGCTCGCACGGTTTTCATTTTAATTTTTAGAGCATTTTTCTTTTTTAGGTTATTTAAGTGTAATTTTAAAGTCATTTTTTTTCTTACTAAAAAAGGTAAAAATTCAAATTTTTAGACATATTCCTTTAACAATAGAGTCCTTTCAATCAAAAACATTACCTCTCGAAAAAGGAGTAGCTTTGTTTATAAACCTCGATGAAAAAAGCTCTGCGCGTGATGAAACTGAAGAAAGGTTATGTAGAAAGATGTAACATGTGTTAGATAAATCTCAGGATAGGCAAGTTTTAATTAACTCTATTTTTATGCTCTATTGCTCTATTAGGGGGTAAACATTTCAATACTATGGAATAAGAAGAGGAACTTTCATCCGATGACATATCGTCTTTTAAATATTTTCCTCGTCAGTGCAGAAGTAGAAAGAAGTTTATCGGTTAACAAAAACATTTAACCAGACACTCGACGTTCTTTCAATTTTAATAACGTAAAAATGTACCTTGTAATATACTGTAACGCTATGTATAAAAATTTAATAAAAAAATTTTAAGTTTAGTAATGTTTTATTTTTAAAGCTTTATTTTATTTTTTTATGTAATTGTTAGCATTTTTATGTAATTTTTTGCTGTTTTTTGGGTCATCAAAATCCGAGCCCTGTATATAAATGATTGATGTCCAATGATTGACAGCAAGTGACTTTAAGCAACTTACAATGGCTTAGAGAGCGTTTCAGCATAGTTTAACGTATTTTGGTCACTTGACTTGCTGTCCGCTGGTTTGAGGAAAGCAGAAAGCACACACAAAATCACGTGACTTGTTTGATGCTTCGATTGCACAACAAACTCAAAATAGTCAAAAACCAGATGCAACAAGTCAGCGACTTCAAGTGACTTAAAGCAACTTACAGTGGCTTAAAGTGCGTTTTAGCATATTTTTTTCTCATTTTTGTCTGTTCACTTGTTGTTCGCTGTTTTGAGGAAAGCGAAAAGCACACACGAAATCACGTGACTTTTTTGATGCTTCGATTGCAAAAATAAACAAAAAAGACACTTAATATATACAAACAACATAAAGTAAAGGCAATGCAATAAGTCGCCACTATAAACGCTCCCTTAGACAAATATTGCCTAAATAGACTTGTAGTGAAGTTCTTCTAGAAACATTTTCGTTGAGCATTTTATTCCTATCGTGTAATTTTTAAAGGAACATTTTCGTAGAATATTTTAATCCTTTTAATCCTTCGTTAAAGGATACTTTTTTAAACATATTTAAAGTTTTTCCAAAAAGGGTAAAAATTCACATAGAAAGTGGCATAGAGGATTACCAACACAATAACTATGTCGAAGGCATATATTTAGTAATTTTTTATAGTTAGTATATTGGTTAATTTTGAATAAATTTTAAATTTTTTTAAAAATTACTCAAACGTATATTTGAAAAACGCCGATCTGCGTATACATTTTTTGTATCTTCTTTACCAGAATCCGTTTCTCGAAATGTGTAATTTTAAAATAGATTGAAAATGGCGAAATAGTGTTGTCTATTATATTATACCAAAACGCTCTGCTTTGGCAATACATTTTTTCTTTACTGCTACTTAGTTTTAAGCCAGAAACTAGGCAGAAACGAACTTAGGAAAGTTCGAAATAAAAGCAGGGTAAAGTTTAAGCATGTTTTGAAATTTGGCATTTCTTTAACAGTTTCTACAATCATTTAATTGGTTGGTTTTTTTTTAATTAAAAAATATTTAAACATGCGCAATTTGTACAAAATCTTATCATTACAGAGCACATGCAGATTATGGCTGCTTGCTTTAACGATTGCTCAGCTTAAATGCATATAATTTATTATACTTCTATCTTAGGCTAGATAGGCTTGAGTGCTTTATCAGATCTTAAATAAATCGTTGTAGTTACTTGATTTTGATGGCTATTCTTTGTGCTTCATTGAACCAATATAAATTGGGTGCTTATCGCAAAACTGCAATAAATTCCGTTGTAGAAATATAAATTTGCACAATATTTATTATATTTAATTTAAATATTTATCACAGAAAAACATGCCACTTGTTGCACATACATAAATGAACGCTTTTCTTTATTTGAACCACCCAAAGAGCATGGTACAGCCTGGTAAGCGTGTGTAAACCAAGTTGAATTTATGTTTTTTGTTTTTTTACTCGTTTCGTACTTCATTTTTATTAATTGCTTCGTCACTATGACGATTTTTTTTGTTTGTTTTAATATACAATTTGTTCTTTATTACATACTATCAGTTTAGATTCCTTTCGTTATAATTCGTTTTTGTTGTAGTTCAGTTTCATTGTAACTCTTGCTCTTTACTGTTTTTTGTTTCAAGCTGTTGCACACGACTATTTCATAATTTTATACAATTGCTTATCTCTTTGTTTATTTGTAGTAGCTACTTTTAAATATTTTTGCTAATATGACGCCAGCTAAGTTTTTCATATCCACTTCCCATTTTCATTATCATCATCTCTGTGTTCTACTTCTCTTAATTCAATAGCATTTAAGGTCTATATTTTAATCTGATTAAATACGAATTTCGCTCTCGTATTTGTTGTTGCTAAATATATCGTTTTTATCAGAACTTGTTTATAGAGATGAATGTCGAAATTTGTCTTATTTTGAAATTTTATACAATCAGCCTCATTTTCATATTTGTTATCTGTTATTTGCTTGATAATTCTTCTGAAACAAATCTCAGTGATTTTTTTAGCAATCCGAACGTTGCTATGGGCACTATTCTGATGAAGTCTTACTTTGTTACACAAAATAATGTAAACATTTTTACAAATGAAATGTTTATTTATTTTAATTTATAAACATATTTTGATATTAATCGATTCCAAGTTTAAATGGCTAGTTGACCTTAAAATTGTCTCACTTTGTGTACATACTCAAGTGTAAAAATCTGCGTTATTGACATGTTGACATATTAAAATTTGTGGGAACCCAAAAACCTGCTTTTTATTCTATTCTATTTGAACAGTACAAACAATTGAAGGGCTTATTGCAATAACGTGATAAGCCACATAATCTAAAAAATCAATTTTTTTAAGGCTGAATACATTACTCAATGCATTGTCAACTACCATTGAAGAGAATTTGGCTATTTCTTATTAATTTTCGTAACTATTTGCAAAAGTTTCCGTGTTCAATTTAATTTTTTCATACAAATATGCATTTTTTCAAAACTTTAGAGTCGATTATTTCGAATTATTTTTTATGTGGCTTATCATGTTCTTGCAATAAGCCCTTCAATTCTATTAATTTTTTCATTCATTTTTCTTAATTATTAATTAATTTGTTGTTTGTGTCGACTACCTTAGTTTTAGTTTCTGTTCACGATTTCGTTAAAGTACAACTTCTACCAGAAAAAAACTACTTTTGTTTTAAAATCTTACGTCAACTTTATCAGTTTTGTTCGTATGTATATTTTAACTCCTCATTTAAAGGTCGATGTTTATTGATTTGCTTAGGAATTTTATAGTGGATTTTGTTTAAGTGGCGCCTTATATCATTTTACAAAATTTTTTTAGTTTTATCATTGATTAAAAGGAATATCCTCTTGAATGACGTTTATTCCTTTAATTTTTTTTGATATAGTGTTAGGTCTAAATGCTTTTGCATAACAAATTCGAAGTGGTAGAGAGTGTGATGAGTGTGTAATCAAATCTTTCTGTAATAGATTTCGAATTTCTTAGTACTTATCCATAAAATTTTGGAATCAGTTTGCACAAATAACATATCCATTGATCTTAAAAATGGAAAAAAACTTATAAGATAGTTTCTATAGGAAGCTCTCTTTAATACGTATACTCAGATTGCATTACATTAGAAAATTATATATAGTTATAATCAAAGCCTATAACCGTAAGCCGGATTTTTAATTCCATTAATCGAAAAAACCAATTCTTACAAAATCATCATTTTTGGGTTATTCGAATTTGAGAAAGCGGTTTTAGATTTTGTCAAGTTCATACATACACTATAATTTTTAGGGGGTAAAATAATCGTCTTTAAATTTAAATGAAGCATTTGATTACTAGTACTTGTTTAATTTTTGACACTTTTTCTTACTTTTAGCGATGCATTTACGAACTTATCGCACATTACAGCAAATGGTTCTTCTGATAAGCTTTAAATTTTATCTGCCGAAAACGCTTAAGGTGGTGACACGCCCCTTTGTCCGACGTCCATAAGATGTGATCAATAAAACTGAATGTGTAAATTGAGGTCGAATACGGAATTCCGACGCTGTGCGACCTATTACTTCAAAGCAATTCGATATCGTGAATTTGGGTAGTATAGCAGGTGCCACGCCCCCTTTTTTAACACCCATAACATTTTATCAGTGAAACGGCATGTGTAAATCGTAGTCGAATACTGAATTCTTAGGCTGTGCGGCCTTTAACTCCAAAGCTATTCGACATCGCAAATTTTAGCTGTTTGGAAGGTATCACGCCGCGTTTCCTCTTTAAACCTGGCCTGAGTAGAAGTCTACCTCTCTGAAAAATATCGAAGCAATCGGTAAAGAATTTCCGGAGGTGTGTGATGTTTCCCATACAAAAATACAAAATTTTCATACAAAAAGCTTCTTCGGGTCTTTTGCGATTTTTTAAATTTTCCACACAACTTTTTCCATTTTTCTTTTTAAACAAACCGGTGCCGTGATATAATCCCAAGTGGCACAATCCCAATTTTCAATTTTGGGATTATGTCACTCCTTATACAGTGACATAAACCCAATTTTTTTACTTGAAATTATGTCACTATGGAAGGGATGACATATTCCCAAATAAAAAGAAGTCGAAATTCCAAATTTTTTCTAGTATTTTAGAATTTCTAGAATATAGTTTTTCTATAAATCGCTTACATATGTAATAAAAGTGCACATTTTTACTTTTTTCAGTATAATTGATTTCAGAATATATACGATATAATTTCAGAAATCACAAAAATCGCGTGATTGTTTATAAAATTTTTAATTTTTTGATATATTAGACTGGAAGTGCAAATTAAAGAAAAAACTAAGCTGGTTTAGTTTATTGAAAAAAGTTGGGACTTACATATGTAATAAAAGTATTCTATATTGAAAAGTAATGCATGGAATTTAATGGTTAATAGCTTATTGAATAGGTAATAGCATAATTTTTCTTTAAATATTCTTGCTTAGTTTATAAAAGTATGCAATTAATAGAAAAATAGCAAGTTTTTCGAGCCCATTTTTTTGAATTTGGACCCCTATAACTTCTAAATCAGATGAGAGCTGACATTAATTTATATAGATTTGGAATTTAAAGCTCTTAATACATACATACATTCCACGAAAAAATAGTCAAAAAAATTAATTTTGGCTAAAAACAAAATATTTCGAAATGTCTATCCAAATTTTCTCATTTTTAGGCTCAAAAGTAACATTATCCCAATTGGGGTTATGACACTTTACAAGCAGTGACATTGCCCCAAGTAAAAAATTTGGGTTTATGTCAATGTGTAAGGAGTGACATAACCCCAAAATTAAAAATTGGGATTGTGCCACTTGGGGTTATGTCAGGGTACCGTCCTTAGCTACTGATTCGCATGGTATATGAAAACACTTAAAATCACAACTCTGCCTTTTTTTTTCTTTGCGAAGCAGCCCAATTCTTATATACCTTCTTATGTATGCCTCATCATATGTTACTGTGTCAAATTTGCTCAATATATTTGCTTTGTCGAGACGATAGTTCATAGCATAAGAAAGAATCTGACAAGTTGAACAGAAGCCAAAAACTCCTAAACTACTATTCCGATTAGCATAAAAATTTGTATAAAGGAAGCATTCCACGGTCACGTACAGACAAATTTGACTATATTTTTGAGGTTATTTTAGAGCTAATCCTAAATTTACTCATTGGAAGTGAAGTCCTTTTGTCTAATTAAATAGATTAAATTCTGTTTCTTGATTTTACGTTCAAATTTTCTATAAGTTAAATGCAAGAGGAAAAAATAAGACATCTACTGTCACGTGTCAGACAGGTGCAGTCAACCAACGTTGTAAATCGTTGTGTTCGATTACAAATTTTTGCTAAAGTAACTACACGTGCTTTCGGCGTAAAAAGATTTAATCACACAGTTTATTTTTAAATATTTTATTTACACATCGTAACGAGTAGACAAATCACGTCACGTGTCGGACAGTCTCACAATTTTGTAGTTCAATTGGTTAATTAAGTAGTTAGGTAGCTAAGTAATTATGTAATTTAGTACTTAAAAAACAAATTTAATATATTTTTCTTTTCTTGCTTCAACTATTTTTTCATTATCTCTAGCCAATGCCTTCCATTTTTACTAAAACAAAAAAGTTTACAAAATATGCACTAAATATTTACGAAAAAGCAAATCTATCAGAGACTGTAAATAATAATTATTTGTAAATCTTTAAACCAAAAAAGCATTGTGAAAAAATTGTCGTACCGCGCACAGTGCGCTTTTTTCGATTTTAAGATGACATGTGTATTATCTTAGAAACTATAAAAGCTTGGGCCTTGAAATTTTACTACAAATAAGTCTTAGCCTAAATTGAGTTACAGCACAAAAAATTAAAATTCTAGGTCAACTGCATTGCCTACCTCCCATACAAACCATATTTTTTATTAATAAAAAAAAATCGCATAAAATTGTTTGTGTTTTTAAAGAGTAAATATAGTTTATTTAACTTCACTTAACTCATTTTCAACCGGTGTTCGATTGATCGAACGTATAATTTGTCCATTTTCAATAATTTTTTTAACTATGATGGTAAATGATATCAAAAAGATTGTTGATATCATGTATTACTTTGTATCAATGGCTATTTGAAAACAGTATTCACCATCACCACTCTTAATTTCTAGGCGGTGGGGGGTGTGGTTGAAAAATACCTTGCCAATAGACCTTTCCTGTAAATAATATTTAATATATATGTACAGTTGAAATAGAAAGTTATAATGAGGTCTTTTAGCCAAAAGACAAAGCTATCTTTTGCAATAAAAAAAATCAAGACCTGGCAACACCTGGATGGCACATTCCATGCCATAAATTTCTATACAAATACGATATGTCAAATTTTACCAGCAAACAACAGAGTCTCACTCATTTCTATTGTGTTAACACAAAAATAGAAATGGGATAAGCGACAACGTTCGATTAATAGAAAATTTGATTTTTTGACATAACGAAAAAAAGATAAGTTTTAACATTTTTTATGATTGATTTGGAATCAAGGGACCCTTATTAATTACTCTAGAAATATACTTTATATCAAAGAATTTAAAAATTTTGCAGCGTGAGCGAAAATGGGTCATGCTAAAAATATTTCAAATCGGATAACTTTTAGATATATCTCCTATAAAACAATATTACCAAAATTAAGAAAAATTAATTTTTTTTTAAAATGGTTGCTAATACAAAATAAGGTATAATAATTTAATAACTTGTTTTAAATTATAAGTTTTATTTTATTTCTCTTTAAATTTAAGAGTACCTACAAATTGTCTTGGAAATCAGTGCATTTTAGGGCAAAATCTGATTTTTAAGATTTTTTCAAATTAAGTGGTTTTTCTTAAAAGCAGCTAGATGCAGCAGGTTTTTACAGAAACAGAAGGTAGAAATACGATATTTTATGATAGTTATAGCCTTCGACTTTAATAATGCTTAATTAGCTAGATATTTTCTACTAAATTTTACTTAAATTTTCATTCCTTGAAAAATTTACAGTCACATTTTAACGATTTTTCTATTTTTATTAATTAAAAATTTTTATTGTATTTTATATTATATTCAATGGCGATTGAAAAATCAAAAAGTCCAAAAAACAAAACCTTGAAATATACTTTGTGCTCGAAGTTATTATTGTTTAAACTTGACTTTATTTTTTGGGTTTTTTTGGGCTTATTTTTGCTAAAAAAGTTTCAACTTTGACGAATTTTATAAAAAAACCATACAATACATCAAGTTTTTAATACCATATTCATAATATGTACATGTTTTATAATCTGACGAATAAAAATACTTTTTTATAAAATTTAAGAAAAAAAAGAAACCCAACTGTCATCCTAAAATTAAAAAAAGCACACTGCGCCATTTTGAAGGTACCATAAGAATCTTCTCTCATTGTAGAACTTTATTACCTATTGATTTTAAAAATTGTGTCTTCAAATTTTGAGCAATTAATTATAACTATTTCTGCTTTTTATTTTTTTAAGCCAAAAATAAAAAGCAAAATTTTCCGTTTCTTTTTATTTTTATTTTCTAAGGCAAAAATAAAAAGTTAAATTTGCTTGATATATTTTTAAGCACAAAATAACTGGTAAATTTAGATTTTTTTTAAGGCTAAATTAAAAGCAAAATTAGGATTTAAGTGTACGGTAGAACCAAAACCGTAGTGGATGAAAAGCAATATAAGGCTTTTTCCCAATTTTACTTTTATTTTTGGCTTAAAAAATAAAAATAAAAATTTACTAGTAATTTTGACTCAAAAATATATCGGGCAAATTTTACTTTTTATTTTTGCCTTAAAAAATAAAAATCAAAACTTACCAGTTATTTTGTGCTCAAAACTATATTGCGCAAGTTTTGCTTTTTATTTTTGCCTTAAAAACTTAAAATCAAAAAATACTGATTATTTTGTGCGTAAAAAATATCAGGCAAATTTTTATTTTTGGCTTAAAAAAATAAAAAGCCGAAATAATTATTATTTATTGATCAAAATTTAAAAAGTCAAAAGATAAGTATTATTTTGTGCTTTTTATTATAAAATGCATACTTCGTACGGTCTCATTTGTGAAACACTGCAGAAGATTTGATCATCTTGGATCATCAAATTAATAACATTAAAATACAGTGTTGCGCAAAACAATAGCAACAAAATAAGTGCGCTGCAACAAAATCGTGTATCTTTATTAATATTGGGGAAACACAAAAATGATTATAGGAATCAAAGCATATATTCATACATCATATATAAAACAAATCAAATTCAATTTTGGTTTTGTTTTTTTTTTAATTAAATTTTAAATTAATGTGGCTACATGCAATTTGTTTGATAGCAAAACAAAAGCAACAAAACTTGAAAAATGTAAAAAGCGAACAGAAGTTCCAAGAATTACCGGTAAAAGTTCTGTTATTGTAAAGCACGTGTTGTTTGTAAGTCATAAACATTTAAGTTTAGTTTTGTTTTTGCGCTAGTAGTGACATTGACTGTTCCATTTATAATGGCACGTTTTAAATACTGTGAAGCTCTTAAATTGCAAATTATTCCGGATATAAAAACAGAAATTCACAAATATCTAACGTAAAATAGTTTGATATTAATCAGTCGATAGTTTGCAGATTAATAAAGAAATATACCATAACAAAAGACGTAACAACGGTACATTAAAGAGGGCGGCCGCGGAAGACATCGCTGTGTGATGACAGGAACATTTGTGGCGTGTTCAAACGAAATGCATTTGCCACACCCAAAGAGGTTGTTCGGACACTTGATTTAGATATCCATCACAGCACTGTTTGATGACGAGCCGTTGAGAACGATTAAAGAAGTTACAAACCGGCAGAGAAACCTTTGCTTACAGCTAAGCATAAAAAACAAGGTGAGGTGTTACAATTTAAACAATTCTGTCTGAAATTGTGACAACAAAATGCAATTTATTGTTTTTTAGACTCAGTCTTGCAAAAGAGCACCTAAATTGGACCGTTCAAAAATCGAAAACCGTTTTTTAGCGATGAATTAAAGTTCAACTTGATTAATTCAGATGGGATGTGCACGGTACGGCGCCACCCAGGTACACGACTTAAAGCCCGAAACTGCAAAATAAATTTTAAGCACGGAGGCGGTGGCATTATGGTCTGCACTTGTTTTTCCTATAATGAAGTTGAACCATTTCAGAAAAATCGATTAAATTATGGATCGATTTGTATATAATGACATTTTAGAAAGCAAGATGCAACCACGAGTGGAATATATCGCTTCAGTAAACGTTTCAGCCCGATAACGACCCGAAGCACACTTCAAAGCTCATCAAAGATTACATTAGAGGCAATGGGATTCAAGTCCTTGATTGGCCGGTACAGTTACAATGACTTGAATCCCATCGAAAGTCTTTTTGGGATTTTGAAAGTAAAAGTTTCTGGTCAAAGGTTTTCCAATAAGACTGCACTGTATGAAGCCCTGAAAGTTAATTGGGAACATATACCTAATACCAACATACACTGAGAAAACAAAAAATCAAAAACGCACATTTTAAAAACTTTTAGTAAAATTAATATTTTTAAAAATATTTTACGCCAAACAAAAATGAAAACGCACATTTTTAAATAAAAAAGTAAAACGAAACGTTTTTAAAACAACCACGAATATTTTACTATGATAAGTTAGGACAAAATTAATATTTTTAAAAACATTTTAACGAGTTGTTTGTTATATATGTTTCATTGACTTATGTATTTGATATTTGTTCAGAAAATAAAATATTTTTCATTCTCGATTTCATCACTCTGCAGTTTGCCTGCAAGAAAGTAGTGAACGAGTTTGAGTTGGAGCATTTGCTGCCACAACTAAAAGGTTAATTAATTTTAAATAAAATTAATAATATCTGACAAAATTCTATTTTTTATAGACGCTGGGATACAGTATAATAATCTTAAAAATTTTAACGAGATGAATATAGCTGATGATAAAATAACTAAAATAAAACTATAATTTTGAAAACCAATAAAGCTTTTTTTAATTAATAGAGGAAATGCGGATTTCTGTAAATTTTTTGAATTAATGGGAAATAATGAACATTTTCGTTTTTAAAATATAAATAATTTTTGTACCATTGCATTTTAAAATGTTTATTGTTACAAATCGAACGAACATTTTAGAATCTAATTTTAAAATTTTCGTTTTTAAAATGAAAATAAACATTTTACATTTGAGAATATTTATTATTAAAAATCAAACGAATATTTTAGAATCTTGTTTTAAAGTTTTCGTTTTTCAAATGAAAATAAACGTTTTACTACAGCATTTTAAAATATCCATTGTTAAAAATCAAACGAGCATTTTAGAATCTCATTTTAAAATGTAAGTTTTTAAAATGAAAATAAACGTTTTACTATTTCATTTTAAAATGTTCGTTTTTAAAATTAAAATAAACGTTAGAAGTGCAAAATCTGGGTTAAACGTTTTCATAAGTATCTCGTTTCTGCCACTTTTGAATATGTTGTTTTCTCTGTGTATCTAATTTAATAGAGTCGATGTCGCTCAGATGTGCAGCGGTTATCAAGAATAATGAATCTTACACCAAATATTAATTATGTTGCTTTTGTTTTGCTCTCAGACAAACTGAATGAAATCACATTAATTTTAAATTTAATAAAGAAAACAAAACCAAATTTGAATATGATTTGTTTTTAATATGATGTATATGAATATATGCTTTGGTTCCTATAATCATTTTTGTGTGTACCTAATATATAAAAAGATACACGATTTTGTAGCAGCGTACTAATTGTGTTGCTATTGTTTTGCGCAACACTGTATTTCTCTTAGATAATATCGTCGTTGCAAAAGTAGACTAACGAATCTGAAAAATTTCATATAATTTTCCATATAAATTCCATTGGAAATGAAAAATTTAATTTTTCAAATTCGGTAGTTTACTTTTGTAACGATGATATCATAAGTTTTAAATAATATATCTGGAAGGCCAGAGGGCTTCAATCAGACCAGAGAATATCAATATCTGCTTTCCATATCCAATATATCAATGAATAAGGAAGTGCTAAAAATTTAATTATTTGACGTTTAATTATTTCAGCAAGTCTACTTACACTTTTTATTGCTATTTTCTATTGCGAAATCAAAGCTTTGAAGAGTTACTTTTGAACTATCATGTTTGTCGATTAAAAATAACAGCTGACTATAATTTTTAACAGCTTGATTTGCCATACAATTTTTGCTCTATTCAATTCTACTCAAAAAGAGTACATATTTGACTTAATTGACAGTTTCACAGTACTCTCAATCTTTCATAGAAATCACCTACCTTGCTTGTGCCGGTATGGTTAAGGAGGAATATAAGGATGTTATACGTGAAAGTAAATGTTTTTTTGGTGGAATTTAGGTTGGACAACTGCTAGGTCCTTTGTTTGATCGCAAAGCTTTAGTTTAAATATTGTGTAGATATCTATCATATGATAATAAATTTTCATTCACTTATAAATGGCACTCTCGTTCATAAAAATTCGCAAATTGAATATGAATAAACTTTCTTTATTTTTTTTTTATTTTTATTATTTTTTTTTTTGTTCGCCAACCTCACAACCGGTTTCACGATATTTAATTTTAACAAAACTATGCTTAATTACACAATTAAATGCAAAAATTAAACCCCTCAAGTTAATTTGAGAATCTAACTCATGGAATTTTAATATTAGCTTATTTTTTAATTATAAATGCAATTACATCTCTTTCCATTAACTCTGCGATTACCGATTGAACATTGTCGAAACACCACATTGACACCACATTGTTGCTATGTTTCAAATAAAATAGAAAAAAAACAGCATTATCATCATTAGTTTCAATCAAGGCCGTTTGTATAATTAAATGATGCATCGTATAGAGTAAATGTATTATACAATAAGAGGTTTTCAAATAATTATTTTTTATTTTTTTTATTTTTCACTGTCGAAACAACAGTTAGTCTTTCCAAAAATAAAAAACAAATATAAATTATTTCACAATATTAACATAAGCTCTCTTTACGCAAACTAAAACGATTACCGCATGCTCTTTGCAAAAAAATATCACACTCACTCTCAATACACACATTCCTCGAGCAACAAACACATTAGAACTTGACTTTAATTACCTTTTTTTTTTTCTTTTTGTTTTTGGTTTTTTATGTTTGCTGATATTAGCAATTAAACACTGAAAAGCTATTAACTCGGTCGAATTTTACACTTTCTTCAATAATACTATTACTTATTGACCGCCGCCGAGGTTTATTTGAAAAAGTACCGAACCGTTCGCCAACCACAAACTAACTGAAAGCGTTGTCCACGTTGTGTCAGACTTTTTATACCAACTTGGCTACAAGCTGTTTGTCTGTCTCTAGCTCTGCTCTAGCATACTAGTACAAGCAGATTTTGTATGAATGAATGAGTAAAAAGTGTTCAATTTATCTAGTATTCATCAATTGACGCTCTCTTCGCTGGCTGACGCACGCGACTTCTTCCTTCCTTTTTTTTTTTGCGACTCGAGGTGGTGCCGCCTTAGATGATGGACCCAACGATTCTGTATGATCAATTTCATACATTAATTGATATCTTAACCGGAGACCCTGTTGTCTCCAACGAGCACGAGTTTGACTGACAAGTCACGCTTTGAACGCCAAGTATCCGACTTTTCCAAAGAGCATTTAGAAACAGACAGAGCGCGAGTATGTCTCTTCACCGGTCTTTCTTTGTGTTAAAAAAAGCCTGAGTTTGTTTATAATCTATATGGCGTTTTTTATTTCTGTTTTTTTATGGCTACTAAACCAATTATATTTTGGCTTGTCATTGTTGATAATATACTGTGAAACACACTTATTCTACCTGTTGGCAGAAAATATTTTTAGTAGGAACAAAAAAAATATACTCGGGTCAAAATTATAGTTATATAGGCATTAGCTAATGTAAACCAGTTCCACCACCCATGTATATTGTGCGGTTAAGGCCAGCTGTTTTGTTTTTGCTTTTAGTTTTTCTTTTTCACAGCCAACAGGCATGTGCTTCAGTTCATTCTTTTATTTTATAACTTTTATCCAACATTTTGAATGCTTCATTCATTTAATTTGACAAACACGCAAATGTCGTTACATGATGGTCATATCTTACAATGCAGTTTAACCCTTAACACGTGTTACCAAAGCGTCTTGATATGTCATGCATATCTTTTACATATTTAGGTATGTGTTATCAGAAAATCATTGTATTTAAAATGAGGAATGATTAATTAATGCAAGATTGTTGAAAACTCTTCATTTAATTGATATCTTAATATAGAGGAGTTTCTCCGGTTATGGAACACGTTAGGTTTTTGATCTAGTGTATAATATGTAAACATATGCATAACTATGGAAAGCTTATCAAGTAAGCCAAAGTAACTATATTGATTAAATCAACCAGAAAAATTTTACGACCAATTTCATGAAGGGTTAATTTTTTGACAAAAAAAATTTGTACCCGGTTGTGGGACACCTTGAAAAGTCCACTATAAATAAAATATGAAGAAAAACCACAAAAAGTATGAAAATTAACAAAATTTATTCATTTATAAAACTTCAATGGCACAAAAAACAACAGAAAATAGCACTTCTTTTATGTTGTTCATTATCATCATCCAAATCCACCAAGTTGGTTTGCATGTCAGAGTGCTTCAAATGCACTCGCCGATTGCATTCATTGCATTTGATTGAGAAGGGCCAATTTCGCCCAAATGACAGTTAACCGCAAAAGATCTGAAAGTGGAACCTCTAGTTGTGGAAGGTTTTAGTGTTGAGACCACTTCATTGTCACTTCCAACATCCATAACGACGATGCGGCGCTGATCTTCTGCAACAAAATCAGCTTCAGTGGCAGCTTGAACCCGATCCTGCTGAACAGCTTGAACAAAGTCGGCGTCGGAGAAGATATCTGGGTCTTATGGACTAATTCCCGTTGCTCTGGGGTTGACATGGCTTAAAATGCAAGAAAACACAATTTAAATATGATATGTTGACAAAAACGATGATATTTTGAGAGTTTGTAAGTCAAAAGCATACCTTAAATGCAAAAAACATGGTGTCCCACAACCGGTTACATGAGGTGTCCCACAACTAGGAATGCTAGCTATCTCGACAGTAACTGGCAAAATTGTATGGTGAACATACTTTGCCAGAAAATTATGTTTAATCACAAAATATAATAAAAATACTGAATAAATTATGCATAAGACTTCTTTTTATATGAATTCACTTGAATTTATCGCACTCTCAAAAAATTTAAAAGTTACTATTTTGTTGTTTTTTTTTCGTTTTTTTTTTTAATGCCCACAGCAAGCAAACAAATGCGTGTATTCAATTCGCTGTTAGCAAAATAACTGAGTACTGTCAAATTTGTAATACTCAAATCCACGATAATTGCTTTCTGTCAAAAAAACGAAGGGTGTCCCACAACCGGAGACGTACCAGAGACACTCCCCTACATATGGACATTTCTACAAAAAGCTCTACCTCGACTGTAAAATTAAATGTTACTGAAAATTCTTTTAACTCGTTGGGATACTGAAATTTCGTTATAAAAAATATCCTATAGGTAAAAATAACCAAATAAATTTTATAGCTGATATCAAATATATTTAATATATAATAGCTGGTGAGGACTAATTTAAGCCGCTGTACTTTAGAGCTACAACATCAAATCTAAGTGGGTTAAACTTTGTCGCAACATACCACAAAGGTTTATTTTTCAGTGGTTAAATTTTTGTCCCATGGTACTTTAAAGAGTTAAACCTCTATAATAGAGAAAAAATGTTCAAATTTTATATTGTGAGAGTACTAAGAGTTGATCTCAATTTGAATACAAAAAAATGGCAACAAAAAATAGCAACAAAAATGGTGAAAAATTGTAAAAATTTGAACGAAAGTTTTAATTTTATAAGTATAATAAATACATCTACTAGTATAATACTAAGTCGATTTTTTTCAGTTTTCGATTGTTTTGGTACTGAATTACACTTTATATTTATTTATAGTCTAGTAAAAAAAAAAAAATAAAAAATTTTTACTCCTTTGAAGGGAAAAATCTGCAACGTAACGTGTGTATCGTAACGTATCATATTATGACTTGTTTAAAAATAATTAAAAAAGATTTTTTAACGAAACAATTATGAATATATAGCAACATTATTTTAAATTATATTAAAATAACTTTCATAAAAAAAACTCGTGCACACTTCGCAGATTTTTTCGTTTTTATTGATGCAGACAAGAAACATCTCTATTTGTTGTTACGTAACGCGTCCTTATTTTTTTACTGACATCTTTAAACCATTCTTTCGATCGCTTTCATTTTTTACACTAAAAATAGTGGAACTACTAGAATGCAATCCAAAAATCAAAACAGGACAAAAAAGTTTGAATTTTTCTTTGCTTTTCTTAATTTTTAGCAAAATTAAAGGCGTACGAACGTTACGTGCGTCAGTGGAAATGTTAATATATGTATAATTCGGAAGCGGTCCGAAAATCATCTTGAAACAACCAAAATTTTGAAAAAAAATAATCTTGAAAAAAAAATCTTGAAAATGAAATCTTGAAAAAAAATCTTGAAAAAAAATTCTTAAAAAAAATCTTGAAAAAAAAATAATCTAGAAAAAATAAAATATGCATAAATCTTGAAATTTTAAGAAATGTTGTTCTTTCGAATAAAATGAATAATTTCGAGAAAAAGCGGAAAAGTGTCTAATTTCGAAAACAACAATGTGCAAAATTATAAATTTTTTATATATTTATGGTCCCACACTTAGGCTGCGTTCATAGTGGACGCTTTAGCTGAAGTTGAAGCATAAAGCTGCTTTCGAGCTTTTTTTGATCATAGTGAACGCTTATTCAACTCTGCACAAAGTAGCTTATTGAGCTTATTGGTGTTCATAGTGCACGCTTTATGCTTGCGGCTGACTGATGCTTTGTTTTTAAATGTCTGTTTGGAAAATAATGCCCTCAATTGCGTTTTGTAAAGTAAATGAAAGATTTTTTGTTTAATGAGTATGTAGATTAGCGATGATCACCAACGAAAGATCAAACCAATAACAAACTCAAGTTCAAGGGAACTTGAAAACACAAAGCATAACAACGGTGGAAAGTTTAGCACAAAAAGTACCCAAGAAGTAAGCATGAACAATAAAAACTATGTAAACAAACGAGATAGAATACACAAGTGCAAACAACTAAAAAGCACAACAAAACGAAACAACAACGCAACAGAACAACAACGGTTAAAACTTCAGCACAAAAAGTTATCCAACAAATAAAACAAAATCAACAAAAATATTGTTAACAGGCAAAATAGATAAACAAGTGCCGAATAGCATTTTAAAAATGTTCTACAACAAAGCATAAAAAATAAAATTATTTTGCTGTGTGAGCAAGCCATATGGAGACATAAGCGCTGAAAAGCATCTGAAAATAAGCTTTATGTTAGCTTTATGCTGGCACTATGAACACTTTGAGCTTTTTCCATATGGTTGTATACAAAGCGTTTTTCAGCTAAACCTCTCGGCTAAGCTAAAAGCGTTTACTATGAACGCGGCCTTAGCGTCATCCAGACAAACGACGAGGACGTGGTGGTTTTTTGTCCATTTATGAACACATATTTTTCAAAATTTGACATTTTTTTGCAAAATTTGTCACTTTTTGAAATTTGGCACTTATTCAAAATTTGACAATTTTTTCGAATTTTGGCACTTATTCCAAATTTTACACTTTTTTCGATATTTGTCACTTTTTGAAATTTGTAACTTTTTGAAATAATTAGACAATTTGACATTTATTTCAAAATTTGACAATATCTGTGACTTGACTATTATTCATTATTTTGATTATTTTCGAAATTGAACATTATTCGAAAAATTTGATGCTTCTTTCGAAATTGGATACTTTTCGAAATAGTGTCAAATTTTCAATTAAGAAATCTTGAAAAACCTACGCATAGAATGTATTCTTTAATTCTCGCGCGCGGATTTAAGAATACATTCTATGCGTAGGTTTTTCAAGATTTTGAGTTTCAAGATTTTTTTTCAAGATTTTGAAATTCTGCGAAAAGGACCCAACCCGTATAATTCTTCTGTAAGTGTGTATGTGACTGAACTCGCGAGAAGGATCCTTCTAAACGGCTTGACCGATTTGTGTTTCTTTGAGTGAGTCCCTGGATAGTTTAGATTCACAATTGGAACCTGTAGGTGATGCTGCGATCGGGTAAACAGCCATAATCTCCTAAACAATTCACACGATTAGCATGAAATTTCGTGTAAAGAGGTTTGTTTTGCTTTGTGATAATTAATTTTGATCTATTCTATGATTTTACATGATTTTTAATTAAGAGCTTTTTAGATCAAGTAAGTTTTAAAGAGGGTAACAACAACAAGTTTTATATGATTTTTTCGTTTGCTCGAATAAATTCATTGAAATCATACGACGTTAAAGCAGATAATTTTTGCTTATGCTTTTTAGATTATGCTTTTTAGATCAAACCTTAAACTCTACCAGTGATTTTGTCTATTCTAAGTTGAGTCTTCTTCGTACACTATTCTTTGGAGTTCAACGAATTTGCCAAAATTCACCAATGAAATGTGAAGAGTTTTTTTTGCTTATGCCTGAAACCTAAGATTATTAATTATTTATTATTATTATTTAATTAATTTAACATAAATTTAATTTTTTTTTATTTGGTCTGTTTTTTATTGATTAATTGTGATCTATTCTTTGATTTTACATTTTTTTATTTTTTATTATGGGCTTTTTAGATCAAGTAGGTTTTGAAGAAGCACGATAGGTGTTTTGGCGCTATCTATCTTTAACACCAGAGGGCGCTGTAGTACAAGTTTTTTACAAAACCACCAAAAACTTCTTTGCTCGTTTATTATATACAATTATTGTATACTATTTTTATATAATTTTTAGATCGTACAAATTGTTAATAAAATACTACCTGGGATCAATGATATCAAGTTGTCAAATTTTTATCGATTACTTGTTTATTTTTCACGTTAACCAATCAGTTGAAAAATGTTTGGCAGCAGTTTACCTTTTTAAGGAAGAAATTGAAAAAAATTAATTTAAGCAGCTTGCCGTTAAAATGTGTGTCCATCAATCAAAGTAAATAAAATTGCTATAACTTCTCTCGGTTACGTAAAATAACGCCCAAAATAAAAAATTAATAACGCCTAAAAATTTTCCATATAATTTTGAGCATTATTTTATTGTGAATTATCCAAACTATTGAGAATCATTTTCTTCATAAAATTTTTTTTTTGTGTTATTGAATATTTATTTGTGGGCATTATTTAATTTTCACATAAGAAATTAATATTTTTTGTTAATTCTTGTTTCAGGTTTTATATCACAAACGACTACATTATGTTTCATTGAAAAAAAAGCAATATTCACTACAATTGTTGTTGAAAATTTCGGTCCAGTGATAGAACAAATAGCGCCCATTATAATATAAAAACATTAAATAACTCCCAAAAATATTCCGTACCTATTTTTGGGCATTATTTTATTATGAAATTATCAAAATATTGGGAATCATTTCCTTAATAAATATTTAATTTTTTCATCCCAGAAATTAATATTTATTTCATTCTTATTCTGAGCATTATCTGACTAAAGCTTAGTATGCTGTAGGAACGAAAATTTTTGGGCATATAACTCTACACGCGAAATTTTGGTGTAGAGTCAAAATTTTTGTGTGGAGAAAAAGCACTTGCTGTTCTGGTTGACAGATTCATATTTTTATTGCTGAAATTTTATATACTATAAAAATCAAGACTACACAGTAATAAACTAAATAAATACAACAATAAATTTGTTAAATAACAAATTCAACACTTAAACATACTGCAATTAAATGTACGGGCATATAATCGACAGCGAAATTTTGATATTTCAACTCTCCACTCACGAATGGAAATTTGGCAACGTAGCAATAATTTTCGCTTCTACAGCGTACTTGCTGTTTGAAAAAAATTTCGCTGTCGAAAATCTCAATGTATTTCTTATGGAAATTTTTTTTTCGTTCCTACAGCATACTAAGCTTAAACGTTTAATTAAAAAAATTATTTCACTACATCTGAATTTCTGCAATTGTTGTCGAAAATTTCGTTTCAGTGAAATAGCGCCTAAAGAAATAACGCAAAAAATTTTCATATCATTTTAAGCGTTATTAAATGAGAAAATTAGACCAAAAACCATGGAATTTCTAATTTTTCGGATTTCATTATTAAATAAAGCGCAACATACAAAAATTAAAAAACTTCTTAAAGTTCTCCATATAAATTATGGGCGTTATTTCATTATAAAGTAATACCAAAAATATTGGAAACCATTTCAAATATTTATAAATATGTTGGGTGTTATTTAATTTTAGTTTTTTCACATAAAATATTTTGGGCTTTATTTTATAAAACTTTTTTTGTCGTTATTTCGTTGGCCGTTATTACAATCAACCAAAAATTTGCTCAATTTTAAGAGTGTTTTTTTTTCAATCTCAAATTCAAATAAAATAACTTTTAGTACACCATTTTATCAATATTATGGGATTTATCTCTAAATTTTGGTTCGTGAAATAACGAAAAACACCATTTTTTCCCAACTAAAAAAGCTCTCCGGAAACACCGTTTTGAATCGATTGAGATTTTGAAACTTATTTTTGTTTTTTTTTCACAAAAACAACATTTTATTTATCTATTATATATGGACAACTCCGGCATAAGTGCCTATTTACATGTCCTCACAATTTTGAGTAATAAAAAAAACAATTTTTGTTACTTTTTTTACTTATTTTTATTTTTTATTTTTTTTATTTTTTTATTATTTATTTTTTTTTTTATTTATTTTTTTATATTTTTTTATATTTTTTTTTTGTTTTGAATGTTTTAATAGTTATTGTTATTAATATTTAAGTTTAAATGTTTTTAATGTAAATCGTTTTGATGTTTCAATGTGAAAAAAGGTTTTGTTTTCATGTAAGTTTTTGTACTGTTTAAAAATAGTGATTTCAAATAGTGTTGTACAAAATTTTTATTTATAGTTCATTCCTGATGATGATTCTCGGTGAGAATCGAAATATCGAAATATCGATTTAAAATAAAGATAACAAAATTTATAATAGCAAAAAGAGTTTTTGTTTATAACCCTTTCAGACCGTGATGCATCGGTTGTGTGGGTAACTTTTAGTCTCAATATCTTTACTTCTATTTCACGAATGTTCATCAATTTTACATGTATCGACTGCACAGGTTATTGTTTATGTTTGCCTTTCATATTGTTTAGCTGTTAGATTTGCCATTTCTTAAATTTTCACGAAATTCCTGTGTCACATTTAATTTTTTTAAAAAATGAATCGTAGAAGTTAGTTGTTTTTTCATATACTTAAATATTAACAGCGCAATTTTAGTGAACTTGACACGTTTTAACTAAAAAATAACATATTTTAAAATCTCAAATGATTTGACAACATTTAATGCAAAAAAAATAATTTCAGTACAAACTTTCGTTTCTTGAAAATAATTGAAGGATATGAAAATATCAAAATTTAGGCATTGAATATGTTTTCATATCATGTAAAGACCATTTACTCCAAAAAAATATAAAAAAATTTTCAGTAGCTTAGCGTCAGGTCTGAAAGGGATAATTGGACCTTGAGCCCAAAGAAAGCAGCAAATAAATTCAGAGGTCGACTAAAATCAAAATCAAAATTTTTGTTACTTTAAAATACTCCAACTTTCTTATAAAGTTTTTTCTTGAAATTAATGTAGTAACAGGTCATTAAGAAACTAATTTTGCAGGTGGAAATGTCCAAAATAGGCCTAAAATGTCATTCCTGTAACCTGTCCGCGATCAACATTTTTGTTACTTCAAAACACCCCAGCTTTCTTAAAAAGTTTTTTTCTTGAAGTTTTTATATAGTAACATGTCATTAAAAAAATTATTTTGCAGGTAGAAATGTCTAAAATATGCCTAAAATGTCATTCCTGTAACCTGTTCTCGATCAAAATTAACAATTCAAAGAGTGTAACTTCCGCAATTTTTAATTCTACATGTTCTAGATGACAAGGTGAAAATATTTCGTATACCGTGTGCATTTTCTGCCATTTTACATAATTATAAAAAAGTTTTAACATATGTTTCATCTACAAACTTTTTGTTACCTGATTTTACCACTTTTTTAATTTTGTGCTTTTAGCAGGCAAAACTAAAGCGGGGGGTACATATTAACACTCTTGAATGACACTCAAAAATTCATCCACAAAAATTTCTGTGGTTGACTGGTGTTCACTCATGATCGCTAATGTGTACCCGCTTAAGAGACAAGTATCGTTTAAGCACCCTCGCGCTGTGTGGCTTTTTACACTGCTTATATTCAAGTTTCAAAAATGCACCAGTGGTTTTGAGTATGAAGCTCAAGTGCAAAATTGAACTTATTTGTTATATTATTAATATATAAACCAAAAAAGTTATCATTTCTGTAACCAACTGTGCATTCAGTTAGTGATAGGCTTAAACGAAATGGAGTTTGACATATTAAAGTTATTAGCAAATCTATATCTATATACATACATAAAAATGAATGTACGTTTGTTGGTTTGTTTGTTTGTTTGTGTGTCCTGAATACATTTCTACACCGCTCATCCGATCGCGATGAAACTTTTCAAATTGGTTGTTTGCATTCATGCGCAGGTTTAAGTCGTAGTACGGACAGCGTTGGACAAAGGGGCGTGGCACCTCCAATACAACCCAAATTTGAGATATCGAATAGCTTTTGAGTTATAATTCGCACAGCCTCGGAATTCGGTATTCGACGACAATTTACACGGGCTGTTTTACCGATAACATTTTATGGGCGTTGGACAAGGGGGCGTGGCACCTCTCATCCAACCCAAATTTGAGATTTTGAATAGCTTTTGCGTTATAATTCGCACAGCCTCGGAATTCAGTATTCGACGACAATTTACACGTGCTGTTTTACTGATAACATTTTATGGGCGTTGGACAAGGGGGCGTGGCACCTCCCATACAACCCAAATTTGAGATTTTGAATAGCTTTTGCGTTATAATTCGCACAGCCTCGGAATTCAGTATTCGACGACAATTTACACGTGCTGTTTTACTGATAACATTTTATGGGCGTTGGACAAGGGGGCGTGGCACCTCCCATACAACCCAAATTTGAGATATCGAATAGCTTTGGAGTTATAGACCGCACAGCCGAGCACAATTTACACATGTCGTTTTACTGATAACATTTTATGGTCATAGCACAAGGGGGCGTGGCAACCGCCCATAATTTGCGATATCGAATAGCTATTGAGTTATAGTTCGCACAGCCATGGAATTCGGTATTCTACCACAATTTACACACGCCGTTCAGGGGCGTGGCACCTCCCATACAACCCAAATTTGCGATTTGCGATATCGAATAGCTTTGGAGTTATAGGCTGCACAGCCTAGGAATTTAGTATTCGACCACGATTTACACATGCCGTTTCACTGATAACATTTTATGGAAGTTTGGCAACGGGGGCGTGGCAGCAACGTGCAGGGTTTCAGCTAGTATGTATAAACAAATGAGTGAACGTTTGTGTGTCCTGAATGCATTTCTACACCGTTCATCCGGTCGCGATGAAACTTTCCAAATTGGTTGTTCGCATTCATGCGCAGGTTTAAGTCGTAGTACGGATTTCCACACCCCCTTTTACCGCCCAAAAAATCAATGAAAATGCTTTATTTCATACGATTTTGGTCGTATAAGATTTAAATTTGGTAATTAAGTTTGTATGGTTACTGTTAGCAACTGTACTAAAAATTGATTTCCACGCCCTCTTTTCCGCCCACAAATCAGTGAAAATGCTACATTTCAGGCAGTTTTGGCCGTATAAGGCTAAAATTTTGTAACTTAGTTTGTATGGCTACTTTCGGCAACTGAACTAAAAATGGGCGTTATCGCTATATAGCCACGCCCACATTTTTTAGAAATCACTAAAATTAACTATTGGGTCTTTTGAGCTAAAATTTTCAATTAGTTTGTTTGGTTACTGTCAGCAACTGTACTAAAAATTGGTTTCCACGCCCACAAAGCAATGAAAATGTTTTATTTCAACGGTTTGGGTCGTATTAGACTAAAATTTTGTAATTTAGTTCATATGGTTACTCTCGGCAAGTGCACTAAAAATGGGCATGTCCCACTTTAGTTATACTCACTTTTCGGGGGATCGGCGTGGAGTGAAGCAAAACGCGCCAGGTTTAAGCTTAATTGAGCTGAAATTTCGGCAGTCGATTTGTTTCGAGAACGAGGTGGCTTAAGGGAAATAATTTAACCGCATCCATTTTAGCCGCCCCCATTTTTACCGCCTACAAATCAACAAAAATGCTATATTTCGCACGGTTTTGATCGTATTAAACTAAAATTTAGTAATTTAGTTCATATGGTTACTTTCGGCAACTATACTGAACATGGTAAATATATTTGACATTTCTTGACATTTTCGTATATGACAGTAAGGCGATCTGTGGCAGGACAACGTCTGCCGGGGAATACTAGTAAATGATAAAACGTGCGGTAAAGTGTTTTAATTTTCTCTGATGCCTGCGATCTCCAAATAAGGACGATTTTGTCATTCCTGTAACCGTCATTATATTGGCATTTAGTGTCATTCCTGTAACCACTCAAAAACACAAAATGCATACAAATTTCATGACGTCATACCGTGTTAAGCCATTTGAACTTCGTTTGGGGCCAAATAGAAAAAGGTGATTTTTTAAGCGTTTGTTTTTTAAAAATTAAAAAAATACAGAAAATTTGCAACAGTGAATGAAATATTTATTTGGAGCGATACATCAATACCTGCCATTAACTTTTTATAAATTATTTAATGTAAATATTGGTCGCGGCTACGCCTGAGGTGGTCCATCCAATTTTGGAATATTTTTTTCCCACACCGAGAAAAATGAACGCCTTAAAATTAAAAAAAAAAGTTGTTGTTAAATTGTAACCAACATATCTTTGCCACAAAGAAAAAATCGTTGCACTAATGATTTATTTTTTAACTATACAAGTGCCGCATTTTCGAAACAAAAGACTGAAATTCTTTGAAGCTAAATCAAAGAAACTATCTTTGATACTTTGAGAAACAAGTTGCAATTTTCATTATTTTTGAATGAAATCAGGAATTTTGTTACAGGAATGACAAAAAAGTACGGTCAAAGGATGCCACCGGCCCACAAACTGCACCAAACAGTGCATTTTTCAGGGTGCATTGACAGCTGTTGAACTGCCTCTGGCTGCTCTTCCGACCAAATTCGGCAATTCTGTTTGTTGCCATACCCATTGAGTCAAAAAAAATTAACTTCATCGCTTAAGACAATTTTTCGATAAAAAAGTGGCTCTTCATCCAACTTTTCGGAGGCCTTTCACCAAACTAACGACGTTGTTGTAGGTCACCCGGCTTCAGTTCTTGCACCAGCTGTATTTTGTATGGTTTCATACCGATGTCCTTACGTAAAATATTCCATGTGGTCGAATAACACAAGCCAAATTGTTTACAACGACGACGAATTGACATATCGTGGTCCTCATTGACACTGGCCGATACAGTAGCAATATTCTCCTCGGTTAATACGCTGTACAGTATACGGTTTATACTGATACATCTTAAAATGTTCAACAACATAGTAAGAACTATTTAGCCCTATCGCTGAGTCCAATCGTAGTACTATATCGTAGAAACTACGAAAAAGGCATCACTGAGTTCATTCGAAGCGTCATTCGTAGATTTTTAAAGTAATTTTTTATGACGTATTTTGGCTATCGGAGAAAATTTTGAAATAAAATTCAGAAGGAATAGGCACTTTACTGTATGAATTTTTATTAAAATTTTTTTCCGACAACCAAAATACGTCGTAACAAATTACTTCAAAAATCTTACGAATGGCGCTACGAATGATCTCTGTGATGTCTTTCGTAGTTTCTACGATATCGTACTACGACGGGACTCAGTGATAGGGCTGATTATCTTGTCTAAAGTACACTGACTAATAAATGAACAAAACAAAAAATTACTATAGGTAATTCATTATTTTACTTTTATATAATAAAAGCTTTTCATATAATTTTACTTTTTTCTTACTATTTCTCATGTGTATTTTAGCTTCTCTTTTTTGTGTAGCTGTAAAATCAGCACAAAGTCTAGAAGACAAAATTTCCTTAAATTAAATCTCGTGTAAAGAAATAAAGAAATTCGAAATTTGATTTTGAACCTTAGCACCTTTGCATGACATTCAAGATTTCGTCATTTCGAACTTCTTTTTAATGAAACGCAATACTTGATGTTTCAAATTTAAAAGAAAATCTTTCTTTATATCTCGACCAAAAAGGTAAAAGGGCTTAAATGCATTTAAGCCCATGGCGAGGAAAGCAATTTTTAAATTTTATTTTGTTCGAAGCTCCATACCAAAATTTCCACAAAAATGCTCATAAATGTGACAGGAAATGCTTTTTAAGGGTGGGGACAAGTGCATTTTGAAGAGCTAAGATAAATATTGCATTTAATTGGAATAACTCGAAAAAACGCTTAAGCCCTTCTGCCGTTTAGGTCGAGATATGTTCCCATAAAGTTTTAAAGTATCAAACAAGTAACTTCTATTAAAATAACTTAAAAATGAGATCGTGTTTCAACACTAAAACCCACAAATTAATACATTATCCAATAGTTCTCTGATTGAAGTAAGCGAATCCTAACGTGCTTACATCTTAATCTTGGTTGAATGAGTTATTTAAAAAAGACTCGCAACTCAAGATAAGATAGAAATAGCGAAAAACCCTTCTGAAAATTTTAGCAAACAAAGTAGTCGTCAATATTGTTTCATAGTTGTTATCAGTCAAAGATACAATTAAAGTTTATGACATAGAGTGAGGGACGGTCGTAAAGCAGGAACGGAAAGATTGAAAAGCTTTCAAGAAATTCTTCTCGAACTATTCCATGAAATATGACAAACATGATAGCGTGCTTTAGTGCTGATCAAAATGAGAATACTATAATATTTGAACATATTTATATGCGATATGATTGCGAAGAGATAAGCTGCTGCTGCTACTGCTTGGGCTTCTCAAAAGAAAACTTAGCTACTTAAAAGATACTTTTAAAAACACATAATATTTTGCATTTACCAAAACTGGTGAAATAGGTGTGAATCTTTTAAAACGTTGGCGTTATTATTTAATTTTAAAAAATCACGTGCTTGCATTTAGTCTCGCATAAGTTAATGAATATGACTCATAACTACTCAATGAGTTTAAATATTTTTTTATGTATAATTTTATATTTCCGCCAATAAAACAGAAAAGCTAATAATAATAATGTTTGGCTGGCTGGTTAAATATTTTGTGCACTTTTTACAAATAATGTAATTCAATAATAAACACCAAATAGTTTAACGAAATTGAAACAACGAAACAACAACTACACTAAGTTGAGTGCTATATTAGTGCCAATATTAAATTTCATTACTGGCTTTATGTTGCTATGAGTAATTCTATTAAGTTGGTTTGACAAAAAAAATAAAAACGTAGTTGTATTTTTAGAATTATATTGTGTTTATAATCTAATATACTAATAAGTAAACCTGGAATGTTGTACACTTTTTTAATATTTATTTTAGATTAAGGGCAATGAAACGTATATCATTCGAAAGGTACTACATCATAGATGTGGCGAATTATGTTAGATTTTAACCTTACTCGGTTCTTTGTGTAAATTTTACACACTTTTCAACTTCAAGCTGATATTGATTTTAGGGGATGGTACTGTTTTAAAAAATTTAAAAAAATTTTGGGACATGTTTTTTATATTTTTTTTCTGATTGTACAGCATTTTCTAAAAATTTCAAGTAAATCGTTCTAAAACTAACGAAGATACAGCGTTTCAAGTGAGCGGACCTCATGCTCGATTTTTATACATACATGCCTGACAACGTTGATTCTGAATTGATTTTCTGGAAAACAACATTTTTAAAGTCGGTGAACACGATGCCGCAAAATCTACTCGACCGATCGTTTTGAAATTTTTTACACTATTTCTACACATAAATCAACAGGTAATGCCGAGAAGTTTTTTCAATTTTTTTTTTCTATTTTAACCCTTGGAAAAACACATGGTTCTGGCCAGGCATATTTCATTTTTGAGCGTTAATTAAACATACTTCTAGTTTAGGTAGATACAGTTGCGGTCAAAATAATAGTAGCGCCCTTATATTCATATATGTTTGGATAAATAATACTAGTATACGAATTTCGGATCCGGTAAGTCCATTTTCATTCCTATATGTACTTTCAACACTCGTTCCAACTCCGTACTCAGTTTCCTCCTATATTGTAAAACTTTCAAGATACAGGGTGTTTTACGGTTTTGGTACGTGTTTAGTATTATTGATCTAGAATCTAAACTACTCACTATAAAATAAAAAATAATATTTTTTTTAGAAAAAATATCAACCTTTCCATCAATATATCAACCACTTTCGTGTCATGTGCTGCAGCTGAGCTAAAATTTTGTGATTACTCAACGAAATATCAACAAATTTTGTATCTTTTGTTTTAGCGGAGCTGTAATCGTCCAAATTTAAAATGTCTTTTTTCATGTAAAAATACACTTAATCAACAGAATTTTTTAAATTCTAACTTTGGACGATAACAGCTCCGCTAAAACAAAAGATAGAAAATTTGTAAATATTTTTTGGATAATCTCAAAATTTTTTTTCCGCTACAGCACATGACACGAAAGCGATTGATATGCTTATGAAAAATTTGATATTTTTTCTAGAATACAAAATATTATTTTTTATTTTATGGTGAGTAGTTTAGATTCTAGATCAATAATACTAAACACGTACCAAAACCGTAAAACACCCTGTATCTTGAAAGTTTTACAATATAGGAGGAAACTGAGTACAGAGTTGGAACGAATGTTGAAAGTACATATAGGAATGAAAATGGACTTACCGGATCCGAAATTCGTATACTAGTATTATTTATCCAAACATGTATGAATATAAGGGCGCTACTATTATTTTGACCGCAGCTGTACATGTATTTCCCGGTAGCCGCCTAAAATATTGTTGGCTTTCTATTTAAAAAAAAAATTCTAAAATATCGTTCCAACACGAAGAAAACTGCAAAAAAAGTCCCCCTCAAACAAACACATATGCCTGGCCGGACCCCTTTAGAATTTGTATGAAATAAATTATTGTTACACACATTTTGGGTTATTTTTCTGCAAATACAATGCAAATTGTTGTTTCCAGGTATTTTTTTTATATTTTGGGTTGTACTCCGCTTGAGGTGATCAAGCTTTTCTTTTCACCGAATATTACGTTCACCATCGTAACACATACAAATCTATATGAACCAAATCTAAAAAACCACGCTATGCAGTAAGTTTTTTCAATTTTGTCTGAAAATCAGCGCCTTTTTCCTAAATATGAATATTTACTCTACTATTCACGCTATTTGAGCGTGTTTCCAGCGTGTTTTCGCTCAGAGAATTCTAAAATATGTATATTTCCCCTACTTTTAACACTATTTCAGCGTGCTCTCGCTCAGATACTCCTAAAAACGCTCCAGCAGCGGTATTTTACGCTTGCCCTTAAATAAACACCTCTGCTTTGACGTCATATGATTTCAAAGAGTTTATTCGAACAAGTGTCCAATTATATACAACTTAAACAGTAGATTGGTCACAGCTTAATTACTTAAGCCTACTGAAGTAGGAAAGAGTAGCGCCTTCTGCCGAGTTATTGACTCTATACAGAGTTGTTGTTGTTGCCATGTTCAAAACTTACTTGAGAGACTTCACGCATTTCTAGCTTTTTTTTATAAGCGCAGACAAGATTGGAAGAAATAATTTTAGAAGAGAATTTTTACAACAGAGCGAAAGAAATAATTGTAGGTGAGAGGATTTTTTTTTATATTTATTTTTAACGATAAATATTTATAATTTTGCTCTATGGAATTTTACGACAATAAATGTAGGCAATCAGTTGCCAGCAATTATTGTAGTTAATTCTCGTGAATTTTTGTTAGAGTGTAGTAGTTCGCGCGCATTTCGTCAACAAACCGACAAAGCTGCTCTCGTTCGCGACATATGGAACTTCTTGAATAACAATCTTGCCAGTAATTTTGAACCATACGAAAGTGTAACCATCGATGAGTGGCTATTTCCATACCGTGGGCGCACAAAGTTCACGCAATACATCCCATCAAAGCCCGCAAAGTATGGCATAAAAGTATGGTGGGCATAAAAGTATGGCATAAATATCCGTTGCAAGGAAAACTGTACACTGGTAAAGAGGGAGACCAACGAGAGACAAACCAAGGCGAAAATGTGCTCATGAGTTTGGCTAATCGATACGCCAACAGCGGCAAAACTATTATTGCTGATAACTTCTTTACAACATTAGACGCAGCTAAACGTCTTTCGTCGATTGGACTAGCATACGTTGGCAATATTAGATCCAACAAAAGGTGTCTTCCCAAAGAAGTGAAAAAAGACAGCAAACGGCCAGAGCTTTCATCTGTTTGGTTTCATCTGTGTTTGGTTTCTATGATAACCTTGTATCACTGTGCAGCTACGTTCCAAAGAAAAACAAAGCAGTAAATCTACTATCCACTGCGCACTACACCGAGAAAGTTAAAGGCGTAGCAAAAAAACTAGAAGCTATATTATTTTACAATTCAACAAATGCCGGCGTGTTGATACAATGGACCAAATGGTAACGCATTACTCCACACCAGACGTTAACGTCAACCAGACGTTGGCAATTAGCATTTTTTTGCAACATGATAGACGTCATGGGACTAGCCGAAAAAATAATTCAGTACAAAAGATTTAGTCAACTTCTGTAAAAAAAGGCAAATACAGTGGAATTCGGTTATAACGACCCTGAAGGGAGCGGAATTTTTCGTCGTTACAACCGAATGTCGTTATATGCACACATAATTTTTTTTTGTTCATTGTTAACTTAATTAATTTATTATAAAGAAAAAAGTTATTATCAATAGTAAAAATAAAAACATAAAGCTTAGGGAAAATAAATACAATAAGTTTTTTGTTTCTTTGACTTTCTGTTAAAAAATATTTTCCTTTTAAAACTTCCATCCATGTTTGCAGAAACCAAAACTGTAACACGAACCATCAAAACTTTTCCTCCTATTCACTTTTTACCTTAAAATTTTAAAATTCTATCGGGCATGAGTTTAAAGAAGAACCTTGTTTCATCAGCATTATACATTTTTTCTGAGTCCAAATAGCTATCTCGAAGTTTTGGGAAAAATTCTGTAGTCACCTTGGGATACATCACCTGCTTCACCTGAAACCTTGCAGTTAACTATGCAGTGTCGCTATTGAAAATGGTAAATTAAACTTTCTAAACAAGAAAAATTCCTTTTACCTAAAATTTTAACTAAATCATTGGCTTTTTCTTGTAAATATGATAGGTTAGAGGTATATATCGCGATTTTTGGATTTTCTACATTTTGAGGAGGTGTGATATTTATTTTTCCTTATATTTTTCCTATGTTTCCATATTATGGATATTGAAGAATATGACGCAAGAAACTCCTCGCCGTTTTCAAGCCGCCAGATTATTGCAGATTTTTCTTCAATGATGAACGCGTTACGTTTAGTTTGTGGAGGCATTTTGAACACAGTAAAAAATCAATCATGCATTTGATGGAACAAATGTATACTGAGCAAAATCACATGCGCAAATGAAGCTATGCAGTTTTGTTGTCAATGAATTTTATACGGTTATTTCCCTTTCAACAAAGCAAAAATTGCAAATATGTTCAGTGAATATTGTTTGTCCACATATAAATAAAATAAAATTTATAAGTAAGCAAATCTAGTCTCAACTTGCTTTCGGCGTCGCTATATGTGAAAATATTTATTATATTTTATGAAAACTGCGTCGTTATATGCGAACTCGTCGTTATATACACCGACGTTAAAAGCGAACGCAGTTCCTAAGGAATGAGAAATTAGAAAATGCGGACTTCAAGAATACGACGTTATAGCAGAAATGTTGTTATAACCGAGGTCGTTATAAGTGAATTTCACTGTATTTGAAAATTGAAAATATTGAAGAAAAAAAAATTTGAAAGAATTTTTATTTTGGAAAATATTCGAAAAATTCTTTTTCGGAGTCGGAGTCGCGAGTTTTTTTAGCGACTCCGGCAAAAATACCGCGACTCCGACTCCACAGCCCTGCTCAAAACGATGAAAAATTACGAAAAATGGCGAAAAAAATATCCTAAAATCTTTTCATATTTGGAATTTAGGAAACATAAATGGACGTTTTAAATAAGCAGGAAATGTCTTAGAAGCAGCAGAAAAAATATGACATGCCATCGAAATCCTAGCCCTGGTGATAAATATGTAAACATACAGCTTATGTTAAAAAATATAACATTATTAACACATTTTAAAAACAAATTGAAAGATATTGCATTATATAAGAAATTATTTCCAAGTATATCTTTGCTTTTTTTTTTATAACTGCCTTCAGCTCATTATTTGTACTATGCAAATATTTATTTAAAATTATTTGTACAAATTTAATAGATTTTTTAGCATGAATTTTTGTAAATGATGTCGGCTTTGTGCAAGTCATTGTTGTTGTTGTAGTTTTTTCTTGAGCTAATCTTATCGTTCTCAACTTTGGCGAAATTAGTTAAGACATTACAAATATTTTAACATTTATTCTTCCATACATGCAAACATTGTTATATGTATTTAGTTAACTGGTTAACTTTTCTCACCTAAAAGTTTGAGAGACATTTATTAAGTGTGTTAACGAATACATCAAATTGAAAAGCACATGCATATCGTCGGTTCACGAGTAAATTCATTAAGTAACATATTTGAAATTATGAGTAATTGAGGTTTTAGTGTTTTTTGGTCTCTAAAAATCACGGCTTCAATTTTAAAAGGTAATATTTGGATTATAATATACATATTTGATTACTTTCAAGGTTGATGTTTTTGTTTTTGCAAAAATACCTTTAATCTATACTTATTATATTCCTTGATCAAAAACGAACAAAAAAACACAATAATTTAAAACAAAAAAAAAGTAAAAAATATCTAATCTCGATTACTATATAACAAAACGAAAGTAAAAAACCCAAACTTTTCATGCCCTCACTTATCTGTCATACCTTCTTAGGAATTCAAACCTTTATTTAATACATAATAACAAGTTCACTTAAAAAACAAAATTGCTTTTTAAATTTTTTTTGAAAAGGATGAAATTAACCTTCACTATTTTAAAAGTTTTGTTCTTATTTGGAACAGTGCATAAATCAGTAAATGATCATATGTTTCTTCGATATGAACATTAGCCAAGACAACGTAAAACGCAAATTTTTCAAAACATTTTTCCCTCACACCCTTCCCCTAGATTTGTAATACAGCAAAGGAAAATTTTTCTGGCGACATGCATGCATGTGCACAATAATGAAAATAATCCAACAAGCGCACCTTCACCTTGAATGAAAGCTGAACTAAGACTCAAGTAGTATTTTTTTCAGTGCAAAGCTTTCAATGAGCTTTTATACATAAACAAAGTATGCTTGTCTAGAGTTTGATGGCCACTGCTCTAAGTACTTAATTATTTTATTAATATTAATGAGCTTGACCTCAAACAATTCTAAATCATATGAAAACTTATATTTAATTCATTCAATTTTTTTCGAATCAATCATATATGAGTACTACTTTGAAGACTACTTATACTTATTCATAATCATTTTTGAGTAAGTAGCTCATGATTCAAAAATGTGATTCACTTTGTGCAATGTAAATATAGGAATGATAATGAGTTTACCGGATCCTTCATTTGTAGACTAGTATTATTTATGCAAAAAGTCTGAATATAAGAGTGCTACTATTATTTTGCACACAGCTGTGTATATATATATATATATATATATTAGGGCGGGTCGATTTAAAAATCGCCCATTGCTCAGTGAAAATCGTATTCTAGGGATCAAAATAAGAAACTTTGCCCGAGGAACTATTCCTCTAAAACGTATTCTAATGCCCCAACTTTTGACTTTTGTCTCGTAGGGTCAAATTTTGAAAAATCCCTCTTTGACCCATTGAGAGTGCCCCAATCGAGTCAAAATAAATGACCGACCCCCACTAACTTTGGAGGGCCGATCCACCCATGCCAGTGGCACACCCCCTGGAACCCCCTGGGGGTTCCCCATACAAACGGTGATTTTTTTAAATGTTTGTATGGGGAACCCCCAGGAGGTGTGCCACTGGCATGGGTGGATCGGCCCTTCAAAGTTAGTGGGGGTCGGTCATACATTTGGACTCGATTGGGCCACTCACAATGGGTCAAAGAGGGATTTTTCAAAATTTGACCCTACGGGACAAAAGTCAAAAGTTGGGGCATTAGAATTTGTTTTAGAGGTATAGTTCCTCGGGCAAAGTTTCTTATTTTGATCCCTAGAATACGATTTTCACTGAGCAATGGGCGATTTTTTGCCTCCCCACAAATCGACGCGGCCTAATATATATATTATGTAGTATATAAAATATATAATATTTAAATCAAATTCTACTTTAGAAATGAATGCAAGCAATAAATATTTTGCCACTTTCGACGTCTAACTTTCGCTTTCCCCCAAAAATGGGACGATAATTAAATTTGTTATAAACAGTTTTTTGTCTTTGGCAAATTTTCTAGGTAAAAAAAGCTTTGATTGGTAGCTAGAGTTCGATGTTTGCAAATGTTTTTTTTTACATAATGTTAAAAGCAAATAATAAACTAGTTTTAGTTTGATCTCTGGTTTGATCAGAGCTTCGAGATTTCGAAGCTATGCTAAACATAAAATGCTCATTTTTTTTCTTAGCACATTTAGTCTAAGCAGGTTTTTTTATTTACTTCATTAACTAAAATTAAATTTAACTATGAAACACAAAGACTCCTGAGCAATTTCAACAAGGTTAAGGTTTTGGGCACATGTGTGTGGGATATAAAAAATAACACGTATTTATTTATGGGAGTTTATTTAAGTATGTAAAAATTTTTATGTTCTTGACTATTTTTAGGTTATTGCATCAAGAGCTTCAAAGTCAATACCAATGAGAAATATTTTATAAATGTTTGCCAAACCGATGAAATACCCGCTCCAGAAGACATAACCGAAGAACAACTTACCCAGATTCTTCAATCCGAAACTCCAAGTTCGTTTCGCATTCCCATGAGCATTTCGGAGCCGCGCATTACAAAAGATAAATCAAATAATCCAGTGGATGTTTGCGATATTGCCATTAATCCGAAATTCTTAGCGAAATGCGAAAAATCGCTGCTTTTCAAGGATTTCTTTTTGGCTCTGATTGCCGAAGCTCTAAGCGATAAATATAATGTACAGATAAGACTCGATAAAGCTATTATATTGAATAATCGCAAATTTATTGGCACTCTTGTGTCACATCGCGTGCGTAATAACGACATCAAAACTGTTTTGAAATCTTATCAAAATCCTACTGATGCGGACAAAAATCAGCTTAAACAAATCGAAGCTACTTCTACGGATTCAGCTAAAAAACCACTCGTACAGGAAGTGAGTGAGAAGGAAGTCAAAACTATAAGAAAGAAAGCTCAAAAGTTAATTGCACAAAATAAAGCTCAAAATAAGGCTCAAAATGTCAAAAAAGAAATAGCCATAAAAGAGAAAGATCCGGCAATGCCCGAGTATCAACTGCGAGCTAAATTTAAAGCCTGTGAAGTCGAAGAAATACAAGCTGAATTCTTTTTGCCCAAATGCGTAAGTGTGATACAGCAACATATTTTAATTGAATAGTCATTGCATTTATATTTGTAGGTTTCCTCGCAGGAAATTAACCTATCCATTGGTGGCGATCGTATTGTTCTGGAATCCAATAAACATGGCTACATGTTTGATAAATTTATAGATTTGTATACTCTGAACCAGGACCGAGTAAATGCAATCTTTGATAAAACCACAAGAGTACGTTAAAATAAAAAAAATTAAAAAAAATTAAACAGTTGTTGAAATTTTTTTTTTTTAGATGCTACTCGTAAGGATTCCTGTCTATCCTCTGATTTAAAAAATAACAGCTATTAAAGGATTCGTATGCTGGACAATGAAGCATCTTTAAACTGTGTTGAATTTCTAGATTTTGAACATGTTATATTTGAACTTTGTTTATTAAATAAAAAAATTTATTTAATTTTAATACGAGAATCATACAATTCCGATTTTTCATTTGACAGTTCCAAATCTCTTATCCAATCATTCACAATCAGACACAGAATACTTGGCGTCCATGGTTCATCAATATACTCAGCCGCCATACCAAAATAATGAAGATATGACGTTTACAGTAAATTCGTAAAATTTAGCCGATTTATTTCGAAAGTAAATTCACCGCAGACGTAGCAAAAAATATTTGGATCTTCTTACACTGGAATTCTCGCAGTCTTTTACTCATTTTATTTTTTTAGTTAATTTTACTTTTTATTATTTTCTTTGGTTACAAAGTGTGCTTTATATTTATATGAGAATAAAATAATTCGAAATGCATAAATAGACAATCACTCGATTTGGGTGCTTTTGTTCAATTAAACACAACTTTTCCTTTCCTCAATAGATTTTCTTACAATATCTTATTTCTTCGTAAAAGTACAGGCTTTAATAAAAAAATATCAAAACTAACAAAATATTTTGATTTCTTAACAAAATTTGCAATTAGTTTTTTTTTGTATATTTTTCTGAAAAACACAAATTTAAAATAAACACGAAAACTCTGCCCACCTCCCATACGTGATCATAATAATAAAACCTTTGTAAATTCCAAAAACATTAATATTTAAACTTGATAATAGGGGTATTCACGATTCAGTGCACTTGCCTGTGCAGTTGAGGACTTGAGGAGTAGTGCAGTTAGGTTTTCGTGAACACACCACTATCACTATTTCAAAGCTGTCAACATTTTTCAATGCACACAAGTGCGCAACTGCTCAAGTCCTCAAATTTAAGGCAATAGTAGAATTGTACTTGTGCATATTTTTGACGTACGTACATTTTGTTTTTGTAAAGTGCACAAGTCCTCAACTGCACAGGCAAGTGCACTAAATCTTGAATACCCCTATTGTTTACATAAGCTTTTCTAAATAAAAAGGATTCTGATTTTCAAATGTGCAGGTTTTTTTGACGTACGTGTATTTTGTTTTTGTTAAATGCACAAGTCCTCAACTACACAGGCAAGTGCACTGAAGCGTGAATACCCCTATTTTTACAAATGCTTTAGTCCTAATAACTAAAATAATTGAAAAAAAAACATCAAAAACTTCTTAATTATCACAAAATAGAAGGGGTATTCGCGATTCAGTGCTCTTACCTGTGCAGTTGAGGACTTGTGCACTTTACAAAAACAAATTACACTTACGTCAAAAATCTGCACAAGTGCACAACTACTGTAGCCTCAAACTTGAGCAGTTGTGCACTTGTGTGAAAATAATAGTGGTGAGTTCATGGCAAAACTAGAATCGTGTGTTAGGGCTGAATTTGTTCTCTTTCTTAGTTACCATAACTGTCAAACTCAGTCATTTTGCCAATTTTTGCCTATTGGATTCTCATCGGTTTCAGATTTTGTATGAGTTGTCAACTTCGTTTTGACAGTTTCGGTCACCAGCTCTCCGCCAATAACACTACCTTGTCTAGTTTTACCATGGGTTTGTTCACGAAAAGCTAACTGACCCTGCAAGAACACAACCGGTTATATTACTGGTTATATAACAGTGCACCCTAAACAAGTGCGCGTTGCGCTGCGTACCCAAGCGCCACGCAACTTTATTTTACGCTTAACCTAAACAAGTGCGCTGCGGAAAGAACTGCTGCTCTCGAACCAGCTCAGTCTGATGGCTTAAAAATCTTAAAAAACTTTTAGTATTGTGTAAAAATCTATTAATATTGCAAATACTTCCATTTGCAATTGAGATTAATTAATTAATAGCAGCTGATTGCATTGGCGTCGGAAGCGGGGGGAAAGGTGGGCAGTTGCCCCCCACTTTTTTAGCTAGATAAACAATTTAAAAGGAAAAGTTATTCAAAATATCAGTTTCTTTACAACGATAATATTTTTGTATTATATATTTTCCTCTTCTTTCTCTCTTCTTCATGTTTCATGTGAAGAAATTTTGGTGAACTTTTTTTGCACCACCATTTGTACTGCCCCCCCATTTGTACTGCCCCCCCAGATGAAATTCGCTTCCGACGCGCTTGGCTGATTGCTCTTTGTTATAATACTTTTGTTTTATGCAGCCAACTTCACATCCGAACGCACTGTCAAAATTGGAAATTCGATTCATGTTGCGGTAGTCCGGTGCGTGTTTCGGTAGGCTTCATACAAAATGTATGTGCATGAGCCGATTTTGACAGTTAAACCATGCACGCGCACTTGTTTAGGGTGGACTGTAAAGAGAAGCGATACGGAAGTTTCGGTCAGTATTTTCTATCAGTCTCTTAAGGGCCATGTGAAAAATCTTACCAAAATATTTGTGTACGTGTGATTTTGTATCCTTTTCTTACACATACTTTTTCAGCGGTTTAAAATGCATAGTCATCTCGCTCACACATTTTTTATGCCTGAAAATATCTGTCAAACTTGAAAGTTAAAGCAATTAGTTATATAGTGGGTTATATAATAAGTTGGGGATTTGCCGAAGCAGACCACAGTGGGTCCCTTTTCGTCCTATATAGTGGGTTAAATAACTTATTTATATGGCAAAAATACCAGTCGCAGCTACCAGTGAAAAGACTAAGTAATTAACTGTTTGTTATACCAAGTACACCAGTTATATCTACCATTTAAATGCCTGGTTAATTTTCTATTATTTTTTTACTATATGAAAACATTTATTTTTTAAGTTTTACTGAAAATTAAGATTAGTATCACATTAAAATTTAATATTGAAATTATTATAACATTATTCAATGCAATACAAATACATTAAAAAGTTTCCTTAAATAATTTCTGGTTTGCAAAAAATTGGAGTATCTTATCTTATAAGAATTTCTGATGTGTTGTTGTGGTTGTGGTGATTGATGAAAATTAATGGTTAGCGACGTGCCTCCACGTGTTTGTGGTCTACCAGTTGGACAAGCTCAGGCTATGGCCACGGCGGTCAAACACTTGTTGGCGAAGCAATTTGTTGCACCAAAGTTTGCTGCTGAATGCCAAAGTTAGCAGTAAGCAAAGCAAGTCGTCGTAATAATTCCATTTTATTGAGCCGTAGAGGTGACTGCTGGTGTAGCTTGAGCCTGCGGTTGTGGAGCTGCAGTCAATGGTATGTCAGTAGCACTTAGAGCAGCAGCTATCACCTGCACTTGACGACCACCAGCTTCGTCCATTTAACTATAAAAGTGTTAAAATATAATTATTTTTACGATGTATACTATTTTATTTAACATATTTCACAATTAAAAGTACTTACGTGCTGTTACACGATATAAGTCGTTCGTTTGAAAATTTTCTAAATTGTGTACATCTAATTACTTTTTCGTATAAGAAAGAACAAGACAGAGACAAGTAGAACACAACGAAAATCATTTGTCTCTGTCTACCATTCTAATAACAGAAATCAAGGATGTACAACTTAATTGCTGCCTGTTAAATAAAAGGTTTAATAACTAATAGTATTTTGTGCCGCCATTTTAATAACAAAATACCATGCATGTGTGCTAGTGAATACTAAAAATTTTTTGTGAATGTGTCAAAGTTTCGGATAGGAGTGTCTTCCAGGGTGCACAAGTCCTCAACTATGAAGGCAAGTGCACTGAATCGTGAATACCCCTATTAATTTTTACTTAGCATCCTCATTTTTATTTTTGCAGCAATAAGTTTTATATTGCTCTTTTTATATCTTACGAAGAAAAGTAAATAAAAGAATTAAATAATACATTCTTTCTTTCATTAAATTGGCATCAGTAATGGAGAATCATTAGATGTTCATAATTGGATGAGGACGAAGAAGCTTCGAGAAAATATCAGAAAAATTCATAATTTTTTACAGTGCTGCCAGCTTTTCAATTATAAAATCTACCGAAACGACGAAATAAATGCGCTTTTTCCTGAAAAATGCACCAGATTTTTAGGTTTTATAAAACACCAAATTAAATTAAAAAATTAAATTATATTCTGATCAATTTCGTTGTGTTATGTTCTCAAGAAGCTTTCCATGGCAGTTATTACACTCTGAGCTTTGCGTTTGCCTGCAAAATTAAATAAAAAATATTTTGTCTCAGTTGAGAATTGAACCCGGGCTACCGCGGTTTCTTAGCTTAGGGGTTAAGCCACTCAGCCGTAGCCTAGCCACTCATTCTGAACTACCAAAACAAAAAAACAATTTACTTCACAGGGTACACAAACTTAAAATACTTAAAGCTAATTTAACTAATCTAACACAAAAAATTACTAATGTTTTCATATACTTGTGCCATGAAATCACATCTTGAGATCAATTTCTATTAAATATTAAGGCACATTTGGTGGCTCTGAAATTAAAAAAAGCCACCAAAAAATGCACCAGGTATCAAACCTCATTTTTCTTGCGCCAACATTTTCAAAATGCAGCAAATCTGGTGGGGAAAAAGCAACACGTTGGTAACAGTAATTTACATTAACACGAATCACCCTACTTAAATTTTTTTAAATTTTCAAAATGAGCTGTTAACAGCAAATATAGAATGGTTTGAACTAAAATCAACTCATTTTAAGTGTTTATATTTGCGTTTCCATATGGCAACCACAGGGTGATTCCGGTTAAATTCGAGCAGATGATTTTGATACCTACCTCCATGGTATAATTATTTGACAAGGTAGTAGTGTAGACTGGTTTTTTTCTCACGAGCTGCGATGGGTAGTTGTCAAAATTAGCCAAAAAAACTGTCAAATCGCCAAAAAACTGTCACGGCTATCTTGTCAAATAATTATACCTGACGTATAATTATGCCTATCACTATGTACTCCAATCAAAGCTCACCTTGTAATTATGCCCTGGGTCAAACTACCTTCTTTAATTGTACTAGAGCAACTCATTAGAAATCTCCACTTTGTGTGAAAATTGCAACAAGCTCTTCTTGTAGCTTTACCTTATTTTCTGACCAATTTAAAAGATTAGACCACTTTTTATATAATAACATGGTCTTATTGCACCGTCTTATTGCTCAATCGGGAAAAATTTCATCAACTGCACTGAGAACGCGACAACCGCTACAACTCTACAAACAGCAAAAATTTGGTCAACGTTCACTTGCGACAGTCTCCAGCAGTAAAACAGCTGTCATTAATTTCATTACTATTTCTGAGCGAAAGCCGGTCGGAGTGTTTTTTGTACAATCAGTCGATCGCTACCTATCTACAAGTTCATCAAGTGCCAGCATGGAGGAACATTGTGTTGTACCCGATGTTATTCCCGTTGCTCCTAAGGAAGTATGCACCGTTTGCTACCCAAGTGGTGCAGAAGTCTGCCAGGGCAATGTGCTCACTCCGACACAGGTAAAAATGGAGCCAAAGATTACTTGGAAGGCAGAGGCTGATGCTCTCTATACGGTATGCATGACTGATCCTGATGCCCCAAGTCGTGCCAAACCTGAATTCCGCGAATGGCATCACTGGCTGGTCGGCAATATTCCCGGCTGTGACATCGCCAAAGGTGAGGTGTTGTCCGCATACATTGGCTCAGGACCACCAAAAGATACTGGATTGCATCGTTATGTCTTCTTGGTGTACAAACAATGCCGCAAGCTGGAATTCGAAGAGAAACGTTTGCTCAACAACAGCGGCGATGGACGTGGAGGCTTTAAAATTGCCACTTTTGCCAAAAAGTACGCTTTGGGCACACCTGTGGCTGGAAACTTCTATCAAGCTGAATGGGACGATTACGTGCCCATTCTATACAAGCAGCTTGGTGCCTAGGAAGAACGTCGAAAAAGACATTTTAATTAGCTTGGCAGGGAATGCACTTAAAAAAAAGTGTCAGCATGTCAAGTTAAATACAGCAATTGCAGCTGTGTTCTAACAATTAGACTTAAATTAATTTGGAAAATTAAAAAAAATTAAGATTGTCGCAATGAAATTGCTTAAAAAAAAATTTTTCTAATAAACTGGCTTAAAATTGCGGAATGTGTTATCTTATCAATAAATTAATTTGTTCACGAAAATAAGGAAGGTATGGGAAAAAGTAAAAGATTATGTAGCAAATGGAACATGGGCGTAGTCAGATCATTAACTGTAATACTAGAATCAAAAGAACGCGATTATAACAAAATAACATTGCAAAATTGTGTGCAGGTATAATGAAAATGTCTGTTTTTAGTAATAATTCACAGTTATAGTTGTAACTCGAGTGTTAGTCACTTTTCATTACAAATCGTAATTTTCGATAATGAAAATATCTGTTTAGAATGTCTGTTTCCAAAGCTTAAGGTAAACATGGTTATAAATGAAATGTTTTTATGATGGTGTACTTTAATTTTAATTAAATTTTTGAAATTGTTTTGAACAAACAAATCGAATAATGAATATTGGTGCCACTATAAGCATGAATGGATTTTACTGTAATGAATAAAATTTGTTTTTTTTTTAACCAACTTATAATAACTTTTTTATACTATAAAATTAATTCAATAATAATACACATTGCATAATATCTAATTGTGCTGTTTTCCAATTGAAATATTGTTCACTTCTGGATATCTTTAACCAGCTGGTAAAGTACTAGAATTTCAGGTTTTTAAGGGCTAGTTTTTCAGTACGATTTAATACATAAGTTAATATATAAAAAATTCAGTCATTTTTAGCTGCAAAATATATGTTAATACAAATAAAAAAAATCCACATTTTTATATGAAAAATTCTAAATCTTTTTGCATAATTTTGTATGGATCCGAGGTCTCGTGTTTGTTTCGAGCTCGTTTACAAGTCGTCCTTTTTTATATGAAAACATATAATTTATTTAATAAAAAGTATTTTTTCATTGCTTGATGCTAAAAATTCGTCAATTTAAATCAAAAAAATTTAATAATTTTTATATGAAACAATTGTAAGTCTATAAAATTTTCTATTTTCGCATATATATGAAAAAATTCTAAGTCTTTTTGCATAATTTTGTATGGATTGGATCTCGTGTTCGTTTGCGAGTTCGACTTTTTTATATGAAAATATAGAATTTTTTTAATAAAAAATTAATTTTTCATTGTTAGCTGCTAAAAATACATCAATTTAAATAAAAAATTTTCATTATTTTTATGTCTTATGTAAGTTTACTATGAAGAAAATTATAGGAAAAAATTCTGAGTTTTTTTGCATAATTTTGTATGGATACAAGATCTCGACTTCGTTTAAGAGTCCGACATTTTTATATGAAAATATATAATTTTTTTAATAAAAAGTATTTTTCATTGTTAGCTGCTAAAACTACGTCAGTTTAAATAAAAAAATATAAAAAATTTTTTATGAAAAAATTCTTAGTCCTTTTAATTAATTTTGAATAAAAAATGTATGGAATTTTTTTTTCATATATTGTCGTTACAAAAGTTTTTAAATTAAATTTTTCATTTCTAATGAAAATTCTATGGAAAATTAAAAATGAAATTTTTCAGATTCGCAAGTTCACTTTTGTAACGACGATATCATATAATTGAGTTTTTATTTTAATGTGAAAAATTCACTGAAAAATTTTTCAAGTTTTTCTTAGGATAAGTCACTTTGAAAAATTTATGGATCCGAGATCTCGGACTCGTAAAAAAGCTCGTTTACGAATCGTTCTTCTTTTTTTGTTTCTTTAACCAATACCAATGCAGTCTTTTTTTTCAACCGATGCCGATATAAAACTGACTACGATTATATAATATTGAACCGATGCTTGAATATTCTGACGATACCAACCGATGCCGATAAATCGGTCGAGCACTAGTCGTATGATAATCCCCAGAAGGGTAGCAGATAGGGGGTAGGTATATTCAGAACAAATGTTGAGAGTGAAAAAATAATAGGACCAGCCATACAGTTCGTCCCTCCAACGGTCAATTCGGAGCGGATTAAGCTATTTTCCTTATTACGTTTTATTGAAAGCAACACGCGCACTTTCAGCCATTCGTTGCCTTTGTTGCTATTTCATGTTCATGATGCGAGGATACCATCCCCGTGGGTCAACGCAGAAAAGGTCAGCATCTTCGTCTAAAGGCCCAAGTATTGGACAACCTGAAGCCATTTGGAGTTTCCTAGTAAACCCAGTGACGGAAGAGGCTCATTGTTATATGATATATATATAAATAACAATAAGAGAGCTTATTGTTGATTTATATGAATTTTTGGTTATTGATATCTATTTTTTCCAGTTTAATGTTAATGTAATTCAGTGTTATTAAAATCATTAAGTTCTAAAAAATACGTCCAGCCAAAACAACTTTCTTTTTTAATAATTCGATGGTTTATTTTGATTTTTTTTTTTATATAGTGTAGATGAATGATTTGCTGAGAAGTCGTGAGTATTCAGTGTTTTTATACATTTGTTCGTCTCTCTTGGTGTATGTCACTTAAAAAACATTCGCGAATTTAATCATTTTAAAATTTTGTTACAAGTTTCCAAGCCAGCCATACTATTTTGTAAAGCATATAAAATATTTACAACAACCTAAGACTAAAATCAAAGTTTTAACGAACAAAAAAAGAACAAATGATTTTTCATATGCATAATTTAAAATAAGGTTAACAAAACGGAGGAACATGGATCAAGTGGGAATAACATTCAAACTTGATGCGTATGTTTACGTCATGCCTGTCTGAAAACATCTCCCGAGCCATATTTATATTTACGTGCTCTCACACTGTCCGTAACCAAGACGTCTTCATCGAATTGCTCCACTTTTTGTATTTTTGGGCGCATCAAGCCGCGAAGATCATTCAATGAAATATCCAAATCCTTAAAAGCGTTAAGCATGAAAACTGCCGTTATAACAATTAAGAAGCCGCAAATATCGCCCAGTATATCCTCGAATTTCATGTGCGAAAATTCACGAAACAGTATAGCCGAAGCAGTTATGACCAAGGTTGTAAACATTACATAGTAGACTGGAGTGACAATGCTGGTATTAAATATATCTAGTGCCTTATTTAGATAATTTATTTGAATGATGAGGAAAACAACAGTAATGAAGATTAAAAACCAAGGCTTCCATGTGGCAAACTGATTAGCGCTGCCAGACAGTGTATCGCGTATGGCCAGGCCAAGTGCCTTACACGACATAACCGTTAAAGAACCAATGCCGGAGCAGAGAAACATGTAGATAATAACATTTGTGTGCCCATGACGTGGTGCTATGAAGCATGCCACAAATGAGCTGGCACCAAGTATGCAGACCACATACAGAAGAAAACCTGGATCTTGTAGCTTCTCAAATAGAACTTGTAAATCTTCGATTTCTCGTTCCTTGGGAGAGTGTATAACGACGATAGTTGATCCAAGTATACACAAAAAGCAGCCTAGTTTGCCGAGCAAATTCAATTTTTCATTGAGAAACTTTGAGGCCATAACTGCCGATATAATGACACTGAGAGCACCGAGCGGTGTTACAAGGGAAGCAGGAGCAAAAGCGTACGCTGCAAAATTAGCAGCCTCTCCAAGGCCCACTGCAAGTAGTTAAAAAATACAATCTGTTGTTCATATTCCCATAACAATATGATAACTTACTGGTTAACACTCCAGCCCACCAAATCCATTCCTTCAAATAACTATAACCACCAGCAGCAGCGCGTACCTCGCCATATCTATTCACACGCAACAGTCCTTTCTTTTTAATTATAAAACTTGAACCGATGAAAAAGCAAGAACTGATGGCCAAGCCTACACCAATGTAGAAATCTATCTGACCATATACATCCGACAGTGACGGTGGCTCTGTGGCACATGATGTGTTCATTGTACTGCTACCGCTACCAGTAGCCGAGGCTGTATCAGCTGGTAGCACTTGTGCGGCTTCACTAGCCATTTGCCTAATGTTCCAAATCGGGTTCAACGGTCTGTTTCTTTTATAGAAACTTGTGATTGGGAGCAGCCTAATTTAACAAAGAATATGAATAGTAGCACTAACACTTCCAATAAATGCGTGAAATACCACTCCGGGATGACTCACTTGGCTATAATGGAAAATCTTGTTTGCTTAATTGGTATCACTTGCTGTTACTCAGTTATTCTGATTAAGCTGCAGATACATAAACAGCAATTTATGTAGTTGCAATCGGAGATTCTCAATTATGAACCAAAACAAACAAGTGATTGTATTAAATTATACAATCCATGGCAAAATTAGACAAGGTACACTACCTTGTTTAGTTCTACTATGAGACAATCGACTGTCACCCAGCGTTGCCATATTCACGGTTTTAACTGTAAATTACAGTTTTTTAAACAGGCTTAAAGTGCCTCTACACTATATGTTTCATACATATGACACGTCAAATAATTACAAATGGTTCTTAGCTACAGATAGTGTGGAACATATGAAAATGTGGTTTTGAAATGTCGTTTGTATTTGCGTCTGTAAATTTTTGAATTAGAACCGTCTCTAATTTTGTATGTTTTTTCATCTGTACAAAATGTCAGTTTGCTAAATTTTTTGTTTAAAAATGGAAGAAAAGGCAAATTTTAAGATATTTATTCAATAAATTGATTTAAAATTAATTTATTCTTAGTTTGAATGGCTACATGAGGACACTTAAGAACTTTAAGGTTTACAAAAATTTCAAAAGCTGTTTTTTATTTTCAAATGACGTGTCGATAGTGTGGAGATAAAAGAAAAAAGCTGTCTGACAAAAACTTAATTCTGACACAGATGAAATTCGGTATGTAATTTTATTTGACATGTCACATGTATGAAACATATAGTCTGGGGGCACCTTTTCAGTTTTTTAAAATGACTCGTAGTGCAAATTACAGTTTTGAAAAAAAAATTTAAATATTTAACTCATACATTACCAAATCCGCGAAAATCGACTTCAGAGAACTTTGCATACATTTTTATGTTGAAGCATGTAATAAACTGTATATTAAGTTTGAATTTAAAAATGCATTTTGAAAGATGAAACTTCTGTCTCCAACTTAAGTTTTAAATAACATCAATTTATAAGCATTAATAAATTACAAGCAGCTTATGATGAATGGCGCAAATTACGTCAAAGTAGTTTTAGTTAAGTGTTGACAGCAATATTGATTTTTTTTTAATCTATGCAAGCACTGTAAAGAACATTATTGCTAATTTATATGAATAGAAACAAAAATTGTTGAAACCACTTGGGATTATGACCTCTTAAAATCAGACATAACTCCAAGGTGTCAAAACCCCCATTTGGGATTAAGACCGCTTCATACGCACAAATCCAATTTTTGGTATTATGCCCTATTTCAAAGTGGTCATAGTCCCAAATTTGAAATTTGGGATTATGTCCCTTGGGGCTATGTCCCGGCACCTGTTATGTATAGTGCCGACTGAATGGAATTTTTAGCAAATATTCATCGAGCTGTTCAGTTTTATTAAACCTAACCACTTTATTCAAAATTGTTTTGGATTCAATTTCAAAAAATTTTTAAAATTACAACTTTTTGCTTCTCACAATTGTCACAGCACATAATATTAATCTCAAAACTGTTTTTGTTTTATGTTGGTATTACTAGAGAACAGAATGCAGAACCACCGAATTTAACAGGTCAGAAAATTCTGCCTTTGTTATACTTTTGCGGTCAGAATTTTCGAGAAAAGAACACGATTTATTTTGAGTTCAACATTTTTTTTAAAATTTTTTTCCAGAAAGGAATGCGCTATTAGACTGTCAATTCCGAACCGTTTTTCCAATCCCGGGACCAATCCCGGGGCTTACTATGCAATTAAGTAAAAAACAGATGTATTTGTTGCAGCCCTGTTTTCTTATTAATGCTATGTTTTCATAAGTAAAAATTGTTTTGAATTAAAACATAGAAAAACAGAGTGGTGTGAATTTTTGAATTGCTATTTTGTTAAATTCATTTAAATTTTATAGTTACATCTTTCTAAGTCACTCTCAAGACTTAGTAATTTTGTCCATCCGGTATGTATCGACTGATGGAATGGAATGATTAAAATCTTCAGTATTTTAAGTGTCTGAAACTTTTTAACCTGGCAATTTGCAAAATGCAACGGCAAACAGTGGCTCTTCCATTGGGCTTGCTTTTTGCAATATCGGAGAGATCTTTAATATTTTCTTATTTATTACAAGAAATATTAAGTCACCAGTGAAGTGTTTGAAATGGAAAATCATTTGGTTAGTTGAAAGTTGATCTAAACACATATGGCCAGAGACCTCTTCCTCAAACGTAAGGTAGGGACATAAAAACATTTCATAATATACATGCATAAATTGAATCGATATTTAAAAAATTATTGCGTACTGGTCAACAAACACCAGTTAATTAATAGTTAGTTAATAAGACTTAAAATGTTTTTAGCAGGTAAGGTGTAAAGTCTGAATTTTAAGTGTTTTTTTTGTTTATTTTATAAAAAGGTAACAGTTTGATGGATTCATATCAAACTTTGTAAACATCCTAAGAACATTTAACAAAATTATTTTTTTGTTTTTTAATAGTAATTTTTTTCATAATGGTTTTTTGAAAGTGGCACCTCTTGAATCTGGTCTCAGTGGCGTTGACAACATTTCGTTCACATGGATCAACTAAGGACAAAAAACGAAAAAGATTCTCATATATATATTATTGGCTATAGCCGGACGTAGGGAATTTTCAAAATATTGTTTAGAAAAAAATGACCAACATTTGAAAAAAAAATCAATATTTTCACGTGTTTTTCACAAGGAAATTGTTTATAAAAACTAAATAAAAAAGTTAAAAAAAAGGCTACGACAGGCACAAAAGGCGCATTTTTTCCAACAAAACCCATTTTGAATCAAACCGATCGGACGAAAAGTGTCTTAGTTGTGCTGTCAACCAAGTCAAAAAAGTAATTTTGAGTAAACGGCGTTTAAAGTTTTGGAAGCGCTAAGAGCGCTTGAATACATGACGGCATTTGGCGCTTTTTTCGAATACTTAACGTTCGAATTTTCACTTGAAACTAGAGATACACATTCTTTGGGGTAAACTAATAGTTTATGTAAAACAAACAACATTTATTTTTGGAAAGCCTTACACTGTTCATACCCTTTAAGCCAATCGGGGGATTATTTTTTATACTTACCGTCGTAAAGATATTTTTTATCAAGATGAAAAAAAGTTGAATCAGCAGTTTGGTTTTTGTGTTAATTTTTACTGCTCAAACAACGTGTTGCAAGATATTTATCTTTATTTTTAACTTTAGTACTAATTGTTTTTATTTATTATCTAATATATGTACATACTTAAGAAAAATATACAACTACTTACTATAGTTAAACTATTCTACGATATATTTTGCTTTGTGACAGCATCTACATATGTATTTAACTAACATTGCTATGCAATATATACCAGCTAATGCAATAAAATAGCTGCCATAAACCATGTACTGGTCACGAGGTGTGTAACCTAAACCGGCATCAGTGATGACAAATATTGTCATAAGAGTCTGTAGCACCAGTGCAGCTAATGTGTTTAAACCAAAAATTAAACCAAAACTATCGTCGCTTAGATTTTCCGCCACTGTAGCACTAGCGATGGTGATAACAAAAAAGTAAATTATACCAAATAGAATGTACATGACATAGGAAACAATGATCAAATCAGTGATGGCGGATATAATGAGAAAAGTACCCATTAATAAGGAACATATGGTTAAAATCCACGAGTGCCAACTCTGGTGACGACTGCTACTCATAAGACCAGCAATCATTGCGCCAACAGCACCCAGCAGCGTAACAGTGGCCTCAACAGCTCCATTGTAGACACTTTCATGATTTGGTTCAATTTCCATCCAAAGAAATTGAACATAGGATATTACTTGCAATTGTCCACTTGTGGCCAGAGCCCACCAAATACTCCATTGCACCACGACGGGTTTACTATAGGCGTTCACAGTGTGTACATAAAGTAAACGTATTGCATTACTCCAGGAAAATTTCGGCGTTGCAGCTGTTTTTCCTGTTAATGTTGAAATGGAAACAAAATTTAATAAAATTTGGAAATATTTTAATAAATAAATTTTTACCATTATTTGTTACATTAAACGGGCTTAGATTAATGTCCACAATTGAATCTTGAACACTATAAGGTTTGCCAATCTTCAGCTCGTTCGTGTAGAAGTACAAACTTTTTTTTGCCGTGGGCAAAGCAATAGCTATAAAAAGAGATACCACTTGTGAACCGAACGATATATAAAACAGCTCTCTATAGTTCATGGTTCCAGTAGAAACAAGAACTTGTGCCAAGAGACCTCCCAAAAACTTGCCACACAGGATAGCCGCACGTGTGTGTCCCGTAACAATTTGATAGCGATCTTTTTCCACCTTAGCATATATGTATGTATAGTAAGCCACCTCACTGGCCACGAATGTACCATAGAACAACTGACCAATCTGTAGTTCAGTAAGAGTTCGCGTCCATATCTTTATGGAAAAAAGCACTATACCCGCACATGCTGATAGTACGATGATCGGCTTGTAACGCAACATATCTGTGACCAGGAAGACGATCACAAGTTGCGCCAGCACAGCATATGTGCCAAACGGATAGATTTCCTTGTTTACCTGTTCACTTGTGATGTTGAACCTATCACCGCTTAGGTATTCTGTGGAAAAGGGCTCTGACGGTCGCATTTCGCGAAAAAATCCAAATGTACAAAGTAGCAAGGACATTTTCAGCCATGTTTGCATTCTCAGTTCAGTTCTGATCGCGCTAAACTATCACGTAACTAACTGAAAAATATATTTGAAGCAAAGCGATAATAGTTAATTATTGGTAACAGTGATGAATGCTTATAAAAAACGATATTCAAACAAGCAAAATAGCGAAGTGTATAGAAGGAAGTGGTTACTATTTTGTTTTGCAACCGATTCACTTGAATGTCAAGTTCTTCATAAAAATATAAATATTCAGTTAAGAAACATTCACCCGCTGTTTTCGGTGATATTTCTTTATCTAGATAACGATTGCCACACAGTAAGATAAAACAGAAATAAAGTTCAATGCTTTTACATGTGAGTCTCGGAATATACTGACGAGACTCTTAAATACTTGCCAAGGCATAGCGCATAGACAGCAGTTAAACATATTTAAAAACTAAATATAATTGCGTGTCATGCAAATAAATTTATTTGTTTTTGTTTTTATAAGTATAATATATATATAGTCATATGAAATCAAAATAGACGTAAGTTACCAAAAATCGATTTTTTGAATGAACTTGATTGACCGTATCAAAATACGTGTTCCTGCAATTTTACACTCCTACAACTAAAACCAACGTTTTTATTAACAATAAATATTTAATTTCTTTTTAAACATTTTATTTTCATAATACAGTTAAAGTATTTATTGTAAGAACATGAAATAGGTCTGAAATTTAATAGGGAACATCTGAAATCTCTTCAGTCAGTTTTGGTAATTCATTACGTTATGTATCAAGTCTAAAAAATCGCATTTTTTATCATGTGGCTTATCATGTTAATGCAATAGGTCCTTCAATTGAAATGAGAAACTCAAATAATGGTGCAATACTTTTGTTTTCCTCTAGACAAGTTCAAGGTTTCGGTATGAAAATAAGCCGAAATTTCAATATGTAATTCATTGGATAAGTTATTTTTTAAAAGTTTTTTAAAAAAATCTTTTTTCAAATAGCTGCTCGTACATTTTATGTAAAAAAGTTTTATGATTTTAGCTTTAAGAGTAGTTTGAAGTGTTTTGTTAAGTTTGTAAGCATATATAGACAAACCCGTCATCTCTACGACACCAACCTATGCCGGGAACAGGAATTTTTTCTTAAACTATGTACACTACTTAACACAAAGCAGGCTGCTTTCAATTATCCCATTTAAGAGCAGCATATCTATAAATCTAAGTTTTCATGCCAATTATATTTTAATTTTGAAAAAATGTCTCAATAAAATTGAATTGGGAATAAATGTAGGCACAGGTATGAATTGGAATAAATATTTAAAAAAATGATTGCGTACTGGTCAACAATCACGCTAAATCAAATGATTTAGCCAAAATAATTGTTATTGAGTTAATAAGACTCAAAATGTTATCAGCAGTCAAGTCAATCGGGTTAATTAGTATTTTTATATATAAAAATATGTATACTGTTTTCTCAAGATAAAAAAAGTTTAATCGTTTTTCGCACAATTTGGTTTTTGTGTTAATTTTTTATTGCTCACACAACGTGTTGCAAGATATTTATCTTTATTTTTAACTTTGGTACTAATTGTTTTATATCTATTATCTAATATACTTAAGAAAACTATACAAACTTACTATAATACTCATTAAATTATAAAAGTGAAGACACACTCCCTGAAATTTTGCTAAAACTATAATTAAACTATTCTACGACATATTTTGCTTTGTGGCAGCATCTAAATATGTATTTAACTAACATTGCTATGCAATACATACCAGTTAATGCAAAAAAATAGCTACCATAAAATATGTATTGGTCACGAGGTGCGTAACCTAAACCGGCATCAGTGACTACAAATATTGTCATAAGAGTCTGTAGCACCAGTGCAGCTAATGTGTTTAAACCAAAAATTAAACCAAAACTATCATCGCTTAGATTTTCCGCCACTGTAGCACTAGCGATGGTGATAACAAAAAAGTAAATTATACCAAATAGAATGTACATGACATAGGAAACAATGATCAAATCAGTGATGGCAGATATAATGAGAAAAGTACCCATTAATAAGGAACATATGGTTAAAATCCATGAGTGCCACCTCTGGTGACGACTGCTACTCATAAGACCAGCAATCATTGCACCAACAGCACCCAGCAGCGTAACAGTGGCCTCAACAGCTCCATTGTAGACACTTTCATGATTTGGTTCAATTTCCTTCCAAAGAAATTGAACATAGGATATTACTTGCAATTGTCCACTTGTGGCCAGAGCCCACCAAATGCTCCATTGCACCACGACAGGTTTACTATAGGCAGTCACAGTATGCTCATAGAGCAAACGTATTGCATTACGCCACGAAAATTTTGGCGTTGCAGCAGTTTGTCCTGTTAATGTTGAAATGAAAACAAAATTTAATAAAAATTTGGAAATATTTAAAAAAATACATTTTTACCAGTATTTGTTACATTAAACGGGCTTAGATTAATGTCCACCATTGAATCTTGATCACTATTAGGTTTGCCAATCTTCAGCTCGTTCGTATAGAAGTACAAACTTTTATTTGCCGTGGGCAAGGCAATAGCTATAAAAAGAGATACCACTTGTGAACCAAACGATATATAATTGAGCTCTCGATAGTTCATGGTTTCAGTGGAAACAAGCACCTGCGCCAGCACGCCTCCCAAAAACTTGCCACACAAGATAGCCGCACGTGTGTGTCCCGTAACAATTTGATAGCGATCTTTTTCCACCTTAGCATATATGTATGTGTAGTAAGCCACCTCACTGGCCACGAATGTACCATAGAACAACTGACCAATCTGTAGTTCAGTAACAGTCCGCGTCCAAATCATTATGGAAAAAAGCACTATACCCGCACATGCTGATAGTACGATGATCGGCTTGTAACGCAACATATCTGTGACCAGGAAGACGATCACAAGTTGCGCCAGCACAGCATATGTGCCAAACGGATATATTTCCTTGTTTACCTGTTCACTAGTGATGTTGAACCAATCACCGCTTAGGTATTCTGTGGCGAAGGGCTCCGACGGTCGCATTTCGTGAAAAAATCCAAATGTACAAAGCAGCAAGGATATTTTTAGCCATGTTTGCATTCTCAGTTCACTTCTGATCGCGCTAAACTTATCACGTAACTAACTGAAAAATCACGTAATGGATTTTTAATTGATGATTTACTTTGCTTTTAATCGTAGTACCCTTTTTTGTATTTAAAACGAAAGCTTATTTGAAACACAGCGATAATTGTTAATTATTGATAACAGCGATGAATGTTTATAATAAAGATATCAAAACAAACACCAAAGCAAAGTGTATAGAAGGAGGTTGTACTACATTTTTTGTTTTGCTACCAATTCGCGTGAACGTCAAAATCTTACTATTCAGTTAAGTCTCTAGAGAGAAACACTCTATATAAATAACTGAAATAAGAAAGCAATGAAGTTCAATGCTTTTACTCTACCATCACTCCCTAACAACTGTGTAAACATGTGAGTCTTGGAATATAATGATGATATTCTTCAATTATTGTCAAGGCATGACCACATAGGCAGCAATTAAACATATTTCTACAGTCTAATAGCGTGTCATGCAAATAAATTTATTTAATTGGCTTTATCAATCAACGACTTTGTCGAATACAAAATTTTAATTCGGTTTTATAGACTGACTCAGTTATTTCAGCGAAATGTGATTTTAATTACTAGCTGAAAAATCCCCATCACCGATTTTCTTTTTAAGTGTGAAGTTTAATTTAACTTCACTGTCTTTTATTTTATTAAAGTTTTACTTAACTGAAGAACAAAGAACAGATGTGTTTGGGAATTTTTTTTTATAAAATACAGAAGTATATACAAAACTTTTTAAAAATTTAAACTTAATTTTTCAAAGATGTCAATACCATAGTACAATTGAAATGAAAAACTCAAATTTTGCACACATAGGTACATGGGCGTCCGCACGATTTGTTCTAGGGGGTAAAAGGGGCGCATTAAGAAAATGTAACCTATATAATTTTTTTTTCTGAAATTTTTTATAGTAATTTTGTTAACATGATAAGCACATGATACGTACACATAAGAAATGCAATACATTTCAAAGATGGGGTAAAAATCTTTCTCATATCATGCCTGAAACATTTTCAAATTTAACTTTATTTTTTTGTCATGTTATACATTTCAATAATTTTTTGCAAAATCAACTATTCTTAGTAGTTTAGTATTTGAAATTATGTGAGGTCTCCGGTATCCTTAAATGAAATCGCATTAATTGCTATTGAGCCACAAAGTTATCAATCTTTCAAATAAGAATACAAAAATTTCCTAATATTAAACAATATTTATTTTTTGTTGGAAAACTCAAAAAAACAAACAAGCAAGCGCGTCGGAAGCTGATTACATCTGGGGGGGGGCAGTACAAATGGGGGACAAAAAAAAATCACCAAAATTTCTTAAAAGAAACATGAATATGAATAAACAAATTTTTAATTTTAGTTTCAAAATAAAAAAAACTAAATAAAAATATATTAAAATTTCATCATTTTTAAAAGTTTTTCCAATTTCGATATTAGAGATCATTTTTAAAGGATCTTTCATATGGTAATATGAAAATGTAAGAAATAATTGTTGCTTTTATAAAGCAAGACTAGGTATATCTTTACATGATTTAAATGCAATAAGGTACAAAAAGTTATTTAAATTCTTCCAAAATGTTTCTTTCTGTCCTTGCGAGAAACAAACTCTTTCACCACCTTCATCGAATTCAATTCTTCGGTTTTATCTTTGTGAATGTGTATAAGTGCTGCATGAGTGATTCGTTTCTGTGTCAAAGTTACTCGAAGATACGTTTTAAGCCGTCTTAGTGCACTTAAAGGACGCTCAGATGAAGCTGCTGATGCAAGCACAGTCAAAACAAAGCAACAAGTTTTCAACTTCATTTAATAGTTTTTTCAGTGTATCCGAATTTTTTTCAAATTGGAATTGCAGTAGAGACTCTACATTTTGTTCTATCTTTTTGAAAACACAGAGAAAGAAAATGGTTATCCGAAAGCATGCTTATGAAGAAGAGAGAAAGAAGAGCAAGAGAGAAGAAGAGCATATAATACAAAAATATTATCGTTGTAAAAAAAAACGGATATTTTGAATAACTTTTGATGTTTTCTTTTTAAATTATTTATTGAGCTAAATAAGTGGGGGGCAACTGCCCCCTTTCCCCCGCTTGCTACGCCAATGATATTTTGTTATAGTTTTATAAGTGGATTTTTTTCTATATATCATATTTTGATCGAGGTCCTTCACTGGTCCTTCTGTTACCATGAAATTTTTCACAATTAATTTTATTTTGGAATTTTTTATTATCGCCAAAAATATCAAAACTTAACATAATTTTTAAAATTTTTTCAATTGAAATATTTTCAATTGATTTTAATTAACAAAAATCGAAAAGTTGTTATAACAACCGTATCCAAGTCTGACTCTCAAGGAGTGTCGAAATTTTTAGTGGTCTATTTTTCAATGAAATAAAGCCCTAATTTTAAAAATGAAAGAAGGCCACAAAAATCGAAATAACACCCCAAATATTCATGCTTTTATTTCCTTATACCATTTTTGGGGCCTTATTTCATTATGAAATAATGCCCCATTTTTCAAAAATTAAATAAAGTCCCAAAATAGGAAATAACATCCCAATTACTTGTGTTGTTGTTTTGTATAGAAATGTTTGGGGCCTTATTTTATTTGTGAATTGGGGCCTTATTTCATGGAGCCCTCTTTCTCAACATTTTGCCAAAATTTGGTTTGCCGAAACTCAATTATAACGACTTTACGCCCACTTTTGTGGAGCATGTTTTGGCTAAAATGAGCAATTTTATAAGAAAAAGTTTTAAGAAAAACAGCATTTTTGTTTTTTTTTTATATTTTAATAAGCAATTTTATATGAAAAAATAACAAAAGTTTCACAAAGTTCAAAGCACAAAATAAAAAATTACAGCATTTTTGTTTTTTTTATATTTTAATATATCTACTATCAACATTTTCTCGACATGTTCCCAAAATTTGTCTTGCAGAAACTCAATTATAACAACTTTACGCCCACTTTTGTGGAGCATGTTCTGGCGAAAATAAGCAATTTTATATGAAAAATTTGATTCATTTCCACACTAGCTATTTATAATTGCAAAAGAAGAAAGGGATCATTTTTTGAGTATTTATACCAGGTTAATGATTTCGGTTATATGGGAGGTGGGCGTGTTAGTGGGCAAATTAGCATTTTACAGCTGCAAAAGAACTATGTGCACCAAATTTTATTGATCTAGGATAATTTTTGGGGGAGCTATTCCAGATTACCGATTTCGGTTATATGGGAGGTGGGTGCAGCATTCATTCAATTCGAACTAAATTTTGTGAGAATAAGTCCTCTACCATAAAACTCGTTTTCACTAAATTTCGTGATCCTTGAGCAACACCTTCTATTTTGGGCCAGGCGCTATATGGGCTCGTTACACTATGCGGCGCACTCTATTCTTTTGGCTGTAACTTTAAAATATTTTAAATTTCGGTCTAAAACTTTTAGAGTATATTTTTAAGATATATTTATTGCGAAAAATGTAAAAAACTTGATTTTTTGAATCCGTCACACTGAACTACTATCTACCTTTATTTCTGTGAAAAATTTGTTTCCCACGTTTAACCCATTTCCAGCTATTGGTGAATTTTTGCACCAGTAACTTTAGAATTTTCTCCAGGTCAGTGCGAAAGTGATATTACCTGGCACTGTAGGGATTATGTTAGTATGTACCTTTGACAATATACATTATTTTTGGTTTGAGGCGATTCGGTCGTTTACTTGGATTTTACGCCCTTGGATTTACTTGGATTTTACGTTTTTTATTTTTATTTTTGAAAATTCCGGAAAATTTTTTTAATCGCAATATCGAAAATTGGTTTTCAATAAAGCCCGTTTGCAGTTTTAAAATGGGCAGGTTCGGCTGTGTAGGTATGTGATACAGCTAGTGGTGCAAAAATGCATCAATCCGCTCAGCCCTTACCTGTGGAGGTTAAAATTTTAAATTTTGCCAGATAAAGTTTTAGGGTCATATATAGACTCGGGACGAAGTTTCATAAATTTTGTCCCAGTAGTTAAGGAGCCGCCGGAAATGAGTAAAATAAAACTTTATGGTTATTTCATGATTGTCTTTCTTTGAATAGGGCTGCCAGCTGTTAATATATATTTTTAAGTGACAACCCTATTATAAAAACATTACATAATTTTCAAATCCTGACAGTGGATTCGGATTCAGCGACCAATTTTTACCTAGATTTCCTTGTTTACCTGTTCACTTGTGATTTTGAACCTATTACCGCTTAGGTATTCTGTGGAAAAGGGCTCTGACGGTCGCATTTCGCGAAAAAATCGAAATGTACAAAGTAGCAAGGACATTTTTAGCCATGTTTGCATTCTCAGTTCACTTCTGATCGCGCTAAACTATCACGTAACTAACTGAAAAATATATTTGAAGCAAAGTGATAATAGTTAATTATTGGTAACAGTGATGAATGCTTATAAAAAACGTTATCCAAACAAGCAAAATAGTGTATAGAAGGAAGTGGTTACAATTTTGTTTTCCAACCGATTCACGTGAATGTCAAGTTCTTCATAAAAATATAAATATTCAGTTCAGTCTTGATCAGGAAATCGCCGCGTAACGACCTGTTTTTCGCGTTCTCTATATTGAGTGTTTTTTTTTTATAATCATCGTAGCTACGGGCTACTGTTTTTCTTTCCCCGAAGAGAGTTTTTCTTCTCTCTTTAGTTTTTTTTTTTTTTTCTCTCTTGTAGTATTAAAAACTGAAAACTATTTAACTAAATAAATCTTTAAAGATCCTTGAAAGTGTTGAGGGTCAATCAAAAATGATTGGCCTCAACCATAATAGGTTTAAACTCCTTGATCCGGATCTAAACCATCATGCAGCAAGACCATTAAAAACCAAACGTAAAATCGCTGAAGATTTTGTGACATTGCCAGAATTACAACAAAATGATGACCACATGCCGCGTTATATAACCATCACAGCAACCAGCCAAAAAGAATCAGAAAACACTCGTCCTATAATATAATGTATTTCAAATCGAAAAAGGTCTCAATTTCATTTCACGTGATTATTCAGAGGTTCTTGAACTGAAATCAGGCGATTTAATGGTAAAAACTCTTAACCGAAAAGCTGCCGACAAGTTCATCAAAGCTGCATACGTCGACATCGTACCCGTTAAAATTGCCTATCATCGTACGCTGAATTCAAGTCAAGGAAGAATATTCTCCAGAAAAATAATTAACCTTTCAGATCAAGAACTAATTGAAGGATTGAAAGCCCAAAAAGTCATTGATGTAAAAAAAATAACAAAAAAAGTCGATGGCTCTATTGTTCCAACCGGGGCAGTTATAATCACTTTTGATCTCATTAAAAGACCAGAATACATAAAACTTGGTTGGGAAAGAGTCATTGTGGACGAATATATACCAAATCCGATGAGATGCATTAACTGCCAAAAGCTTGGGCACACGAAGAAGTGGTGCCGCAATGTAGCCGTGTGCCAAGAGTGTGGACTTAATCCCCCACACGAAAGCTGTACTCGTAAGTTTTGTGTTAACTGTGAAACCAACTCACACACTTCAAATGACTCGGGATGCCCTAGTTTTTTAAAACATAAGGCAGTCATAAAAATAAAAAATGACAAAAGATGTTCTACTCGTGAAGCTTGGAAAACGTACAACATTAATCCATCAGCGCATACAATTGAGCCATTCACTAAACAAAAACCTAAAACAACCTATGCCGACATTGCCAAAGAAATTGTACCAACAAATACCGCCATGACCACCACAAACAAAATAAACAACAAACCTTCCGTAATAAAAAACACCACAGACAACTCTAACGAACCAACAGAAAACTACAGCATACACAACAAACAAGAAGCATCAACTAATTACAATAAATCATATGATACAAGCACTAACAACATAGAATTTACAGCTAATCACTACACAAACACTCAATCTAAAATTACTCTTAATAACAACACAGAAATTTTGCAAAACGAGACCGAAATTATGGACACCGAAATTGAAGAAACAGTTACTCCAATAGAATACAACACTCAACACAACGTAACTCTCTCTCCGTACTCCTCTCAAATATACACTGATTTAATAAACCAAATTAAACCACATCATTCCACTCCCAAATAAAAACAAACACAGCCACACATGCAACCAAGTTAAACCCAACATTTAAACACATAAAAAATATTTTAATTTAATATGAACCTCGGTATAAACATTAAAATTATTCAATGGAATATGCAAGGTTTTCTAAACAATAAATTTGCACTAGAAAATCTAGTGGCTAAACATAAACCTGACATTATATTATTACAAGAAACCCATATAGTCAAAAAAATCTACACCTATTACACCTACCACATTACAAAATATTTCACCACAACAAACAATATTCGTACGCTAAATCTGGTATTGCAATCCTTGTTCTAGAGACAATGAATGTTTCAGATCACAAAGTTTCAACAAACAACTTACTCTTTCAGTCAATTACAATACATGGATTAACGGACCTGCACATAACAAACATTTACAAGGAAATAGACATTTATTTGACACCTCAGCTGCTAGACGACATTCCCAGATTCTCATTGGAACATCATCTGATCGTTGGAGATCTAAATGCGCACAACACACTATGGGGTTCTCAAAATACACAGAGAAGCGGCATTTTGTGGGAAACCTTTACTAATGATCGAAATCTTATAGTGCTGAACGACGGTTCACCAACGCTACTCAACACTAGAAATACACTAACAGCAGTTGATGTTTCAATGGCTAGTGAAGATTTAGCACCGGTCTTGCACTGGAACTGTTTTCCTCAACCCGAAGTATGCGATCATATCCCAATTCTGATTTACAATCATCTCTCAACGAAACCAAGAAAACAAACACCTAGATTTATCGACGCTAAAGCGGACTGGGATCGCTTTAAGAAAATTACACAGGCACTAAATTCAAGCTTTACTGAAACAACCCACGTAAACAAAGAAGCAGCACAAATAAAAAAGATCTTGCGAAAAGCGGCTAACGAAGCCATGCCCTTTAGTAGAGAACAAAAACAACGTAACAGTCCTGTATGGTTTAACTCTGAAATCAGCAAATTGATATCTAAAAAAAATGAAGCCTGGAAAATGTTCAAGGCCACAAGAACGCAAATCAACATTATTAAATACAAAAAATTTTCTGCACAAGTAAAGAGAAGCTGTAAGCAAGCAAAGCAGAACACCTGGAATATTTTTTTAAATTCTCTCAATCCAACAATGGATATCAGGGTACTTTGGAGCAAAGTAAAGAAAATAAAAACACAACATATTCCAAACTTTCCACCAATTTTTCAAAACGGTGCAGTTTTAACACATCCTGAGACTATATCAAATGCGTTTGTCAAAACGTGGAGCTCAATAAGCTCGAACCTGGCTTTTGACTTAGATCTTGTCAATGAAAAAAGAAAAATAAATATTGATATCATGGAGGATAAGGAACCAATATTAAACTATGTACTGAGTGACATAACATTACATGAATTAGACACGACACTCCATAATACAAAAGGTAAAACTCCATCTTTGGATAAGATCACATATTCGATGCTCAACAATGCTTCAACAACAACAAAAAATCGACTGTGTAGGCTTTATAACAGCATTATAAATTGCAGTGTGTATCCACATGACTGGAAGAATGCGCTTTTATCTCCGATTCCTAAGCCCGGAAAAAATCCTAACGAAACGGAAGGTTACCGACCAATCTCACTTTTACCTGTTCTATCTAAAGTATTGGACAAAATATTAGCTCAGAGACTTTGGAAATGTAGCGAAGGGAAAATGCTTGACGAACAACACGCATTCCTCCCAAATCGAGGTGTTCATACCTTATGTCACTCTCTTGAAGCACAAATAAAGAAAAACATCAAAGATAGGAAACATAGCGTAATTTTGTCCGAAGACCTCGAAAAAGCTTTTGACCGTGTCATGGCTACCCAAATCATCGTAGAACTTCACCAATGGGGAATCCCCAAAAAAATGCTAAAACTAATACTTTCTTTTCTATCTCATAGAAGAATTACAGTAAAAGTGGATGGGTTTCTATCACACACACTTAATTTAGATAATGGGGTGCCCCAAGGCTCACCACTTTCTGTTGTACTATACAATGCCTATGTAAATTCTCTAGCAAGGGTTTTGAGAAATTCCGAGGGAATCGATTTCTTGGGCATCTACGCTGATAATATATTTGCTGTCTCATCGGGGACAGCCGAACAAATCACAACCAGCCTTAACTATCTGGATAACAAAATAAATCACTGGGCCAAGACAACAGGAGCGCTGATACCTATTAATAAAGCAGAAGCACTTCATGTATGCAAGAGATACAAATGTGATAAATCACCAATGAGGATAAGAGACACAAATATCACAATATCTTCTAAACTGAGAATACTTGGAGTTACATTTTCAAACAATGCACTCTGGAATGAGCATTCTAGATCTATTGTGGACAAATTAAACAAAATCAATAATCTTTTAAAAGTTATATGCTCAAGAAAAAAAGGACCGCACATAGAAAGTGCTATTTCAATTTGTAAATCCCTGACTACAGGCGTTATCCAACACTACATAACGTTGTATGGTTGGACTTCTATAACTAATAAAAAAAAGATAAATGCAGCAATAAATAAATGCTTTAGAACAGCTTCTGGAATTCTTACAGCAACACCACTAGATGCGCTCAGAATAGAGGCTCGTTTTCACGATTTTGATTGGCTTCTTTACGATAGGTCATCGAAACTTGCTTCCAAGGCACTTACCATAAGATCACACGCGCTGCATGATTTATGTTGGAGCTTACTCTATCGCAACGAGGATAGTAAAAATGAAAGCGGCTGCGGGCTTCGCAACATTATGAACCACCTATACGAAACGAATGCACCGCTACCACCCAAGCCAACCAGGGAGACGATTGACGAAAACCTAAACGTGATCATCGACATATCCCTTAACACTTTTAAAAAATCTAACAGTAACTCAAACGTTTTTAAAATGCATTATTTACGATACAAACACAATTTCTCGCCCACTTTAACCTTGTTTACAGATGGTTCCTTCTCGAAAGGCCAAACCTCTTATGCTATGGTGGAAGAGGTATCTGATAATAATTTCCAAATAAAAAGTCAAGCCCTACTGCCTTTATATGCGGGCATATTTAATGCAGAACTCGCAGCTATTAAATCAGCCGTATGCTACGCAGCCCAATCCAACAAAAATACCTTGATATGCTCAGACAGTCTCAGTGCTGTAAAATCTCTGAGAAACAGAAATTCGGTCTTCTTTAAATACGTTTTTGAAGGCATTGAAACACATAACATCATTAACATTTTCTGGATACCAGGACACATCGGAATAGTTGGAAATGAAGTTGCTGATAAAACCGCAAAAGAAACACTTACAATGCCGCTTGTAATAACAGTACCATGTTTACCATCAATCATTACCAACTACACTAAAACTACCCAAGCGGAATCGAACCAAACCCTCTGGAATACATCCACTTCATTCTTACACAAACATAACAAATCAACAGGACGGCCTGGATATAATTCTAATTTCACTCGCCAGGAATGCATAAAAATTGCTCGAATAAGAGTCGGTACCACAATTTTTAGCTCTCAGCACTACTACAACCAAAGTAGTCAAATGGAATGCAACCACTGCCATGTCGTCCTATCAGTTGAACATATCTTAGATGAATGCCCACAATCAAAAACAAATATCCCTATTAATATGGCGTTAGACTGTAGTAAACAAGAGACCATCAAGATCATAAACAAAGCCTTAACAAAACAAAATTTACTGTACAACGACATATAAAAATAAAATTTTGGTGCAAAATGGCCTCTGCAGCCCAGCACCTTCACATATACTTTGTAAATTAATTTACAAAATATAAATTAATAAATAAATAAAAAATAAATAAATATTCAGTTAAGAAACATTAACCCGCTGTGATATTTCTTTATCTAGATAACGATTGCCACACAGTAAGATATTTAAAACAGAAATAAAGTTCAATGCTTTTACATGTGAGTTTCGGAATATACTGACGAGACTCTTAAATACTTGCCAAGGCATAGCGCATAGACAGCAGTTAAACATATTTAAAAATTAAATATAATTGCGTGTCATGCAAAAAAAAATCTATTGTTTTTTTTTATAAGTATAATACATATATCGTCATATGAAATCAAAAAAGACGTAATTTACCAAAAATCGACTTTTTGAATGAACTTGATTGACCGTATCAAAATACGTGTTCCTGCAATTTTACACTCCTACAACTAAAACCGACGTTTTTATAAACAAAATTTAAAAATCCATTAGTGCAAGTACTTTAAAATGTTTTTGCTTCTGTAAAATTTTTTAAGTATTTAATTTATTTTTAAACATTTTAATTGTATAATACAATTGAAGTATTTATTGTAAGAACATGAAATAGGTCTGAAATTTAATAGGGAACATCTGAAATCTCTTCAGTCAGTTTTGGTAATTCATTACGTTTTGTATCAAGTCTAAAAAATCGCATTTTTTATCATGTGGCTTATCATGTTAATGCAATAGGTCCTTCAATTGAAATGAGAAACTCAAATTTTGTACACATAAAACTGCAAATATTTGTATTTTCTTAAAATTTAAAAAATGTTTTGTTATAAATAAGTTAAGGTGCAATACTTTTGTTTTCCTCTAGACAAATTCAAGGTTTCGGTATGAAAATAAGCCGAAATTTAAATTTTTAATTCAATGCATAAGTTAGTTTTTAAAAGTTTTCAAAAAAAATCTTTTTTCGGATAGGTGCTCGTACATTTTATGTAAAAAAGTTTTATGGTTTTAGCTTTAAGAGTAGTTTGATGTTTTTTGTTAAGTTTGTAAGCATATATAGAAAAAATCCGTCATCTCTAAAACACCAACTTATGCCGGGAGCAGGAATTTGTTCATGCACTTAAACTATGTACACTACTTAACACAAAGCAGGCTGCTTTCAATTATCCCATTTAAGAGCACTATATCTATAGATCTAAGTTTTCATGCCAATTTGATTTTAATTTTGAAAAAAATGTCTCAATAAAATTGAATTGGGAATAAATGTAGGCACAAGTATGAATTGGAATCAATATTTAAAAAATGTTTGCATACTAGGCAACAATCACGCTAAATCAAATGATTTAGCCAAAATAATTGTTATTGAGTTAATAAGACTTAAAATGTTATCAGCAGTTACGCCAATCGGGTAACTAGTATTTTTATATATAAAAATATATTGTTTTCTAAGATAAAACATTTTTAATCGTTTTTCGCACAATTTGGGTTTTCTGTTAATTTTGTGTTAATTGCTCACACAACGTGTTGCAAGATATTTATTTATTTATTTCATTGTAATACAAAAGCCTTATTGGCCAATTAACATATTACCAGTTTAATAGTAGCATATTCGAGAGAAAACTTAACTAATAATACATATACCTTTATATACAACCTCCCTTAACAGTATATGATATTTAATAGCCTTCATTTAAGATTAGAATTTGAAGATCCCAAGTTAGCGGAAAGAAAAGAAGTCAGAGAAAAAAAGATAGTTTAAAAATTAAAAGTGGTCAACAAAAAGGATTTTTAAAAGTAATATATTTAAACTGTTGAATGAAGAAATTCTTTGAGCTTAATTTTGTAGGTGGTTAAGGTGCATGTGAAAATACGAAGATGAATAGGGAGCCTATTCCAAATACGAGCTGTTCGTACCAGAAAAGACCTTTCAAACGTAGAACAATCTATTCTAGGGTAGATTATCTGAGGATTCCTAGTAGAGCGACTAAACACAAATTTCTGAGCCAAGTATTGTGGCACGTTGGTTTTCACAAGCTTATAAAAACACAACATCAATCTATTATTTATATATTGATGAAAGGAACAGTTTAAAAACTTAACGACATACGAAGATATGTGTTCTCGTCTACGAAGACCACAGACAAAACGTACAATATTATTGACAATGACTTGAACTCGTTTAATGTTAAGAGCTAGCGTACCAGAATAAACCTCGATGCAATATGTTATACTGGACATAAGAAGAGCATTGCCAATATTATATTTTACACTTAAAGGCAGATACAAACTAGTATTGTAAAGTTTCCTCAAAGTAAAACCTATTTTAGAACTTAACGCATTGATATGGGCATCAAAATGTAGCTTGTTGTCAATGAAAACACCAAGGCATTTGATACAATTAACAAATTGTATCTTCTCATTGTGTAGACTTATATTCAAATGGTCTTCAAGTAGCCTAGAAGGGTTAAATTGAATGAATTTGGTTTTTCTGGCATTTAAACTTAAATAATTTTGTGACATCCAGGAGGATATATTAGAAAGATTATAGTTGACTAAGGACTCGAGTACATCTTTAAACTGACACTCACCCGTACACAGAAGTTGGATATCATCAGCAAAAATAAAGGGCTTACACGCATTTAAATCAACAGCATTAACGATATCATTCAAATACAACATAAAGAGTAATGGTCCAAGTACAGATCCTTGTGGGACCCCAGAAACAATATTAAGCAGGCTGGATGCAGAACCATTGTACACAACAAATTGTTTACGATCACATATATATGAAAACAATAACCTACACGCAGTATTTGAAAAATTAAACATGGTTTTTAGTTTGTTTATTAACTTCGAGTGATTGATTGTATCAAATGCCTTTGATAAGTCTAGGGACACCAAAATACTTATTTTGTTGGCATTGACGTTATGTCTAATAGAGTCTGTTAGGCCAAGAAGAAGTGTTGCCGTAGAATAGCCATTTCGAAAGCCATATTGGTACCCAGCAATTATAGAATGCCGATTAGTATATTCCATTATTTGATTTTTTATTGTTTTCAACAACTTTAGAGAGTACAGGTAATATACTTATCGGCCTAAGATTCTCTATATACTTAGAAGAATTGTTTTTGGGAATCGGCACAACTCTAGCCACTTTCCAAGATGAAGGAAATTTGGAGGACGTAAGAATACTATTAACGAAAAATAACAAATGACTTTGAATGTAGGGGAGAATTATTTTAATGAATTTTAAAGGAATGTTATCATTTCCAATAGCATTCGACTTGACACTCCAAATGGCTTCAACAAGTTCACTTTCAGAAATATTTTTAAAGAAGAAACTATCTTCCCTATCCAAATGCTCCTCAAAATCGAATGGGTTGGCGTTATAATTATTCTGATTATTAACAAAGAAACTATTTAAACAATCAACATCAAATTCTTCACTTGTCTCAATTGAGTTTAAACAACCACTATTTCTTAAGGTATTCCACATTTGTTTTGAATTAAGACCCTCAAATAGTCGAGCTCCAGACTCCCTTTTAAATTTACGTATAACGTACTTAGCACGATTACGATATTTACAGAAAGTTTTCTAAGTATGTTCCGATCTATCTTGTAAATATGCTTTAAAAGCAATATCACGCATAGATTTAACGAAAATGATCTCTTTAGAATTCAACTTATTACCTTGAGTATACTTAATTTTATATTTAGTTATAGGGACAAAAGAAAAAGCTTCAGTTAAAACTGCATTCAATACACTACACTGCTTATCTATGTCACTGGTGGAGTACATTTCACTGAAATCAATTCCAGTCATAAATAAATTCAAATGCTCATAATTTATTGCTCCATAATTCCGATACTCAACAAACTTATCCTCGCGAACAATTGGAAAGTCAAGAGAAACAAATAAAAAGGCATGGTGAGAAATTGTTGGTGATAACATTTGTCCTGAAAGTTTCACGATGTTCGGATCACTAATCAGAATAAAATCAATTAGAGACGTTGAGTTATTATAAGAATCGTAATGAGTTGGAAGCGAATTGTAAAGCCATGGATCGAAGACTGGTTGACTTAGTCATATCAAAGAGATTATGATTGAAGTCACCAACAATAACAACATTAGAGTATCGCACGAACAAATCACCTAACAAATTTTCAAAGGACACAATATCACCACGAGGTAAATATACAACACCAATTAATAGTTTTTGGAAATTGTGACAAATTTCTACAAAAAGAGCCTCACAGACACCATACTCAGTAGAACGAAAGACAACTTTATATTTGATTTTTTTCGATATAAAAAGACCTACACCACCACCTCTTACATTCGGACGATCACTTCTGCAAAATGTATATCCTGGAATATCAACTGCAGCATTCGATATATATGGTTTTAGCCACGTTTCAGATACACCAAAAACATCCAAAAAACAGCCACTAAGAATGCATTCAATTTCATCCAATTTTGATGATTGAAAAGATGGCTTAAAGCTTTGACAATTAACATGACCAACATTAAAATTTAAATTATGTTTATGCAGCATTTTATCTTTATTTTTAACTTTGGTACTAATTGTTTTATATCTATTATCTAATAAAGGGCTGCACAATTACATTTGAATCGCTGTACAAAACATTTGTGGGGATCGCAATTACTTTCGTTCTCTCACTCTCATTTGTGGATAGCGTTGGCGTGAGCGAAAATTGTAGGTAGTGTGCGTAAGTGAAAAACCGGTTGAAAGCAATACAAATAATAAATTGTCTATCGCGTTTTAGTAATGTACATAAAAATAACTTGCAAGAGAAGTACAAGTTGGCAAGTACTTGAAACACTATTTCAGAAATTTAGAAGATGGATTTGCAGTTGCATGTTTTAATTTAAATATATATTTTATTAAAAAGAAAAAACCTTTCAGATAAGCATAACGAAAGCACAAAAAAATTTTCAAAAATATTAACTTTATGTGTGGTAATATAAATTTATTAATTATTAATGTTTAAATGTAAAAAGATCATTTTAGTTTAAAAAATAATAAGTTTAAAATCGCCGCTCACAATTTTTACTTTTAAAGCTTCGTTATTAATATTAACCTCTATTAATATTGTTATTTACAGGATTATAATTCAATTATAATATATTAATTATAATTCAATACTTACTTACTTCATTAATTTCCATTGTTTTAAGTTAACTCTTACTTTATTTTTTCTTTACTTATGCTTTCATTAGCAACTGATAATGACTTCTGCTTTCAGCATACGCAAATATTTGCAGTATTTGCAGAACTATACAGTTTTTTTTCATTTGCCGAGATAGCGACCGATAATTACTGTAATTGATGAGAGCAAGTTGCGTATGCATTTAATCTGAGAGAGAGAGAGTTAAAACATTACTTTTTCTGTGAGCAGCAAGCAACGGTTTTACGCTATTTCTTTGCTTAATTCTGCTACAAATGATGTGCCTAGCTAAAAGTACTTGGTGGAATCAAAGAAGCAAATACATTTGTGCAGCCCTTTATTATCTAATATACTTAAGAAAACTATACAAACTTACTATAATACTCATTAAATTATAAAAGTGAAGATACACTCCCTGAAATGTTGCTAAAACTATAATTAAACTATTCTACGACATATTTTGCTTTGTGGCAGCATCTAAATATGTATTTAACTAACATTGCTATGCAATATATACCAGTTAATGCAAAAAAATAGCTACCATAAAATATGTATTGGTCACGAGGTGCGTAACCTAAACCGGCATCAGTGACTACAAATATTGTCATAAGAGTCTGTAGCACCAGTGCAGCTAATGTGTTTAAACCAAAAATTAAACCAAAACTATCATCGCTTAGATTTTCCGCCACTGTAGCACTTGCGATGGTGATAACAAAAAAGTAAATTATACCAAATAGAATGTACATGACATAGGAAACAATGATCAAATCAGTGATGGCAGATATAATGAGAAAAGTACCCATTAATAAGGAACATATGGTTAAAATCCATGAGTGCCACCTCTGGTGACGACTGCTACTCATAAGACCAGCAATCATTGCACCAACAGCACCCAGCAGCGTAACAGTGGCCTCAACAGCTCCATTGTAGACACTTTCATGATTTGGTTCAATTTCCTTCCAAAGAAATTGAACATAGGATATTACTTGCAATTGTCCACTTGTGGCCAGAGCCCACCAAATGCTCCATTGCACCACGACAGGCTTACTATAGGCAGTCACAGTATGCTCATAGAGCAAACGTATTGCATTACGCCACGAAAATTTCGGCGTTGCAGCAGTTTGTCCTGTTAATGTTGAAATGAAAACAAAATTTAATAAAAATTTGGAAATATTTAAAAGAATACATTTTTACCAGTATCTGTTACATTAAACGGGCTTAGATTAATGTCCACCATTGAATCTTGATCACTATTAGGTTTGCCAATCTTCAGCTCGTTCGTATAGAAGTACAAACTTTTATTTGCCGTGGGCAAGGCAATAGCTATAAAAAGAGATACCACTTGTGAACCAAACGATATATAATTGAGCTCTCGATAGTTCATGGTTTCAGTGGAAACAAGCACCTGCGCCAGCACGCCTCCCAAAAACTTGCCACACAAGATAGCCGCACGTGTGTGTCCCGTAACAATTTGATAGCGATCTTTTTCCACCTTAGCATATATGTATGTGTAGTAAGCCACCTCACTGGCCACGAATGTACCATAGAACAACTGACCAATCTGTAGTTCAGTAAGAGTCCGCGTCCATATCTTAATGGAAAAAAGCACTATACCCGCACATGCTGACAGTACGATGATCGGCTTGTAACGCAACATATCTGTGACCAGGAAGACGATCACAAGTTGTGCCAGTACAGCATATGTGCCAAACGGATAGATTTCCTTATTTACCTGTTCACTAGAGATGTTGAACCAATCACCGCTTAGGTATTCTGTGGCGAAGGGCTCCGAAGGTCGCATGTCGCGAAAAAATCCAAATGTACAAAGCAGCAAGGATATTTTTAGCCATGTTTGCATTCTCAGTTCACTTCTGATCGCGCTTAACTTATCACGTAACTAACTGAAAAATCACGTAATGGATTTTTAGTTGATCCACTGTGTTTTTAATCGTAGTGCCCTTTTTTTGTATATAAAACGAAAGCTTATTTGAAACACAGTGATAATTGTTAATTATTGATAACAGCGATGAATGTTTATAATAAAGATACCAATTCGAGTGGAGCAACAACAAAGGTGCACTCAAGCGCGAGGTCAAATGCATTTAGACAAATTAATATTCTATTGAAATTGAGGAAAATAATGAGTCAAACTATTTCGTATTTTCCGTTATTTTTTTAATTGTTCTTCTGACCACTTAGCAACTTTTGTTATACATTTGTTGATGGTAATTGTTTTATTATGGTTTCGCACGGTGATCGATGTTTTAATTCTTTGCACTTGGTGCCTCATTAGAAGCGTACAAATCTAAGAAAAATTTCTAAAAATTTAGCTGAAAAGTGGACATGTTCGTCAAGTGTTTACGTGTGTGCATTCTGTAGAAAAAGACTTTTATGTGAAACACCTCCAGTCCGTAATGAAGATCTACGGCAGTTGCCTTGCATTGAAACATCTAGTGAATATTCGGAAGACACTCAAGATGAAGCGTTCATATCCGAAGATAAACCAAATTCGTCAAAACCTAACACAACAGAAAATGAAGAAATTTCAATAGAATATTAATTTGTCTTAATGCATTTGACCTCGCGCTTGAGTGCACCTTTGTTGTTGCTCCACTCGTAACACAAGCTCTGTCTGGGTGGTGAAATTAGCTTGTAGGTGCATTTCACGCATTCCCTTTTGTGCGGTATCCGGATGGATCGCTTGCTTAAACGACCCCACTGGTGGGCGGCTCGGATGAGTTCTTTTGTGCATGCGTTGGTATTGTTGATGAAAATATGTTGGCCAATCGTGGGTGTTATTGGATCGCGGTGCAATTCGTCCTCGTCAATGTTTATGTTGTTGTTGCTCCTCGCGCCTCCATACAGGTACGTAAAACAAAATAAATATACAACTTATATAAAGTGCAATAAGTGAAAAAATAGCAGATATGTATTTTATCACAAATTAATTAAACGAAGATTGTGTGCGGAAAAATTTATCTTAAGATTTTGCATCGTCACAACCTATCATAGATCATTGTTATATTGGGGGTTGGAATTAGTTTTAAAGGTTTTCTAAGAGATGGCGTAACTATCAATAGATCGCAACGGGCACACCTGTGACTATATTCATTTCAAAGCACATTGTCTAAGCTTCATTTTTCAATACGTGTCATTCCACTGAAGTGTAAACAACATATATTTTTTTCTCTGTGAACATGTCGACTTTCGTTCCAACAGAACGCAATTTGCGGGAAGGTTTACTTTTGTGCTTCCATTTGAAGAAAAAAGTGGTTGAAGCACAACGCACGCTTACTGAGGCTAACGGGGACTATGCTCCATCGATTTCTACTTGTGAGTACTGGTTCCGTCGGTTTAAAAGTGGTGATTTTGATACGGAAGACAAAGAGCGTCCGGGCCAGCCGAAAAAGTTTGAAGATGAGGAATTGGAGGCTTTACTCGATGAAGACCCGTGTCAAACCCTTCAAGAATTGTCAGAATCATTGGGAGTCGACTTATCAACGGTCGGCAAACGCTTGAAGGCCATGGGAATGATTCAAAAGCAAGGAAATTGGGTGCCGTACCAGTTGAAGCCGAGAGACGTTGAACGGCGATTTTGCATGTGCGAACAACTGCTTCAACGGCATAAAAGGAAGATTTTTTGCATCGTATTGTCACTGGCGATGAAAAGTGGATCCATTACGATAATCCTAAGCGAAAAAAATCGTGGGGACCACCCGGCCATGCATCAACATCGAGGGCCAAGCCGAATATTCATGGCGCCAAGCTTATGCTGTGTATTTGGTGGGATCAGAAGGGTGTCGTGTACTATGAGCTGCTAAAACCTAACGAAACCATCACTGGGGAACGCTACCAACAACAATTGATGCAATTGAGCCGAGCATTAAAGGTTAAACGGCCGGAATATGCCAAAAGACACGACAAAGTGGTTTTTCAACATGACAACGCACGGCCACATGTTGCAAGAACCGTCAAGGAAACGTTGGAGGCGCTGAATTGGGATGTGCTACCCCACCCGCCTTATAGCCCAGACATAGCCCCTTCCGACTACCACCTATTCAGATCGATGACGCATGGCTTGGCTGAGCAGCGCTTCACTTCTTACGAGGATACCAAAAAATGGGTCGATTCGTGGATTGCCTCAAAAGACGAATCGTTCTTCCGGCGCGGAATCCATATGCTGCCAGAAAGATGGGAAAATGTTGTAGCTAACGATGGACAATACTTTGAATAATATACATTGTACCGTTGTTTCTAAATAAATGCTCAAAAACCGAAAAAAAAACCTTTAAAATTAATTCCAACCCCCAATAGCTTAAGTACGCTTAAACAGGCTAGCACATATTAATATTGCAGCGTTTTAATAAGCTTTTTCGCAAAACAACCGACCTAAGCAAGCGTCTGGTACCACGATCTGTGGGACACGTATAAACATAAATTCATTTATCTCTTAAAGTAATGCAGATCCCAATCTGATATTTTTATTGTGTTATTTATATACTTTAACAAATATTTTAAAATTAAAACAAAAAAAAAAATAAACCGGCTTAGTTAATAAAATTTGAATATAAATCTTAACTTCCGGTCTTCTAAGAGAAAAAAAGTCAAGTTTCAAATTTGATTTCATAATAAAAAAGAACCGTTAAATTTCAATATAAATCACTATGTTTAATATTTTTGTAATTATTTTTTTTTTTCGAAAAAGTGCTTCAAAAAAATTCGTTTTTCATATTTTCCAATTCTGTTAAAGCCCATAACTTAACAACCAGGCCTCGTAAAAAAATGTGTGATTACAATCACACTTTCCAGAAGTACACTTAGGCGGAATGTGAACGAATTTCAGAATACAAATTTTTTTGTTGTCCGCTACACATGAAATGCCCCATATTTATTTTTTGTTGGAAAACTCAAAAAAACAAACAAGATTTGTAGGCCTTTTTTTTACTTTGGAGGCCCATAACTTTTAAACCAATTGCAAACCACCTGAAATTTTTTAGATTTGTGCTTAGGAGGTAAAAATCTACATAATGCGCAAAAATTAAAAATTAGGGTTGTCGCTATTCTTGAAATGTTTCCCGCATGCTAATGCTACGTTTATGCTAAATTCACTTACTTACTTACTTAGTTGGCGCTACAACCATATGTTCATCTTGGCCTCATCTAAGAATTTGCGCCAGCCATTTCTATCTTTCGCTTGCTGGCGCCAGTTGGAAATTCCAAGCTTCGTCAGGTTGTCCTCTACTTGGTCTTTCCAACGAAGATGCGGTCGTCCTCTTCTGCGTTGACCGCCGCTGGGATATACCGAATCGAATGTTTTCTTCACTGGAGCATCGTCTTTCATGCGCTGAACATGACCAAGCCAGCGAAGCCGCTCGATTTTAATGCGCTTGACTATGTCGATGTCAGCGTACAGCTCATACAGTTCATCATTCCACCGTATTCGGTACTCGCCATTGACGCTGATTGGTCCGTAGATCTTACGAAAAATCTTTCTCTCGAATGCTCCTAAAGTCTTTTCATCTAAACTGCTCAGCGTCCAGGTTTGTGATGCGTAAAGTAGGACGGGCATGATGAGCGATTTATAGAGCGTGATTTTCGTTCGTCGAGAGAGGGCTCTGCTTCTCAATTGCCTACTGAGCCCAAAGTAACACCTGTTGGCAAGAGTTATTCTTCGTTTGATCTCAATGCTAATGTCGTTGGTTGAATTAATGCTGGATCCCAGATAAACGAAGTTCTTCACAACCTCGAAGGAGGTATTGTCAACGGTAACGTGGGTTCCAAGACGCTGGGACTGTTTGTTTGTTGACACCAAGTATTTCGTCTTATCTGCATTCACTGATAGACCCATTCGACTTGACACTCTTTCTAATCTGGTAAATGCTGCACTGACTTCGTGCGTATTATGGCCAATGATATCTATGTCATCAGCATACGCAAGCAGCATAACACTCTTGTAGAATATTGTGCCACTACGTCTCAGATCAGCAGCTCGGATGATCTTTTCCATCATTAGGTTGAAAAAGTCAGACCTTGTCTGAAACCTCGTTTGGTAATAAATGGTGGGGAGAGGTGCTTCCCGATTTTAACTGCGCTGCTGGTGTTGCTCAGTGTCATCCTGCAAAGTCGTATTAGTTTTGCAGGAATACCAAATTCAGACATGGTGGAGTACAGGTGCTTCCTTATTGGGCTGTCGAAGGCGGCTTTGTAGTCGACAAAAAGATGGTAGGTGTCGATTTGTTTTTCTTGAGTCTTCTTTGTCGTAGCGTGAAAATCTGGTCGATGGTGGACTTTCCAAGTCTGAAGCCACACTGATAAGGTCCGATCAGATCGTTTACAATGGACTTCAATGTTTCACATAAAACGCTCGACAGGACCTTATATGCGATATTAAGAAGGCTTATCCCACGGTTATTGGCACAGATAGTGGGATCGCCTTTTTTGTGGATTGGGCAGAGCACACTGAGATTCCAATCGTTCGGAATGCATTCTTCCGACCATATTCTGCATAGAAGCTCGTGAATGCATTTAAGTAGAGCTCCGCCTCCGTTCTTAAACAGCTCAGCAGGTAAGCCATCAGCTCCCGCGGCTTTGTTATTTTTAAGCCGAGCTATAGCTGTGAGAACTTCATCATAGTCGGGCAGCGGAACCTCAACGCTGTCATCCAAAATTGGGGTTTCCGGAATACCATCTCTATTGGCGGGATTGTTGTCAGCGTCGCCATTTAGAAGCTTAGAGAAGTGTTCCCTCCATAACGTCAGTGTACTCTGGACATCTGTCACTAGATTCCCGTTTTCATCCTTGCAGGAAGAGGCCCTGGTTTTAAAACCATCGGCAAGGCGTCTTATTTTTTTTCGAAAAATTTTCGGGCCTCATTCCTGTCACCATACATCTCAATCTTATCCTGCTCGCGCTTTTCTGCCTCTTTTTTTTCCGCCTGAAAATATGTCTCTCTTCTCTCCTCTTTTCTTTGTATCACTCCTTAGCAGCGCGCGTTACAACTGACTGCAGGGTGGCTTTGTAGGCGGGATCGTTCTCTGCAGTGGCGTCGCGACACTCCTGGTCGTATCACTTGTTTCGGCGAGGGTGGTGGTAGCCAATTACCTCTTCAGCAGCCGCACGCATGGAGTTGGAAATGTGTGTCCACTGCGCGCATATATCATCGATCGGAGGAGTGCTTTGAAGCAGGAGTGAGAGTCGAGTGGCGAAAGCATCGGCTGTCTGTTTTGATTGCAGCTTGTCGACGTCTAGCTTTCTCTGTGTAGGGTTGCGTGTATTCTTAGCTGCGCATAGACGTGTACGGATCTTGGCTGCAACAAGATAGTGGAGGTACGTGGAGGTTTGAGTCGACTTAAGGCGATTTCACAAAGATTATGCTGGCCTCGCCAGGTTGAGACAGTCAGACATGTTACATTGTTCCATCGCCCCCAGTTTCCCCTCAAATAGAAACTGTTAATTTAACTAAAAGTTATATCAAAATTTAAGATTTTGTTGACTAAAGCGATGACGGGATGATAGAAGATTTCTCATTGACCTTAAAGGAAATACATATATAAAAAAACATTGAGCAATATTTATTTTAATTTTAGTGGCCACTATAATTTTTACTTAAAAATTTATAGTGGCTTATCTATTTTCCCATTTAGGAAAATGGTTTGGAAGCTTGTAACCATAAATAACCTATAATTACTGATACAGTGCTTTGAGAAATCAGCGGGGCATATTTCCTTATTTTTGTTTCTGTTTCGTGTCTGTAGAAAACGAGTTTTAAAATTTGTATGGATTATCGTGTTTTTACAGAAATAATTTTTACTTTTTAATTTGTAGTAGATTGCTGTGGTGGCATCTAAAATCAAAACCTTTGCGAATAATCCTAAATCAGATAATTATTTCGATGTTTACATTTTAATGCATATTAGGTTATGCAAGAAACACCGATATTTGTGTCCTATCTAGGTTCAGTGAAATAACGCCCAAAATAAAAAATTAAATAAAGCCTAAAACTTTCCAAAATTTTGAAACTGGGCTTTATTTCATTTTTATATTTTGGGCTTTGTTTCATAATGAAATAACGCCCAAAATATAAAAATGAAATAAAGCCCAAAAATTTTCAACCCAAATTTGGGCGTTATTTCATAATGAAATGTTGGGTGTTACTTCATTATTATTCATTATATTAATATGATTTATATATATATATATATATATATATATATATATATATAAATCATATTAATATATATATATATATATATATATATATATATATATAAATCATATATATATATATATATATATATATATGTATATATATATATAAATTAATTAAAGAGAAAAATTTTATATAATAAAATAAAAATTTTAGGCTTTATTTTATCTTAATCGCATGAAATAAGGCCCAAAATAAGATACGAAATTAAGCCCAAAAATGTTCCATATTTAACTATTAAGTTGGCTGATTCTTTTAAGGCCACCAATAACAAGGCCATATTTGGATTTATCTTTTTTCTATTTTTATATTTCACCGTTTCTTTTTTTATTTTTTAATTTTTAATAGTTTTCTTGTTCGTTAATTATTTTATTAATAAAAATGATTCTCAACCATTTAAGGAATTATTTATTTTTATGTTTTAGGCGTTATTCCAAATTTTTTTTGGCTTTGTTTCATATATTATTTTTTTTTTAACGTTATCTATCTTTGTTATTCAGCATATGGCCCATTAAAAAGATAATTATATCCAGAAGTACTGTAGACAGCGAGGCCGGTGGTGGACTTACTAAGGGTTGTAATCTCTAAGCAGCGGCCGAAGGCCGCCTATAACAAACAGAATTATATGCAGAAGTACTGAAGAAAGCGAAGCCAGTGTTGGACTTACTGAGGCTGAGGGTTGTAATCCCTAAGAAGCGGCAAAAGGCCGCCTATTAATAAAATAATTATATCCAGAAATACTGTAGACAGCGAAGCCAGTTTTGGACTTGTTCCAATGGTGCTGTTTTAAGTAAAAAAGGGGTTATATCTTATGAAGTTATATATGGAATGTCATGTTTGGTACCTTGTTGAATAGATATTGGGCGTTATATCATTTTTTGGGCTTTATTTAATTTTTGATTTTGGGCGTATTTCATTTTTGTAAGCCCACAATATTTTGGGTCTTATTTAATTTTCAACTTGGACGTTATTTCAGTTTTTGGGCTTTATTTCATTTTTTATTTTGGGCGTTATTTCATTTTTTATGCCCAAAATATTTTGGGCTTTATTAAATTTTTTATTTTGGGTGTTATTTCCCCGAACCTCCTATCTATGTATAACTTAATACTTATCATCATCGAAAGCCTGTACAAAGAGAGTTATATACCTTGATGTCACCAGCAATGCCTTGATCCTGTAAAATAAATTCCTATAGAAAAATATTTTGCACGGAATACAACATTGGAATTAAATTGCCCAAATCAGATACATGCAAGTTTTGTGATGAAACAAACATAAAAATTGAAGTAGCAAAACTAAGCAATATTAACGATGAAGTTCAAAAACTGACAGATATTTTAAATACACAAAAGGCCGCTGCTAAAGTAATGCAAAATTTACTTAAATCTGAGACAGAACGTTCTGTCCACAGCTCTAATAAAAAATGTGTAATATCATTCGATTTATAACAAGCCTTGCCAATGCCCAAACTTACCACTGGGCCTGCTTTTTACTGCCGAAAAGTTTGGCTTTATAGCATCGGAGTACATGACTGCACGAATGATCAGGGACACATGTTTGTTTGGACAGAAAATGTTGCAAAACGTGTAACGGAAGAAATTTCATTTGTATTACTCAAGAATGTTAGTAAAAAAACTAATGTTGATGATCTTGTTATTTTTACAGATAACTGTCCGAGCTAAAATAGAAAAACCGGCTTCTAATGTCTTTTTGGCTGCAACTTGTAAAAGAAAAAAAAAATCAGATATCGCTTACAACGCACTGTACAAAACAAAAATTATGAATTCGTCTAAAATTTGATTTATCGTGCTAACGCAAAACATTTTGGTTAATTTTATGCGTTCGATACTATCATTTTCGATTCAATCATCTCTATTGCAATTGATATTAAAGTTTTATAGGTACTGAAGAAAAAAATTGATAATTAATCTTCTGAACGAATTCTGGGTGTGTTGAATAAACGAAAATAAAACGAAATATTTGTTTTTGTAATAATAAACCCTTAAAAAAAAACAAAAATACTTTCTTTTATCTAATATATAAAATTCTCGTGTCACAATGTTAGTTACCATATTCCTCCGAAACGGCTTAACCGATTCTTATGAAATGCACATTTTTATGCATATTCAGTAAGTCTGAGAATCGGCTACTATCTATTTTTCAAACTTCTAAGTGATAAGGGGTGTCTACCCCAAAAAATTTTTTTAAAATTTTTTTGATAAATTTTTTTTAAAAATTTTTTTATTATGTGGCATTAAAAAATACATACAACCCTAAATTTTTACTTTTCTATCACCAACCCCTGCTTTTTAACAGTCATTTTCATAATTTTATCATTTTTTATCCCGCTCGATTACATCAATTATTATCACTTGGTAAGTTATGCCCTCCATGTGTCTATCGGTGTCACTTCTCACCCAGTAAACAGCACGGAGTAGGGATGACAACGAAGATGGTCTCCTATTTCTCTCGAACAAGAAGCCTTCTCTACTCCCTCTACAATTTTCTGCTATTATTAGTGTTTATGCGTTAAACATTTTTACTATCTCAGTGTAACTCTCATATCAAATATATTCTCAAGTAACTTTATTATTTATTTATTAATAACTAATATTATTGAATATAATTAATTATTAATAATTAATAAAATTATTAATTTTGAGTGTAATTCGCACGATCAGTTAATTAAGTGATTAAAATAACCTCTAAAATACTCAATACATGTCACGAGTTCCCGCAAACAACGGCTATTGAGTTGTAAGTATAAATTATTTTTATACGTTTATTATAAAATCAAAAATTATTCTTTCTTATTTATAACGAAAATATTGTTGGGAATGGTGAAAAATGAATTCGGTGAAAGCTAGATTTTTATTGCAATTGGGAATTTTTTTTTTATAATAAGAGCTCTAACTTCGACAGAATTTGTTTTCACTATTTCTAACAATATGTATTTTCGATATAATTAAGAAACATAAAATTTTTCGCTTTCGTGAAACTATCCAATTTTTACATGTATATTTAATGTAATCAAAGATAAAATGAATTATTAATATTATAATTAAATATAATAATAATAATTAAATATAATAATTAAATAATTCAATTAGTTCTAATTACGTGTGTTTTGTATTGTACAGTGAACAATGTCAACAAAATGCAAAGGGGCCAATTTGAGCCGTGATACTAATAAATCTAGAAGCATTCGAAATAGAAGAGCCCAAAGAACCGAAGAACAAGTTCAGGAAGAAAATACTGAAGCGCGTGTGAGAATGGCGCAATTGCGTCAAGAACAATTAGACGATACACGAGCTGAACGCAATGAAGTCATGAGATTAGAACAACAACAATCACACCGTTTTACTGTCAATAATCGCAGAGCAAATGACCAACAACGCCAACAGGCACATCGAGCATTGGTAGCAACATCATTCCTGCGTCTAGCATTCCAGTATGAGCCCGATATTGAATATTATGCTCATTCAAAAGTGGTAATTGGTGCTATGGACAAAGAAATACCACGAATACCTATTATACCCACAGATGTGCCAATTCAATTTAAGCGTATTCAATTTCCGATTAGATTGGCATTTGCAATGACTATTAATAAATCCCAAGGCCAAACAATGTCTGTTTGTGGCTTAGATTTGAGCCCACTATGTTTTTCACACGGACAATTTTTTTTGTTTTCACACGAATAGATTTGTAGTTATGGGTCACATACCGTAAGAATTCAGTATCCGACCTTATTTTATCAATGCAGTTTCATTAATAACATTTTAGGGCGTAGGAAAAGCGGAAGTGGCATCTCCTAAACAACCCAGAGTTGTGCTATCGAATAGCTTTTGGAATTATAGGTCGTACAGCGACCTCAACGTACACATGCAGTTTCACTTATTTCATTTTATGAGCATTTTTAAAGAGGCGGGGCACCTCACATTTAACCCAAATCAGCGATATCGAATTGCTTTGGAATTATAGTTCGCACAGCGTCGGAATTCAGTATTCGATCCAAATTTACACATGCACTTTCATTGGTAACACATTTTTTGGGCGTTAGACAAGGAAGAGTGGCTCCTCCCATAGAACTCAAATTTGCGATATCGAATAGCTATTGAGTTATTTGTCGCACAGCGTCAGAATTCAGTATTCGATACGTTGCATGCTTTATTATACGTTTATTATACGTTGCATGCTTTCGAGTGGGTAAACCATCAAGTTTGTTTGTATTAGCTAAAGACGGGCTAACAAAAAATATTGTCCACGCTGTAGCATTAAGAGATTAATATTATGCAATGAATTAATGATATAAATAATTATTACTTTTAATAAATTGAAAAAATGAATGTTTGGTGTTTTGTTATTTTTATATTCCCTCATCATTAACAGCGCTCCATGCCTTTTTCACTCATATTCCACATCCTTATACACTTCCAATAAGTTAGTTATTTTTTTTCTACACTAGAAATTCTCTAGAAATTATTTACATGGCAAAACAACGTTTGCCGGGTCAGCTAGTCTAATATATAAAATTCTCGTGTCACAATGTTAGTTACCATACTCCTCCGAAACGGCTTGACAGATTTTTATTAAATTTTATATGCATATTCAATAGGTCTGAGAATCGGCTACTATCTATTTTTCATACCCTTAAGTGATAAGGATTGTCCACGCTATAATTTTTTTTTATTTTTTGGACAAAACTATTTTTTATTTTTTTATAATGTGGCATTAAAAAATACATCAACCTTAAATTTTCTCTCTTCTGTCATCAACCCCTATTTTTTAATAGTCGTTTTAGTAATTTAATCATTTTTCATCCCGTTTGATAACTGATCAATTATCACTTTGTAAGTTATCCCCGCCAGGCGTTTACCGGTGTCACTTCTCACCCAGTAAACAGCACGGAGTAGAGATGAAACCGAAGCCGGTCTCCTGGTCCTCTCACACAATAAGCCTTCACGCCTACTTTTAAGAAAAGATAAAAAGACTTCGAAACTACTGGCCCGATTGAGCTCAAATTTCGGCAGTAGATTTGTTTTGAGTACGCGATGGTTTAAGAAATAACTGCCACACCCCTTTTACCGCAGACAAATATATAAAAAATTTGCGATATCAAATTGCTTTGGAGTTATGTGTCGCACAGCCTCGAAATTCGGTATTCAACCACAATTTATACATGTCGTTTCACGGAAGACATTTTATGGAAATAAAAAACAAGGGGGAGTGGCACCTTCGATAAAAACAAAACTTGCGATACCAAATAGTTTTTGAGCTTCAGGTCGCACAGCCTCGAAATTCAGTGTTCGACATCAATTTATACATGCAGTTTCATTGATAACATTTTATGGGTGTTGGACAAGGGGGAGTGGCACCTACCATACAACTCAATTTTGCGATATCGAATAGCTATGGAGTTATAAGTCACACCCAGAGTTGTGCTATCGAATAGCTTTGGAATTATGGGTCGTACAGCGACCTCAACGTACACATGCAGTTTCACTGATTTCATTTTATGAGCATTTTTAAAGAGGCGTGGCACCTCACATTTAACCCAAATTAGCGATATCGAATAGCTTTTAAGTTATAGGTCGCACAGCGTATGAATTCAGTATTCGGCCTTAATTTATACATGCAGTTTCATAAATGACATTTAATGACATTTTATAGGCGTAGGACAAGGGGGAGTGACACTTTTCATACAACCCAGATTTGTGCTATCGAATTGCTTTAGAATTATAGGTTGCACAGCGTCGGAATTCAGTGTTCGATCCAAATTTACACATGCACTTTCATTAGTAACATTTTTTGGGCGTTGGACAAGGGAGAGTGGCTCCTCCCATAGAACTCAAATTTGCGATATCGAATAGCTATTGAGTTATTTGTCGCACAGCGTCAGAATTCAGTATTCGACCTCAATGTACACATGCAGTGTCATTGATTACATTTTATTAGCGTTAAAAAAGGGGATATGGCACCTCCCATACAACCCAAATTTTTGCTATCGAATAGCTTTAGAGTTGTAGGTCGCATAGCTTCGGAATTCAGTATTCGACCCCAATTTTCACATGCAGTTTCACTGATAATACTTTTTGGGCGTAGGACAGGGGGAATAGCACCTCCCATATAACCCAAATTTTTGCTATCAAATAGTTTTGAAGTTATAGATCGCAACACGTGGGGAATTCAGTATCCGACCTCAATCTATGCATGCAGTTTTACTGAATACATTTTATGGGCGTTGGACAAGAAGCGTAGACCGCCAATACAATATAAATTTGCGATATCGAATAGCTTTGGAGTTATAGGTCGCACAGCGTTGGAGTTCAGTATTCGACCTAGATTTACACATGCAGATTTGTTGATTTTATTTTATGAGAATTGGAAAAGGGGACGAGGCACCACCCATACAACCACAATTTGCGATATTGAATAGCTATGGAGTTATAGATCGCTCAGTTTTAGAATTCAGTATTCGACCTCAATGTACACATGCAGTTTCATTGATTACATTTGAAGGGCGTTGGAAAAGGGGACGTTACACCTACCATTCAACCCAAATTTGTGCTATCAAATAGCTTTGGAGTTATAGGTCGCACAGCGTCGGAATTTAGTATTCGGACTAGATTTACAAATGCAGTTTCATTGGTAACATTTTATGGGCGTTGCAAAAGGGGCATACAACCCAAATTTGTGCTTTCGAGCAGATTTGAAAATGTTATTTTTTATTTTGAAAAAATTTTCAAGGCAAGCAATAGAGACAATTTGCTTATTTCTAAAGGTTATCTAAAGAAACACATTACACAAGCTTCTTGTGTATTGATATTGATTGCGATATTAAAGTTCAAAAACTATTTTTCCCGGGGTGGAATGTTTTTTTAGTATACGAAAACTGAACTGGGAAATAGTACAAGACACAAAGTAAAGCGTAAATTGAATATCATTATGAATTAATAAATAACACTGTGCGGCAAGAAAGTTTGTATTTAATAATTTCAACGTTTTTGACTCAATTTTAATATGAGGAATCTCGTGGTAACGTTCGTTTGGCGTTAATTTTTTTTTTTAATTACTTCAGATATGCACTCATTTGCAAAGTTGTTGGCCAGGATAATAGGAAGAACTTTGATGAAGAAACCAAAATGAAAATCCTAATGGTTCAAGAGTTATCAATATGAAAATGAGTTTTTTGAAATATGAAATATTAAATTTTTGATATACTTATCTTAAAAAAAATGCTGTGCTAAAATTTTCGGAAGAAGCCAATAAAGAAGTAAACAAAAAGTACAAAAATCAAATCTTTGCATAATTAATACAGTCGCTTTTTCGAACTTTTGCTTTTTGCAAAATAGTGTGAAAAACATTGCTTTGAAAGGCGGCGAGTTGATGTAGCGAACAACGAAACAATCTGTCTAGTCTATTTGGTGGTTTGTTGTAGAGATGATCAAATTTTTGATACCGGTGATTTAGTCACCGTGACTGAAAAATCACTGTTCATTGTGGTTATCAAATACTTTCAAAAACCGTGATCAGTGATTGAGCTTTTTATTTAATTTTTGTCTTATATCGTTTGAAGCGATTCCTGATATAACTAGTGGTTTCTTGTTTGCGAGAACTTTTTAAAAAAAAATGAAAATCTAAATAAAAACAATTTACAACCCCCCGAAATATTTTCCTGAGTACGCGCCTGCCCATGTGAAATTGATCTTGAACAACATAGTGGAAGATCATTCACCTCCCAAAAATCGAGAAAATGTCTTGTCTAGTGACACTTCATTGTGTTTTATACTAGAGTTTATTTATTTATACTAGAGTTCGCCAGTGGTCGAAATTCGACTTTTTTACTGTGACTTTTTGACCTACAGTGCGATATGAAATTTTTCTTACGTTCTCAGATGAGTGTAGAAAAGGGTTTAAAAACGACTACATTGTAGCATTCCACGGTCACGTACAGACAAATTCAACTATTTTTTTTTGAGTTTGTACAAAATTATTATTTTGTTATTGTTTTTAATTGTACAGTCAATTCTAAATTTACACATTGGAAGTGAAGTCGTTTTGTCTAATTAATAAGATTAAAAATTAATAGATCTAATTAATTAATAAGAAACTTTCTTTAAATTTTATGAAATGCAAGAGAAAAAATAAGACATCTACTGTCACGTGTCGGACGGGCCCAGTCAATCAACGTTGCAAATTGTTGTGTTCGATTACAAATTTTAGCAAAAGTAACTAACTCATTAACATGCTTTCGGCGTAAAAAGGTTTTAAATAAAGTCCACAGTTTTTTTTAATATTAATATTATAATGTATATATATTAGGGCGGGTCAATTTGTATGGACGAATTTTTTGGAGGTCTGGCTCAGCGAAATTCGTAAAATACATGTAATTTCAAGACTTTTTCTCCACTACAGCATATACAAATTCTGAAAAAAAGCTGTGCGGACTTTCGTAAATAGATTTTGTTCTCAATTATAAAATATGAATGTATGTGTATGAATCTATTTACGAAAGTCCGCACAGCTTTTTTTCAGAATTTGTATATGCTGTAGTGGAGAAAAAGTCTTGAAATTACATGTATTTTACGAATTTCGCTGAGCCAGAATTTGACCCGCCCTAATATATCTATATATCGTTACGTGGAGACAAATCACGTCACGTACCTGACAGACTGACAATTTTGTAGTTTAATGGGGTAATTAAGTAATTAGGTAGTGAAGTAATTATGTAATTCAGTAATTATAAAACAAATTTAATATATTTTGCCGTCATTGTCTCAACCATTTATTCATTATCTTGAGCCAATGCCTTCTATTTTTACTAAAACAAAAAAAGTTTACGAAACATTTACTAAAACATTTACGAAAAAGAAAAACTGCATTTGTGAATCAGTGCAGACGATTTGATCATGGTAAATGAATTTATGTATAAATTGCTTAAATTAATTAAATTAAAATGTTTCTCTTGGATAATATCATAAAATAATAAGTTTTTAAAAAGTTTTAATTGTTTGATCATGGTTGACTTTTCTGTGGAATGCCCTTATTTCTATTTTCAGTTTGCCGCTTAGTGTTTCATAAAAAAGTACGGGTTACTGAGAAAAGCTACAGTTTTCGAGATAGCGTCATAAATTTGATGTCAAAATAACGAGATTTTTTTCAAAATTTACTGTTTGTAAGAAATTTTACCATCCCAATATATATTCGCACATGTTACAAAAAAAAAAATTGCTTATTGTAGGTTATCCGTAAGAGATAACGAAAGATGTCTGAGCAATGCCTAAAATTTCTTCTTACACCGTGTTCTTCCATCTCTTTTAGCTTAGTTTTTATTAAAGAAATTCTCTTTGAACGCTCATATTTCAGGTCAAAGTTCACCAAAAGTATTCCGTGCACTCCTTATACCTACTTTTATCCATTTAAAGAAAATTTATCCAAATCGGTTGAGAAACACCAGAGAAAAGGTACCGAACTGTTTTGCCTACGCCTATTTATATATAGATTAGACCGTCCCATTTTTTTGAGTTTTTCGAAAAGTTCCGGGACACGTTGATTTCTGATTCTACTCTTTAAAACGTGAATTTTGGTATATAACACTTTAATATTAACTAACGGTAAATACTCGCGCAAACGGCTTAAAGGCTTTTTGGATAAAAATCCATTTTGACGAAAAAACAAAAAATTTCTTCTTCAGTATTTTGCATATAACTACGAAACTAATGAAACAATTTTTATCAATTTATACTTATTTAAAAACTAATAAAATTTTCCATCTTATGTTATAAGAATAATCACATTTTGCTCAGTACCTTTTACGGCAAAAATTTTTATGTATAATTCGAAGATATATGATACGGTTTTTTTTAAAAAAAGCAACACAACTGCAGTGAATTTTTTCGAAAAAAATTAAATTTTATTTTTATTAAACGTAGCTACATAAGTAGGTATGTAAAAGTTATATGAACATGTGTGATATAAGCTTTAATTGCAAGAGGCATTCAACTTTATTTTTGTTATGTGCAATTGTTTAAATGACTATTTCTGTGGTCACAAGGAATAATGACTAAACTCAAAGTATCGGAAAAACCGATATTTTTATCGCACTGACTCTGACCTTTTTCCCGAAATATATGAACCGTTACAAACGAAATATGTGCAGACATAAGCGATACTGTATTGTGTGTAAAAAGTTTTTTCTGCATCCTTCCAAAGATTGGCAATAAAAAAATGGAGTACCGCTTTTTTACGATAGCTTGAGTTTAGTCATTCTTCCTTGTGACTACGGATTTTATGCTATTGATCTGATATTGATCATTCTTTGAAACAACAACAATCTAACAAAAGCACGGACCTTAATGTGCTTGTTTTTTAGTGGGGCAATTCACAATCTAGTGTAATTTGAAAATTTGTGCTTTTGTAAAAAATATTAAAAATCACATTTCCTATCAATTGTGGACGGTCTTTTTGATATAATTTGCTATAGTTGTTGCAAAACATGAAATTCACAGCTTATTAATGAAAAGCAAAATTATTTTCCTATGGAAATTTTGCTTAACTCAATTTCATGTCGAAAAAAATCTTTCAGCACAATTAATTGGTTTTTTATTCGCTTAACTTCCATATGAGTTTTTTTCGCCTTTACTTTTTTTTATAATCAGCAGTCAATTTATTGCAATTTAGTATTGCAATGTATAGTAAATCTTAGCTATGGAGTGTTGTATATATGCAATAGCGTAGTAAGTAAGAGCATTCCTTTTTATTTTCTTAGTGTAGAGTAAATATATATTTTACCATTTTTCAAATGATATGGTGCAAGACCTATATAAAGTGCTATATACCAAAATTTATGTTTTGAAGAGTAGAATCAGAAATCGACGTGTCCCGGGAACTTTTCGAAAAACGTTGAAAAAGTGGGACGGTCTAATATAGATAAGTAGACATATAATAATACAAATAAATTGGTCATTTCAACCCTAGAAAGGACTTCGACCGAGCTTCTATTAATCAATTGTGTTGTACGTGTTATTAAATGTTTGATCACAAGTGATCGAGAACTGGACCTACGAGTTTTATGCCGACTCCGAACGGTTTATGTTCTCAAGAAGCTTTACATGGAAGTTTTTTACTCTGAGTTTTGCTATTGTCTACAGAGAGGTGACGACCGAACAGAAAAATTAATTCAATTGATAAAACATTCTGTCTGAGTTGGGAATTGAAACCGGGCTACCGCGGTTATTTAGCTTAGGGGCTACACACTCTACCCACTAGGCTACGGCCGCCACGTAGCTACTGTAGCTATTTTTAATGATTGTATTTATTAAGTTTATTTCATATATTTACTTGTCGGCCTTTGTAGTCCAGTGGAGAGTGCGCTAGACTAACAACCCAGAGGTCCCTGGTTCGAATCCAGGCTCGAGCATATGGGTTCTTTTCACTTTCTTTGTTCTTTCCTACATTTAAGAATTATGGAAAAACTAAAAATCCACAACTAAATTGTGGAAAATGTGGAATAAAAGGACAGGAACAACTAAGGGCTGGAAATGCTTGCCCGAGGTTAGACATAACACTAGCCTCGGTTAAAAGCAATTAAACTTGTCTTTCACGGTTGTTTCGCCTAATCAATAATTCACGTATGGTTCCAATCAATTCCTCTAAATAAATCTTTCCCTGTCCTTTCAGGTCAAAGACCAAACCTTGTTTGTATAAAGCGCATGCCTTGGGTTCTTTGATCTTTAAAAATAAAAAAAAATATATGAAAATATTTTTTTATATTAATTTTATTTTTTGTATCGAACATATAAATATTTGAATACTCTTTTTAAATTTTTTAAATTAACAAAGTGTTTTACACAAAGTGGTCCTACAGGTACACATAGGTTTAAATAAAAAATTTAATAGCATCTTTAACAATTCATCGAGTATTAATATAAATAGTGAATATAAAATTGAATAGATGTTATAATAAAGATAAAAAATGATTAGATTCAATTAGAATTTAAAAAACTGGCTAGAATTTGATTTCAATGTACTATTTTACTTCAAAGTAATTTTATATCAAGGTTGGAAATATCGCTTAATTTTTCAGTAAGAACTGCAGAATAGAATAATTTATTTGAACTGCAAAAATGTAATCCAATTGACAAATCCCTACATAATTGTTACACTTTAACAGCAACAGCGTAGTTCGCTTACACAACCCAAGTTTAATTGAAATAAAATTTTAATCTCTTGCCAACTTAAATTTTTAGTAGTAAATAAAAAAAACGAGTCAATCGTCATTTTTGGCATAAAAATGAAAGAAAATCGTCACGTCATAATTGGTGCCAAAAATCATCAAAATGACGATAAATCGTCTTCCATGTAAAAAAACTTCCATGTAAATGTTCACAACACTGATTGAGATGAGAGTGCTGAATTGCGATCGCTCTCAAACCCAAAATAGATGCACACAATTTTTTATCAAACCATTTATTTTATGATTCTTTTAAATAGTTTTAATGCTTTTTCTCTTGGTTTAAATCCTTAGGTTAATCCTTTAATGACTTAATTTTTAAGGATAGGTTATCATTAGGATAGGTTAGTCATTTATGGTGACTTTTAAACAAGTAATATGATTTTCACATACTGCATTAGCTAACACGATCGTTCTTGTTCAAATAGTAATATATATGTATGTACATATGTTTGTCCCATATGTTAATGGAGAAAAAAAATATTCACTCCCGTTGTTTGCGCTTCGGTAAATTTTTTATTAAACTTATTTTAGCTATTTTACGGAATTTTAACCCACCTTTACCTTTAAGTTATTATTTTTAAATGAAATTAGGCACTTTTAACTACTTTTAACTACCTTTAAGTATTAAATTGATCGCGTTTTTTAAGAAAAATTTTGTCGAAACCGTAATTTTTTTAGAGATAATAGAAGCGTGGCTTCTGGTTAACGCAATTCACTTGTACTAATATATAAACATAAGAAATAATGCAAACACATCTGATTCTGACTAGATCGATGATGATGGTGAATTCGTGTGAGGTGAGTAATTCCTCCTTTGGATAAAATTATCGATGATGAATGATATGTTTCAGCTTATAGCCAGGTACAAATCTTTTGCTTCCTAAAAATCCGGCTCGAATAGGACCATGAAGAAATGAATGACGATTGCTAGTGAAATGATGAAGCAATAGATTTATCTATAAATGAATTATTCAAATCAAGTTGTTATGTAGCACTTACTCAGGATGTGGTTGCTCGAAAAGTGAACGAATACCAATATTGATACAAGATAAGCAATTTTGACATATTAAAGCGACAGGAAATAGATAAATTTTAGTCTATAAAGATGAACGTGAAGCGCCATCTAGGTTTCAACATAATTTTGTAATAAGTATAAATTAAATGAAAGCTTAGCTTAAATATAAGTATAATGAAAAATGTTCATAGCAAACAATCACCTTAAAAACATTTCTTGAATCTAAAGTGAATCTTAAGTGAAGTTAATTTCAAAGGGCTAGGGACAGCAGGGCCTGTGTAGGGCTGGGTTCAAAACTTTTTATTTTATTTACTTTTTTTTTAATTCATGATGTTTAGATCTGGTGGCTGAGAACGAGGTACTTGATGTCATTGACCTTTGGAGCAAAAAAATTGGTCTCCTTAAGACACAAATATCGATATATGTATCATAATTTAAGATCGAATTTAAAAGACCGAAGCTATGACGAAAAATTTACTATGTTAGGCAAAATAAATTAAAAATATTTTTAAAATAGTTTCACTGGAATAATCCAAATACTCAAAGAAAAGATTAATGATTTTTTGCGAGCTTTAATTTTCTAGCGTTAGTGGTACATTATGATTGTAAGAACTGAGATTTGGTGGGTAAGTAAAAGAACGTGGTTCTTGAGGTCAATGACTTTGGAAGCAAAAAACTTTGTCTTCTCAAGACAAAAACATTGATATATCATACACTAAGAGCGGACTGTAAATGTCGAAGATATGACGAAATATTTCAATCCGCAACCCCTACGTTCGGTCAAAAAATTTTTTTTTCGATATTACCTTCCAAAAATGCTTCGAATAAAATGGTGTGCAACGAACTTTATTTCTTAAAAAAAAGTTAAAAGAAATGTTATGTTAAAAATTAAATAAAAACCTTAATATTGCATGAAAAAGATCTGGTAGTTTTTTTAGAATGTTTTTTCAAGCTTGTTTTGACTTTTTTTTTGCTGGTTTAGCTTTTTTTTAAAGGTACTATTATAGTGTGTAAAAAATTAAAAATCAATTTTTGTTTTTCGTTAGAATATGGTTCTGTAAGGTCTTAAGAATACGTACACAAAATCTTAGAAAAAAATATCAAATAGAAAAAAGTTATAACATATATTATATTCGTATGTCGCGTGATATTCAAGAACCTTTAAATCTTTAATCACGTTTTTTTCAAAACAAGGTTTTTCGAATCGGCTTCTAAGATATCTGGTTCTACTTGATCGATTTCGATGAAATTTGATTCATTGTGATCCTTATCGACTCTATTTAACACTAGACCTATAAAAAGCCAAAAAACTTTTATATTTTTTTTTTGTATGGCTGAAAGTTTAGGCAAAAAAGGGGGTTTTTTGTACATTTTTTTTAACGCATACCATATTTTTATGTTTTATTTTATTTTTTGCGTAGGTTGAGTGCTCAACTACAAACCTTAACTGAAGAATGCACTTTGATTTTTTACTTTCAGACGCTTTGTAAATGCCAGGGACGAGAAGCCAATTGCAACAATTTTTAAACACGCAAACTTCAACGCCCTTTAGAAAATTAACAATAACTACAAAGACAAAAAAAATTATTTTTTCTCCTCATGAATAATTCTTCATTATGTGAAAAATTTGAATCATTAAAATTAATAATACTAGGTAAAAAAATAATAAAAAATGTGTTTTTTATGTATAGCTACGCACTTTAATAGTTAAAAAAAAGCTCGTGGCTACACTTATCCCTGCACTGCAAATTCGAACGAGATTTAAGTGCCAAAGTTAACCCATTAAAGACTGCTCATAGACTCCGCCGTACGATTTTTTTCAAAATTTATCAGGAAGCTTATATATATAGGCCATATATAGGCCAGAAGTTGCTTTGCAAAATTTCAGGTTTGTAACTGTCACCGTATTTGATATCTGCATTGGCTATTTAAATACCCAATCGGCTAATCCGGGTTCTTGGTGTTAATAAAATTTGCATATATGGCAACATTCTTTTGTCATAATAAACACCTGATAAATAGAGGATACTAGAGGCAAACTGACCACGAATTTTTCCCTCGATCTATGGATATATGGGTTTTGTCATTTTTGAAAATCACACATCTTCGATCTCGAAAAGGAACATTTAATTGTATGAATTTCGTTCCATCTTGTAAAGACAATAAATAGTTTAATTTTTCCGTAGTTTTTAAAAAAATTATTTTGATATCTCCTACCACTTTCGAGATATGGCCTCTTACGTAAACACTGTTTTATGGGTATTTAAATACCCATTAGTCATTAATGGGCTAAGATCAGCGAGTAACAGGTGAACTTCCCAACAAACAAAAGCTCTCGTTATTGTGTTCAGTGATCGAAAGCGTTAAATTTATAAAAGTTTGAATTTAATTGCGCTAATAAAACAAAAATTAAAATAAGATTTCCAATGTAATAATATACATATATAAATAAATAAATTATCAAATTTTAAGAGAAAAGTAATTTAAAATTATTTTTTTACTTTGTAGTGATTTTGAAGCCGGTTTTTTTTTTGTTTGTTAAAAAGTTTTCCCGTTATCTTCTTTATAATATTTTTATGATCGCCAAAAAACTGCTGGTTCATCTAAACTTGTATAATTTTGACATGCCATAAACACAATTATCCAACGTAACCTGACTACGTAAAAATCATGTTGTTGTTTTATTAAGCAAAAAGTGAAATACGAGGCATATTTTGTGGGAACGTATATATTTATCTTAATTTTTGTAATTGTAATGCATATTTGCAAATTTATTAGTTGTAATTTATCAGTAAACACCTAGAATACCTGATCAGTATAAATACATTAGTAAGGAGTTTGTAGAGGCTAAAATAACATGTTTTGAAAAAAGTGGTGCGATCGGGGAACCCCCCGTCAGGAACGATGTTCCTAATTCTTTTTTTCAACTCCAATTTTACTTTATTTGTTTTTATTTTTTTGTATTTTATATAATTTTTTTAAGGCAAATAATGTAAATGAACAATCAATCAAATCAAAAAGTTTTATTTAATATTTTAGGAAAAAATATTTATTCATTGAAAATTAAGATGTAAAATTTTTATGAGAGATGAAAATATGCAGTTACCGTTGCCAGCGGTGTTTGCTTCATGACGCAACAAGGCGTTGAGCAAAGAACATTTATCATGTTCCTCAGATGGAGCTTGAATTGATTGAAAAGTTGGACTGAAAACTGAACTTACTTAACACTATAAAAAAATATTTTTACTGTCCACCAGAGATCTGCAGTTACTCTCGTTTTTGAGATATTGGTTTACTAGGTTAGGCTACGGTGGCGGCTGGTCAAAGACCTAAATACAACGCCAATATTAAAGTAAATTAAATATATATAATTTTTAGTTACATAATTAACAAGTTTATAATATTTTATAATTATATAAACATAATTATTAAATAAAACTGCAATTGCAGCGAGAACCTTCGCATTCGACGACATCTTGTTAATCAACTTGCATTTGTAGTCGCTTACAACTTGCAGCTTATCTGCTTAGGGACTACAACCCTCAGTGAGTCCAATACCGGATTCGCTGTCTACAGTACTTCTGGTTATAATTTATCTTTTTAATAGGTTTTGTTTATATCTTTATATATAAAAATCTTCTGTACATAACTTTGTCACTGAACTCCTCCTAAACTGTTGGTCCAATTTTGATGAAATTTGGTGTGTGTGTGCGGTTGGGTCTGTAGATGACTGTGGGAGTGTTTAAAGGGGTATTTGAGAAAATAAATCAAAAACAAATTAGGCAATTTTCATGATTCTTTCACTACACCGTTTCTTTTTATGCAAACAAAATTACAAAAATACAAACTGAATACAAATAAAAAAAATTTTAATTTTATATGATAGTTAGGTTTGATTTTTCGATCGTATAAAACGTTTTTAAATTTTTACGATAGAAACTTTAAATCAACCCTACATTTATGCATACCATATGAAAGAACATTAAAAAAGCCATTTTTGGTTTTGAATATCTTTTCAACAACAAATATTTTTACTAAAGTTTTCTGCGAAATAAAGAAATTCGTTAAGATTTTTTTTTTTAAAAATTATAAAAATTATAAGGAAAACGTGAATTAAAACACGATTGGACGGATAATTAATCAAAATTAAAAAAAAAAATAATGCAATCCTTTGTAACATGACAGAGTTATTCACTTTCAAAGTCAGCACTTTCATTTTGAATTGATTTTTTTTTTCTATTTCACCAAAAAATAAAATTAGTACTAAAAACTTTTTGTGTGTTTCAGATACGAAAGTGTTTGTGGTGTCAATTCCATGGAAATTTTTAGCAACTTGCAACATGAATGCATTGCATTTATTTCATGAATAGATATTTTTATAACAACTTTATGGCAGACAGTAACATCCGTCTTATTTAAACGAGCTATAAATGAGTCACCGATAAAAGAATGTGTAACGCCGTTTTCAGAAACTTAAGCCAATGTAGATTTTAAATTTATATCAACTCGGGCTTCATATCGAGAAATATTAAGCTGCGTCGTTTTCAGGAACTTCAGCCAATGTAGATTCTAAGTAAGGATGTGCTAGGACTTCATATCGATAAATTTTCAGCAGCGTCATTGGTGAAATAAACTAGAAGTTGAAGTCCCTAGCTTGCGATTTTTTAACATGCATCAAAGTTTGATGAAAGATTGCAATTATGCTGAAGTTGCAAAGAAAACGTGTTGCTTCGTTAAAATTTGGAAAGAAAAGGAATTAATTTTTAAATATGAAATGTTAGCGATATTCCATATGCTAAGCACCTGACGCAATTACATTACCTTAAAATGGAAAGAAAATAATTAGTTTATAACACTGGCAATGGACGAGGACTCTGAATAGAAAAGTCATGCATTTAAATTTTTTCTAGTAGTTACGAAATGTCGAAACAATTGCAAATTATAAATGAGAAAATATAAATAAGCAATCTTACCCACGCACATATAATTTAAATACGAATTTTAATTAATTTGCTGCTGCCTATTAGTCTTTGCTTTTGTTTTTGTTGCCGAAGACGGACATTTAAATTTTTTACACGGAAGTATACTTGGCATTTGAAAAAGTACGACTTCACTAATTCCGGTTAATTAATATTTGACGTCAGCCCAAGTAAATGTGCCCTAAAATTTTTAATGGTAACAATTTTTTCGCCGTTCACCTGATTAAAAATTGCTTCCAACTTCTTTAGATGAAGGCTTCTTAAGGTTTCCTATTGTAGAGACCTCATCAACCCAGGTAAACGTCGAATGTGAAATATCTTCGTAATCTTCCTGGCTTAGCTTCCGGATAATAAACCCTGCTCTTCAGTGAAAATAGAACTCAAAGATGCTTTCAGCTTATTGTTTTCCTCCAGTAGCTTTTCATTTTTGGCTTTAAGCACTTCAATTTCCTTTCTTAGGGTGCACATTTTCAGCCTGTAACTGCATCCTATATCATCTCTTAAAATTTTAAAAGAAAATATAATGTAAAAAATATACAAAAAGATAATTAAAATATAGAATGAGAATGTAAAATGTTGTGTTTACTTACTCTGTTTGGACACCGCACTCAACCATGATCGATTGAGGTTGAAAGATTGAAACATCTTCGATACTGTTTGTTTCCGGTGTATCAACACGCAGAGGAACTGCACCAGGTATCAGCCGTCTATTATTATTAAAATAATTGAAGTCAGCTGCTGTAAAATGTTTTTCGCAAACAAATGAGTTTGGATTTAACAATAATCCGCAGGTATCCATCCACCTCTGGCGTCTCGCTTCAGACTGAGGCACTTGATAAAATTTTATATGTTTTGTATAAAATCTTTTGCCACAAATCACACAATATTTGGATTCATTGCCTTTTCCCATGTTTATAAATGTATTAAAATCTAAACTTAAACTTATTTTTACAATTGCATGTAGCTGTATAATAGAAATACTTACTCCGGTTGCTGACGTATGTCTGCTGTTAGAGCTTATTGGACGTAGTATTGAAACTGTTTTTGATGCTGGGTGCTGACGTTGTGCCGTATGTGCTCACAAATGGTGCAGCTGAATACGTGTTTGCAGGATTGTTGTAGAAGATGACTGCTGTTGCCTTTTAGCTGGTAGTGCGCAAATTTTTTGTTGGGTCAACTGTGCCTTATGCTGGGTGCTGATGTTGTGGCTCACAAATACCGTAGCTGAATACGCAGGATTGTTGTAGATGACTGCTGCTACCTTTTAGCTGCCTGATGCTGGGTGCTGCTGACGTTATTGGAATTTTTTTTATTTTGCGGCGGTTGACTAGAAATGTTTAAGTCGCTGCTTATTTTTTTACTTTTCTTTGATTTATTGCATGAACAGCAGATTTTGACAACTACCAATCACCGCTCGTGAGAAAAAAGCCAGTCTCCGCTACTACCTTGTCAAATAATTGTATCTTGTCCAAAGAAGTAAAATATTTATTTTATTATAAAATATTTATATTTTATTTCTATGATATTGTCCGAAGCTGAAAACAATTTGAAGAACGGTTGCTTTTTCTTGCTGTTTTTCGTTTAGTAGTAATAAAACTCCACTACAGTTGAAAATGTACTATTTGAATTGAATTTGAATGCGATGGTGTGGTCCTTAATGCTTTCCTTTCTTTGTTTCTTGCTGTTTGCCGCCAAGTGCAGTTCAAATGGGTTATTTTGCAGTTCAAGTCAGAGGTTGACTTTTATGACTTTCTTTCAAAAGGTCTCTAAAATAAGAGTCTTAACAAACTTTTATTATATGATAGTCGAAAGTAAGAGTAATCCAACTCTCACTTTATATCTCTTATTTTCAACAGTTATTTTTAACTTTTATAAAATAAAACCAAACTCAAGAGTTTTTGAGGATCCTTTTGAAGAAATTATTAATTATTATAAATTATATATTAATAATTTTAAAAGTCTTTGAAGACTTTTATTTAAGAAAGTTTATTTTAAGAACTTTTTGAGACTTTTATTTTATAAAAGTGTTTGTAAAAGTCTTTAAAAGAAAGATATTGGATGTCATTTATTTGTTTAATATAGATCTTTCCAATAGTCGACAAGATTAACAAAATCAATCATTGGAATAAATTGGTTGCTGAAACCAGTTCATAAATAAACATATTTTTAATTTTTTCGCAATTTTTTTATTGTAAGACTTTTTATAAAATAAAAGTCTCGAAAGACTCTTAAAAATAACTTTTAAAAAGAATAGTCTTTAAAGACGTATACAATTTTTTTTTGGAAAATAAAAGTCTTTGGAGACTCTTTAATTTTACCTTTAAGTTGAAAAGTTAAAATTGAGGGAAAATTTTTATTTTTAAAAGTAAAAGTCAACTCTTAACTTTTATTTTTATAAATACTTAACAAGATAGTGTTAGGGCGGAAGCCGGTGACCGAAACAGTCAAAACGAAGTTGACATTTCATACAAAATCTGCAACCAATGAGAATGCAATATGAAAGCAAAAATTGGCAAAAATACCAAAATGACTGAGTTTGACAGTTATGGTCACTAAGAAAGAGAGCAAATTCAGCCCTAACACTACCTTGTCTAGTTCTACTATGGCTTCTGTCAAAAAATTGAGAGCGAAAGAGCGGAACTGTCAAATTGTGTTATTTGTTTGAGTTGCTAGATGATGTGCTATAGTTTTCATTGTGCGAATTAAGTATAAATAAATATTTAATGCATTTAATTGTGTTGTGTTGAAAAAATTTATTGCAGTTGTCTTCGCCGATTTGCCAAGTTTGTCATTGAATGTTTTGGCCATTTTATCAGAAACGTGCGCTGAAAAATGCCGCCGACATGAAGCTTTGGCCAGCATTCAAATTGTCTTGCATTCACATTAGGGGTATTCACGATTCAGTGCACTTGCCTGTGCAGTTGAGGACTTGTGCAGTTTGGTTTTCGTGAGCACACCACCATCATCATTTCAGAGCTGTCAACATTTTTCAATGCACACAAGTGCACAACTGCTCAAGTCCTCAAGTTGAAGGTAATAGTAGAAAAGCACTTGTGCAGATTTTTGACGTACGTACAATTTGTTTTTGTAAAGTGCACAAGTCCTCAAGTACTCAACTGCACAGGCAAGTGCACTGAATCGTGAATACCCCTATTGTTGTTTTTTTTGCATAACGCAAAGCGTCTCATATTTTTTATTGTTTTCCATATCACTTTATTCTCACTTTAATCTCAGGGGAAACATAATTTTTCATTTTGAGTCAGAAGTGTCAAACTCACTAACACCTCCATTTCTTACACCATGCTTTCAAGCTACTTGTTCATTTATAAGGTTGTGGCACTTGAGAGAAATGCACTCTTTTTCCACCTTTGTTCCAACTGTCACTGTGCGTTTCTTTGTTCTAAGCATTAATTTTATTCATTTATTTTCATCCATTCTGACAGTTCGACCGAGCTCGCTCTAAGTGCCACAACCTTATAAATGAGCCTTGGAACAGACTTATTGGATGTTCACACGTTTGTCAAATGACTGAATCAATCAAAATTTGTTGTTGCTTTCCTATGTTAAAAAATGAACTCTCTGCGAGAGCGAAAATTAACTTCAAACTCTTCATCGAATCAGTCAAAATTTTGATTGAGCTCCAGACCTGCCTGCATAAATCAGTCAAAAGGTTGAATTTTTTTACTTGTCTGTTTAGTAGCCAATTATTTCTAAAAAAGTACTTATTTGAACACAAAAGCAGTTTTTTGAAGAGAAAAAGTAAGAGTAGACAGAAAAGTAGGCAAAAAAGTAGGCAGAAGAGTAACAAATGCCTGCAACGGTACTTCAATCAAAAAATCGTGTGTGACCAGAAATAAATCAAAAATTTTAGAGTGAGTAAAAGAGAATAAAAAATTGCGATATCCTTCAATCATTTGACAGACGTGTGAACACCTCTCTCGTATAATAATAGGTGGTTGTCAAGGCTAATAGAATGTTTTATCATGGGTTTTTATATAGGGTACTGAGTAATATTTACATAAAAATTACACAGATTTAAAAACAACTGAAAAATTTGTTGATGAGGACATTGCCAAAAATACACTTAAAAGTTGAAGCCAATTTTTTGTAAGGATTTATTAGTGTATTTTAGAATTAACGGATATATGAATATGCAAAAAAATTACTGAATTGTAACAATTTTAATACTAAAATCAATATTGCAACTCTGTAAAAGCTATGTTTTCATATGTAAACAAAACTGTTTTTTATTAAAAACATAGAAAAACATATTGTTGATATAAAAAACAACAAACAGAAAACAGCTGAAAATTTAATTAAATCTATACGTGCATAAAAAATATTATAAAAATAGTATTAAAATATATTGCAAAAATGGACTCCATGCCATTCTTTGAATTGCATAAAATATGTCGTATTTGCTTGAAGAATGATTTGTTAGTTTCAATATTCAGTCCGACGTTCATTGTGCGACCCATCGAAATGATAGAAAAACTGAATTTATTTAAGGTAATGAAGAACATTGTCATAAAAATAACTAATATAAAATTTTACAGTTCAATCCTGATGAGGGTTTGCCGACTTTGCTCTGCCAGTCCTGCCTCTATCGGTTGCTGGATGCATATAATCTTCAGCAGCTATCGGAATCGTCCGAGAATCGCTTACGCGAATATCTATTAAATGCTACCGGAAGCAGTGGTTGCTCACTTGGTTTGGCTGCTGGTGTTGGAGCACTCAATCATATTGCATTGAATAAAATACTTGAGTATACATTATCTATACCACAAGTGTACTTAATTTCTTATATCTATATGTATTCATATAGCAATCACGAATCTTCCTGCTTTTCCTCATCATCAGCCAACGATTCGCAGGATATTGAAGAAGCTGCTGACAGTTCTAGCATTTATGAAAATATATATGATATGTTTGAGCGCAATGCATCGAACGACATTGAAGTAGAGGATGATGTCTTGAACGATGTTGTTATTGACGTCAGCAGCTTAACACGTTCCGAAGCTGAGGAAGATACCTTAAGTGACTTGCCGACTCAGGTTGGCATTACAAAAACAACTAGAGTAAATCAGGAATTTAGTTTTATACAAGAAAGTGAAACTACCTTAACGGAAATGGAGCCAGTTAAGTCTTGGAGGAAGTATGTTTATCTTAAATAATTATTAAATATATCTTACAGGCTAAAAATACAACTAGAAATCAAATAAATACTACAAAAAGGGCACTAAAGACACCTGAAAAGTGTTTAAAATGCGGCAAAACATTTGCTTATTCTGGTTATTTAGAAATTCACGCCAGAACACATACTGGCGAGAAACCATTTAAATGTAAGGTAAGTAAATGATTAATATTTAAATCAAAATAGTTATTTTTTCTAATTCAAATAAAATTGTTATATCCAAAAAAAAAAAATGCTCATAACTAAACCAAAAATGATGCAGAAAATTCTGTTAGCCAAAACAATGATTAATTAAACGCCTCATTACAATTTTCATCACCAGTCAAATTGGTGATGGATTAATTGGATTTTGTACTTCATATTCAAATTATAGCATGATAAGAAAGACAAACACCTAAATTTTATTATGTGATCATTGGCGTCGGAAGCGGGGGAAGGGGGGCAATTGCCCCCCACTTTTTTAGCTAGATAAAAAATTTAAAAGGAAAAGTTATTCAAAATATCAGTTTTTTTACAACGATAATATTTTTGTATTATATATTTTCCTCTTCTTTATCTCTTCTTTATGTTTCATGTGAAGAAATTTTGGTAAACTTTTTTGCACCACCATTTGTACTGCCCCCCCATTTGTACTTCCCCTCCAGATGAAATTCGCTTCCGACGCGCTTGTATGTGATGAAATTTTAAAAAAAATATTTTTTGCAAAAGTTATTTTTATACCAACATCTGCATGATTCGTGACTGCATATCATATAACCAAATTATTTGCAATGTCAGAACATATACCCGAGAAACAATTTCGTATTTTGTGCCAATAAAGTAGCTGATATATGTTCGGTGCCCGTGTCGGTAAATGTCTGACCTCTGCACCGAAAGAAGTTCTATTCGGGCACTCGTCAGTTTACTGTGTCCGAATAAGTCGCTTGTTTTTGAACACTTTATGGACAAAATAAAGACTTACTACGGTACTATTTCAGGTGCCTTTCAAGGTACTTGTTGCGTATGTTTCACATTATAGTTAAGACTCAGGTCAGTTTCGATACATATCAGCTACTTTATTGACACAATATATCAATTTATTTCTCGGGTCCTGTTTGCTGAAGCTCGTTTGCATTCGGCTTAATATCAATGTGCGATTAATTTGTTTTCATAAACTTCGCAGTTTTTCGTTACTACTCCTAGCTTTTAAAAATACAATTGATTCCGATACTCAGGACTTTTGTGCCTGAGTAGTTTGGTAGGGACACAAATTGTCCATGCTAAACATCGCATTTTATATTACCAAATACTAAAAAATTTTATATATAAACAGAAGATCTATGTTATATACATATTTCTGGCAGAAGCTCTGAGGAAAAAATTAGAGCTGATGCCATTTTTACTATTATTGTTTAGGGCTTTTAAAGCGTAAATTAATCATTGTTTAGTTATTTTTACAGTATCCACTACTGGCAGTTAGCTGGATTTAATTCTATACAAATCCTTAAATTTCGCCTTCACAACTAGTTTGAAAGTATAAGTAGTTCAATAAGCCAATTCCACATAAATACGGCGTATTTTTACTTTTTTTTTACTTTTTAGTGAATTTCTAAAAATTTATTTCAACTTCAGCCTTAGTTTCTGTATTTATCTTATTTATAATATTGTACTTCGAACAAATGACTTCACTTTGACATGAAAAATAATACATATTTCAAAAATAGTCCCTAAATGAGTTTTACGAATAACAATTAAACAATTCTAAGATGTAGTTTGCCTTGTGATGGCAGTGAACATGCATTTCATCAACATCGCTATGCAATATAATCCAGCTAAAACTACATAACATCCACCATAAACAATATATTGCTTGCGTGGTCCGTACCCCAAACCGGCATCAGTAACCACAAACACAGTCAGCAGAGACTGTAGCACCAGTGCAACTAATGCGTTTAAACCAAATATTAAACCAAAACTATCATCGCTTAGATTTTCTGCCACTGTAGCACTTGCGATGGTGATAACAAAAAAATAAATTATACCAAACAGAATGTACATGACATAGGACACAATGATCAAATCAGTAATAGCGGATATAATGAGAAAAGCACCCATTAGTAAGGAACATATAGTTAAAAGCAACCAGTGCCACTGTTTGTGCCGACTGCTGTTCATAAGACCAGCTGCTATAGCGCCAACAGCACCCAGTAGTGTAATAGTTGCCTCTACAGCGCCATTGTAGAAACTTTCATGATTTGGGTCTATCTCCTTCCAAAGAAATTGCACATAAGTTATTACTTGCACCTGAACGCTTGTAGCCAGCGCCGCCCAAATGCTCCATTGCACGACGACGGGCTTGCTGTAAGCGCTCACGGTATGTTCGAACAACAAACGTGTTGCATTTCTCCAGGAAAATGTTGGCGCTGCAACTGTTTGTGCTGCTACAATATTGAGAATGCACAAAGGTTAATTAGAAAGTTTTAAATTTTTAAAATATCTTTCAATACCTATAGTTGTCACTGATGGCGTGCCTAAACTCATATCCACCATATCATGTTGGTCACTAACAGTTTTTTCAATCTTCTGTTCGTCCGAGTAGAAGTACAAACTTTTTCTGACTTTTGGCAAGGTAATGGCAATACAAAATGATACCAACTGCGAACCCAACGATATGTACAACAGCTGCCGAATGTTCGTAGTTTCAGTTGAAAGTAGTAACTGTCCCATCATGTTACCCAAAAATCGACCACACAAGATGGCCGCACGTGTGTGTCCCGTTACAATTTGATAGCGATCTTTTTCCACCTTAGCATAGATGTATGTGTAGTAAGCCACCTCACTGGCCATCAATGTACCATAAAACAACTGAGCTATCTGTATCCCCTCAACAGTATGCGTCCAGATTACTATGGCAAAAAGAACTATACTCGCACATGCTGAGACCACAATAATTGGCTTGTAACGCAACATATCTGTGACCAGAAAGATGATGACAAGTTGCGCCAGTACCGAATATGTTCCGAGAGGATAAACATCCTTGTTAACGTGTTCGCTAGTCATGTTGAACCAATCACTAATGTATTCAAAGGCATATGGATCTGATGGACGTATTTCACGAAAAAATCCGAACGTACAGAGCAGCAAGGATATTCGTAGCCATGTTTCCATTCTTAATTTGCTTCTGATCGTACAATTTATCATGTGTTGCGAACTGCAGCAACACCTAATTGTTTTTAATCTGCGCTTGTATATAATTTAAATTTTAATGAAAATATTATTGTGTTATTAACTTTGATTAAAAGTGATGCTAACTGCTCGACAGTATAAAGTGGTCTAAGCGGAACAAACAACTAAAGCGAGAGTCAATACCCGAGAACTGTTATTGTTTTTTTGCGACCGATTCAAACGAATAACGAAAATGATTCAGCCAGTCAGGAAACATTAACCGTTTTTGTCTATACTTTTCGACACTCTTTCTAAACAACGATTACAGCACAATAGAAAAACCAACAAAATGTTATAACCAATCAAATTTTAAGGTATTCACCTACTAGCTTTATCCAACAATATTATTTGTTTTGATGTGAATCTAACAACGTAATGATGAGGCATGAAGCATGGCTGCATTAGCATACATTTAATCAAAGTATACATATTTTTACATCCAAAGCAACTTTGAAACGAAACAATTATTTATTTTAATTTATCAATCAACGTACTGGTCTAAAACCGGAATTTAAATCCATGCAAACGGGGGTTTTTGATGTACTTCTATATCAGCGTTATAGAGGTCAAGCTCAAGGAATATATAAAATGCTTAAGATGCCAAGTTGTTTTAAAATAATGATTTAGGTATGCCAGATCATTGCCGTTTAACCTGTTGACGTTGTCTGTAATTACAAAAAAAAAATGTGTGTGACTGACACGCACGGTAGAAGTGAAACTTTAACCCAAAAAGTAGAGATTTTAAAGTGATTAATTGATGTACTCTTTAATATAGTCTTACTAAATAGTTCCTTTTTCATATATTGGATGGAGTAGATTAATGGCCTTATTCTGGTGATTGACAATAGTATATTCATTGACAAGCTTGTTTTTTATGTGCTATGTTTTTGGTCTATGGAGTTGGAAATATTTTTGGAAAGAGTTTTGTCAATATTTGAGCTTTCCATTACATTATAGAATAAGAAATTTTCACAGTTGTCAATAAATTTACAATTGTCAACCACTAGAATAAGGCTATAAATAAGTTTTGTTACAATTTTGAAATGTTTAATGTTATTGTACCATAATCATACTACATCCATCATACCATACCATCATATTATGATAACCATACCATACTATTAACTTTTGTTTCTTTTAAAATCCTTTATCCAAAAATTTTAAATAAAAAAAATTTCTTCAAACTGATCATACAAAAACAAAAATACACATATCGTTTTTAATAAAGTGAGCCTTCTATTTATGAGAGCACTTGTCACACAGCATGGCAAAGCAGTTTTGACTATTTTTGCATATTCACAAAAGACGAATTCTTGCAACTCATTTGAAAAAACTGAACGATTTTTTTCACTTAAATTATTAGGGGTCAAAGTTGAAATAGTCATGTAGAGTATGTATTAAATTTAAACTGTGTTACTAACATATTTGCCAATTTTTTCTTATTACTAGTAGAAATTTGTAGTTACTTTTTTCTCTTACTTTTTTACGCTCTCGTTGTCTCTCTCGTTGGAAGTTTTTCGATTACGTGAACGTTTACTAGTAAGAACTTATTACAATTTGTAACAATTTTTTGTTAGTGAACAAACCTATTGATGTATTAATTTTTTAAAAAATGTCATGCTATATTAAATTTTGTTAAATTTTTCCTAAATTTTTATGTCATAAAATATATAAATTGTATAAATTCCTTATAAATAAACAAAAAAGTTGTAACGATTTTTCCTGTGGGAATAACAAAATGTTGAAAAATTTTCAACCGCAAATTTATTTCAATTCAACTACGAGACTCACCCATACATTTCAATTTAAAGCAGTAAAGTTATTGAATACATTTATTTCTTTATTTTAGTTCATAAATAAAAGGATCAGTTGCAAAATTTCGGCACTGAAGAAATCACTTTCGCCCTCACACATAGTCTTTGCCAGCCAGAATTTGGTGGCCAGAATTTGCTAAGTTCGACTGCAGCGCTGTCTGAGCAGCAGAGTGACTAGTTTAGTTGTTTTGCTTATACTTAATCTTTACTCAAACCACAATCTTTTGATTCGAATGTTGAAAAGCTTTTTGAATTCGCTTAACAATTACAAAGCTCACTTCATGTAACAAAATATTCCTGATAACGTACGAGTGATAACATATGAGAGATCAAACATATAATTCGACGCATTCGCCGCGTTACATCGTTTTGACGGTTTTACTCTCCGTTTAATTTGCCGTATTGCTGTATACGCGGCTAAAGAAGATCGTTGGAGCCATGGTAGAATTATTAAAAGGTAGGTGCAATTAGGAGAGCTAAAAACGAGAGAGCAAAACATTGGCGTAGATATAATGTCACTTTTGGCATTATACGCTTACTCGTTCCAGCCATAGGGATGTATAATTTAATTGTAACCGTATAAATCATTTGAGTACCCAGATTTTACGTGTAAAAATGTAAAAAAACTAATCAAAAACCTTAAAAATTTAGTAAAATGAGCCGTGTTTTTAGATATAATACAGAATTATTTGTATTTTGGCTTTGAACGAAGCAAATAAAAGTTTACTTTTAACTCATTAGTGACATGCTGCTCTTATTTGCGCTCTATGATTGAGATGGAAGACAAAAATGAGCAAAAAATTGTTTAATTACTGAGAGAAAATCTGCTTTGCTGCACTTGTGCTCACTCGAGTTTTTTCCTGCACGCACGTGGTTGATCGAGCAAATTGAAATAAGTGCCTTTATTTAAGACGAATGAGCGTCAAGGGCAAGGCTCATTTATAAGGTTGTGGCACTTGAGAGAAATGCACTCTTTTTCCCGCCTTTGCTCGAACTGTCACTGTGATTTTCCTTCTTCTAAGCATTAATTTTCTTCATTTCTTTTCATCCATTCTGACAGTTCGACCGAGCTCGCTCTCAAGTGCCACAACCTTATATAAATGAGCCTTGATCGTGGGCACTAATGAGTAAATATAGTTTTCTCTCGATTACTTTATCCGATTGTTCAGTAACCAATTATTTCTGTAGCTATAAATGGCTGCTCTGAACTGTCACAATATATTTTGAAAAGGGAAATTGCTGCTGGAAAACTTAAAATTTATTTTTATTTAACCCTTTCAATGGCCTAGCTACTATCCCACCAACTGTTTACAAAAAAGTTAAGAGAGTAGAGCAGATAGAAGCGGACAGTGGCAAAAGTGAGTGTGTGTGGGTAAAAATTTGTGAATGTGTTGCAACTGTCTTAACAGTACTCTCTCGTTTAACCCAGTAGTAAATGCGATAGTTTGTAGTACAAACAAGTGAATAAAAACAAACAAATTGAAATCTAGCAAGAAGAATAGTCTGTGTATAGTAAAGCTTTTAAAGGAAAAAAAAACAATTACTTTTTTGAATATGTAATTTATTTATATGTATATTTATATTTTTAAAAATTAAGCAAAAAAAAAAAAATAAAGAACATAAAGAAAAATAGCATAAATGCCGCACACAGACTGAAACCAGTGCAAGAAATTCTTCTTTATCATATTACAAACAAGACATTCCATTCCCTCCATTCATTCCATTCCATCTCTCATGTTTCATTTCTCTCATGTCTCCATACTCTCTTGTCTCCATTCTCTCATTGTTAACATTCTAACGACAACAACCACTTTTTGTGTTTTTTTTATTCGTTTCGCTTTTAAGAATGAGAGTTAGAAGCGTGTTTGAAAATTTGAGAATGTGTTGAAGATCGTTTCAAACATACCCATGCAGACCTTTAGTGTACACGTATTCTTACGCTCTCTCACTTTGTCGCTTTTGAGACAGCAACGAGGGCACTTTTTATGACATTCCACAGCGGGAAATTTAATGTATGAAAATGGCAAGTGAAAATGTGTATGAAAAATATATTATGATTTCAAGCAGGCTTCGCAAAAACTCAATTAATGAGAAAAATTGTACTCTCCATTAATATTATTCAATTGACGAACGATTCACTTTGCTTTCCTCATTCGTGAAGGAAAAAACTTGAGCGCTCTCATGTTAAATATTATATTCTTCGCTCTTTTATAGTATTCGTTCATAGATTGTACTCCTCAAAAAAACTGAGTTGAACAATGCCTTCTCTTTGTTATTCATTTATTGTTTCTCGTTCCCCAGTTTTTTGCAAGGATAAACTCAATTAATTGAAATTTTTGCGTTTGCTCATTTATTGACTCAACGAGTGATCTTGTTAATTAAAAATAAGTACGTGTTTTATGATTAACTATATTTTTTTGCGTTTTTTAAAGAAATATTTAAGTACTTAATACATTTTTAAAATGTTCTTTTTTTTGTTTATTTATCTCAGTTTCTTATAATTTTATAGAATATAATGATTTATTAAGTTTTTTAATTAAATATATTATAAAAAAAATACTCAATATTATTGATTTAAATCCTTTCAATTTATTGTGTGCGAAGTGCTTAACTAAAGTTTCGCATGAAATGAAAGTGAGCGATTCAATGATTTTAAAATTCACGAGCGATGAAAACGCAACATCTCTCATCAACATGACGTCGCTCTTATAAAATTTCTCAAGATACAAATTCACGAACGAGGAAAGCAGTTGAGGAATTCAAAGAAGAGTGAATATTTTATCCACATACGCTCTGAATATTTTAAAATTATCAACTCATAGCAAAGATAACTCAGATCGCTTTTCAAGGAATGCAATGCGTTTTATTTTATGTTTCATTTCAAGGAATGAAGAAAAGTTAGAAAAGTGTTGAGTTCCTTAGGAACGTATTGTTGGAATTTTGTGTTATGGTGTGAAATGTGTGATTATTTTCGACTGCTTTTTTGATTTTTGGAAGCATCTCTGAAGGGTTTAAAGTTTCATTGTTGCGAATTACTATTTGTTTCGGTAATCTGAGCGACTGCCCAAAGACCATCTCAGCTGGCGACGCTTTGATGTCTTCTTTGACTGAGGATCTAAGGCCCAGGAGAACTAGTGGCAACTCTGTGAACCAATTTGTCTCGTTGTTTGTCGCGATAAGGGAAACCTTTAACTGGCGGTGAAAACGCTCTACCATGCCGTTGGCTTGTGGGTGGTAAGCCGAAGTAGTTATATGTGTTGGCAACCGAGATTTTTGAGAAATGTGTTAAAGGTCGCGGAAGTGAATTGTGCTCCTCGATCAGAGGTAACCTTCAATGGAACTCCAAAACGTGAAATAAACTCTCTTTGAAGAGTGTCGACCATCGTGTCGGTGTTTGTGTCTTTCAGCGGATATGCTCCTGGCAGGATCGCCAGTTTTGGTGCGAAGATTGTCATTTTTCTTTTTATTCATTTTATTCAAACAATTTTTTTTATTTTATAACTTTTTTATTTGAAGAATTTTTCACAACTGAAATTTTCAAAATGAAAATGTCTGGATATATAATAAATGAATACAATTCAAAATGTTTTTTTATAACAAGTGTTTTATAGACAAGTGTAAGTAAGTAACTGCTAAAATGATATAATACGCTATTAATGATAAATCAAGGTAAGTGAAATGTAAGTTAAGATAAAAATCAACTACAGGAGAGGTAAGTATTAATGTAACTAAAGGTAAGTATCAATGTAACAAAAAGGTAAGTATAAATGTAACAAAAGGTAAGTATCAATGTAACGAAAAGGTAAAATAGGATGTAGAGATTTACTCTATGTGGTGATGTAACAGCGCACCACACATCTATACGCGCAAAAACCTCGTATACTGTGCAAACTGTGCATTTTTCCACCTTCGCAAATGAGCTGTCAAAAATTGTATGGAAAACCTTTTGCACAAAGCTAATAAGTATGCGCGACCAAATCGTCAAGAAAACTTGCGCTGTTTATTGTGCAAAGCCGGAGTCAGCTCTTTTTTCTTCTTCTGTGATTTTAACTATCTTGAAAAACAAACATTTAAGTTTTTCTCTAAATAATTTTATTAATTTACTTTTTTTCGCTTTATTTCGGCATTTTTATTTTTTTAATACTGACATTTGTTCAAATGTTCATTGACTGTCAAAAATTGATTAAACAAGAGAAGGTGCGTTCATGAAAGCGGTCACTTAAAAATGCACATTTGCACAAATTGGAAATTTGCGCGTTTAAATGAATACCATTATTATGCTAATTAATAAGTTTGAAATGCTTGAATTTTAATGATTTTTTTCAGTGAACAATTTTATCTGCTCACCAGCACACGCTCTTTTTTATTTTTGACAGGCACTGCATTATACCTACTCCTTTGCTATTGTTTTGTTGCTGGCTTGTAGTCGGAGAGAGCGTGTTTCTAGTGCACTTACCTTGTAATCATTATTTTTGAAATTTCATTATTTTTTTAAATTTTGGTGTATTGGAAAAATTAATTAATAAGTTATAGTAACTTTTTTACTCAAAATTTCCTTCATTCTAATTTTGAATTTTTAAGATAAAGTTCAAAGACATTTTGGAAATTTTCAATGCCAATTTGTTAATCAACCGTCAATATTCATGAGTGTAAAAAATGTGATATCTTTATCTGCTATCTTAAAAATGAAAACACCCTTTTCCGATTCCCTGGGAAAAATCATTCAGAATTGAGCTGTTTATATCGATGGTTAAGCTTATAAAAGTGATAAATGAAAAATTAAAGTTTTTTCTAAATGACCTCTATATTTATTATGTTGACTTTATATGATTTAAATACAAATTCTAAATGTTTGATAGTTTAAATCATACTTGATTTTAAATACAAATTCTAGTTGTTTGATAGTTTAAAATCGTTTATTGAGCTTAAGGTCAGAGTTAGAACAATTAATTGTTCTAACGAATTTTTCCAAAGAAACAACAACAACAACAAAGTTTTTTCAATATGAAAAGGAAAAAATCACTAGCTTGATTTTATTGTACAATTTCTGCTATGCTAAAAGCGTCATCAGAAATCTTTGTGATTACCCGTGCAAGCGCGCGCTAACGCACGCTTCAAATCTCATCGCCCCGATGGTGCAGTGCGTTAGCGCGCGCTTGCACGGGTAATCACAAAGATTTCTGATGACGCTTTTAGCATAGCAGAAATTGTACAATAAAATCAAGGTAGTGATTTTTTCCTTTTCATATTGAAAAAACGTTGTTGTTGTTGTTGTTGTTGTTGTTGTTGTTGTTGTTGTTTCTTTGGAAAAATTCGTTAGAACAATTAATTGTTCTAACTTTGACCTTAAGCTCAATAAACGATTTTAAACTATCAAACAACTAGAATTTAGAATAGAATTTAAACTATCAAACAACTAGCTCGACCAAACGGAAACAGCTGAAAACAAAATCAGCAAAAATTCTAAAAACAACTTCAGTAAACATGCTTTGTTAGTGCAGACTTCCAGCAGGCTGTTGGACTACATATAATAACATAAGCATAGAAACTAAAGTAAAACAGAAATACAACAACAAATGTGACATTATGAAATTGAGGAAAAAATGAGAAATTGACGCTTCAAATCTCATCGCCCCGATGGTGCAGTGCGTTAGCGCGCGCTTGCACGGGTAATTTATAATTTTGAAATGGTGTTGAATTTAAGTTTTTCGTTACATGTTAGTCCACTCTATCAAATGTTAAGATATTTATAAAATTGCGAAAATTGAGCTTAGACTAAATTATTTTTAGTATGTTTATAGTACACACTCCTAAATTTTGTTCTGGAGCAATAAATTGAGAGCAATTAATTGTTTAAAATATTTACATGCATGATTGTTGGTAATAACTTTATACAAACGATTGAAAAAAGAAGAATAAATTACTTGCATATCGTTTATTAACCCAAATGTTATCTTAGCTTTGTCCTAGACGTTTTACACAATCCGGAAATCTTTTATTGCACACTCGAACACATACCGGTGAAAGACGCTTTCAATGTGAGCAGTGCGCTAGCTTCTTTACAACATCGAGCAATCTTAAGGCACACAAATTGACACATTTGGATAGACGTGAGTTTGCTTGTCAACAATGTCCGTTGCAGTTTAAGACGCAGCGTGATCTAAAAAAACATGAACCGGTGCACAAAACCGTTAAAGATATCGTGTGTGCGATATGCCAAAAAGCATTTACAAAAAGTAGCTATCTAAGTGCTCACATGACTGCAGTACATCGAGGCATACGCAAACATACTTGTACGGAATGCAATAGAGTGTTTGGCAGTCGATCGAATTTGGTTTGTCACATGAGGTAAGTTCCATACCAGCAGATAAAGTGTATAAATGTATTTTCCTTAACTTTTTTCTCTTTATTTTTCAGAACACACAATGGTGAAAAACCCTTTCAATGTAAGCATTGCTCTTGGAAATTCAATCAATCCTCAGCGCTGAACAGGCATATGAAGAAACATGCGTCTCAAAGGTTAACAATTGCTTGTAGGCCTCTTTTAGAAGATAAATTAGTTTTCTTCACAGCGCTCCTAATGCTATGCCAACGATAAGCAATGAGACTCTAATGAGTGATTATCTGGTGGGTTCCAAGCTTACTCCGCTACCTGATGAACTGATAATATCTCAGGAAAGTTCACAACTGCAACAGCAAAATGAGCTGCCCATTATTAATACTATGTCCCAGTTGAATCCACAGTTAATGGAAGTAACGGGATCGGATTTCACAATTTCAGCCACATCTGCTTTACATACTTACGATTTTTCCAAGGAAACAATTCTAGACTTTTCGACCAATTAACGGATGTTTGGGAAAAATTATGAAATCTCATTGAGTGCCATAAAAGCAACTGGCAGTGAAAATCAGGTAATTAATATGTTCTAATCAGTTAGGAGAAAAGTGTCACTGACTTCTTTTCTATACAGCAAAACAGATAAAACTTATAATAAAACTTTACGGTGCCAGTATCAGGTAGACCAAATTGAAACCAATTACGACATACGCTCATAAAATAACTGGTCCTATGAGTAACGACACAAACTGCGGGAATGGACTCCCTCTTAAACCTTGGACCCATCTCTTAATGATAAAGGGTTAAGTCGTCAAATGAGCTCTCAATCTCCATGAACAGTATGACAAAAACCAGGAAACTTATAACAACGATAAATACTGAAAAAGATCGAAATAGCTAAGGAAATTTAGATCTACACCAAATCTGCTCAATCCCTGGTCCTCCCAGGAAATATATCATTAACAGTTTCTTAAAGAAAACTCTGAATAAAGTACGATGAATAGTATGCATTATCCAATATATGACTTTGCACGTAGAGCTGTTGGTTGTACTTGGACGAAGCGCAAACAACTTACTTAATTCTTAAAAGACGGCAACATCTTCGACAAAACGCTTAAACTATACCGATTGTTATAAAGCCTTTTAAATTTTATATGTGTTTATCTTTTCAACTTAGATAAAATAATAATGATTCAATAAAAGATTTTGCATATGTTATCATTTTACGCAACTAAACCATAGCACGAGTTCTATATTGAAATAATCAAATATTACAAGCAATCTCATTCGTCTCTAATTAATAGTTTGTATAACTAACTAGCAACCTTAACTAGTTACTCACCCACTGCCTAGAAAAATAAAAGAAGCAACCATGTATAATTCCGCCGCTGCACCTCGTAAATTAATGCATCGGTTTCTTTAATAAAATAATGAGCTCTTTTTAACTTACTAAATTAAGAGATAAAGTACAAAAAGTAGTTATTTTATTTTACATTAACTCCTCTTCATATAGTCATCATAAATACGCAATAACTCAGGACTAGTGCGTGGTTGAACTATGCTCAAAGCATATTCGAATTGCAACCAATTGACTTCGAGCGCATCAAAACTTTGCTCAATAGCTTTCAACGCAGCCTCATGACAAATAGCTTGTATCTCAGCACCTGAATAGCCTTCGGTTTCTACAACCAATCGATCAATATCAACATCGGTTGCCAAAGGCATAGCGCTCAATTTAATACGAAATATTTCTCGCCGTGCTTCTATATCGGGCAAGCCAACATAAACAATGCGATCAATGCGTCCAGGACGTAATAAAGCTTTATCAATCATATCGGGACGATTTGTGGCTGCAACGATTGTAACATTTTGCAAAGACTCCACGCCATCCATTTCGGTCAGCAGTTGTGTTAAAACGCGCTCCTTCACCGATGTGCCCGAACCGCCACCACCGCCTTCAGACCGTTCACCGCTAATGGCATCAATTTCATCGAAGAAAACTATAGCTGGCGCCACCTGGCGGGCCTTGCGAAATACTTCACGCACAGCGCGCTCAGATTCGCCAACCCACATGGAAAACAGTTCTGGTCCCTTGATGGAAAGAAAATTTAACTGACTTTCTGTGGCCAAAGCCTTGGCTATCATTGTTTTCGAACAGCCAGGTGGGCCAAACATAAGCAGACCACGCGGTGGTTTTATGCCTAGACGTTTGAATTTATCTGCATGCAATAAAGGCCATTCAATAGCCTGTTTCAGTTGAAGTTTAAGTCGCTGCTGGCCACCAATATCTGACCAGCGTACATTTGGATTTTCAATGAGCACCTCTCGCATAGCAGACGGTTTAATGTGAGCCAAACAGCTACTTATATTTGCTGGCGTTAAATGAGGTTGCTCCGATTTCAATGCAGCCAGGGAAGCGCTGTATATTAAATTCGCGAGATCTGCACCAACAAATCCATGTGTGCTGGATGCAATAGCTTCAATGTCTGTACCATTCAATTTATGTTCAACTTTACGCAGTAGACATTTGAGTATTTTACAACGTCCTTTAGGACTAGGTGCACTTATTTCCACCTCGTTATCGAAGCGTCCACAACGACGTATTCCTGCATGTAATGCTTCCATGTTGGATGTAGTAGCTAGCAAAAAAGTGCGTTGCGCTTCATTTTTTGTGTTGAGCGCATCCAACAAACTGAGGAAAGCCACGGATACGCGTTTTACCACATCATTTGTCTCGTGTTTCGGGCAGAGATTGTGTACATCTTCTATGATTATCAGCGTTGGTTTAGGATATTCACGATAAGCTTGGTCAAAGTACTGGGAAAGATTTTTTTCGGTTTCTCCAAGAAATTTGCTAAAAAGCTCACTGGTATTTATTTTAATAATATGAGCGTTCCTGTGGCGCATGCTATGGCATAAAGCTTCACAAATTAACGTTTTTCCACAGCCAGTGGGACCGTAAATAAGTAGACCACGTGAAATTTTAACACCTAAATGTAAATTTGATGAAAATATGAATGAATAAATATTTAGCAAACAAATACTTACCCTTAGGTACATCTCTAAACGCTAAACCAAGTTCTATTGATTCCTGTATGCTCTCGATTTGCTCATCTAGGCCTCCAATATCATCCCTGGTAATTTCAACTAACTCTGATTGAGTTTCCTTCAATATGGTGTCTTTATTTTGCTGATACACTACATCAACCAGTGTAGTGGGCACTATTTGGAAAATGCAATATTTGACTCCATCTTCTTTAAGATTTAAATTATTCAAAGCTTCTTCTAGTGAATCATTAGCTCCACTTTCTGCAGCGATTGCATCCCAGCTGCATACCTTAAACTGTAGCATTTTGTTAAAGAAATTTAAATGTACAACACTGCCGATGGTGTAAATTAGATGTTTTAGTTCCTGTTTTAATATACGTTTAATATCAAGCATTTGCTGGTCATTTAAGACATCTTGTTTTGGAGTATTTATAATTTCTAATTTTACTGCTTTTGCTGGCACTATGTTTTCACCGCTCAAGCTACTTATTTTGATTGGTGTGCCCTTGATGCTCTTCCAGTTGAGCTGAAAATCTAAAAAAAAAATATATTCTATACATTCTGCACATGAACTGTAATTGTCTTCGCCACCTACCTTCGGGCGTCACAAATACAGTTGTTAAGAATTTTTCAGGTATTGGCCAAACCGTTCTTATTAGCGGCGCCATATCTTCATATTGCAGCGCATCGATCTCGACATTCTGTCCTATATGCAGCTGCGCTAGCCTCATCGCACCTTCCGATATGAATATTAATTGATTCACATATTTGTTTGGCATTTCATTTAACTCATCAATTGTGAAAGTCTTGGGTTCTATGCTGCATGTAAAAAGAGTGTTATTCGCGATATACTCCAAACCTGACTCCTGAGCATAGCTGTCTGTAGCAATGGGACACACCTTCTCATGCGTGTCACGTTCCTTTGGTGTGATGTGAACTTCGCATCGCTCACAGTGAAACCAGGACGGAGCAGCGGATTTTTTGTTAGACGATTTTGGTGGCATTAAGTATTTTGTTTATCAATTGACCAACGTGCTTATTAAATGCTCATAAAAAAGATACATAGAAAACAGCTGTTATTTGATATTTTGTTATTTGTTTTGATACGTAGTTGCCACCTTAAATTTCTGCACAAACATCTTTAACATTATACAAAAAACAGGGTGGGCCCAGGGCTGGGTAAAAAAGTATTCATTACAATTCATTTCCAATTCCTTGGAATTAGCAAGTGGTAATTGGTCCTCTTAATTCGTCAGCAATATAATTGGAATTGGAAAAAAATCGTCAATTCCATTACAGGAACTGTAATTGACAATTGATCACCTCAATCCATAGTTGCCAGTTTTGATTCCCACCAAAATACTCTATTTCCCATAGCGTGGGAGAAATTCCCACAGCAATGAAAATTCCCACGAAATTCCCAGAGCCATTAAAAAAGTCCCACCAGTCATCAAAAATCCCACAAACCATAAAAAATGCAATTCAATTAAATTTAAAAAATTAAGCAGTTATAAAAGTTATACAACGTATATAAATATAAGCATTTAATTTTCAAACACTACATAGCTTTTATCTATCTTTTCTTTATTTTCCTTTCTTTATTTAATTTAGCTACTTTCTTGCGTTAACTAATTCTTGCGTTTTAACTTGCCTTTTTTATACTGTCAGAAAAAGAATCAAAATTCTTGATAATTATATTAATTAAATTTAGTTTTATTTTAATTATATTAAAACTAATTTAAATCACATTAAGTTTTGATCTCGCCATGGAGACATATATTGACTTGTTAACATTTTTAACGTTTGCTGCATATTGTTTTAAACTAATTCAATTCAGCATGAAATTTATCTTTTTTTTATTAATATCCATTTTTCGCGATTTTACTAACAAAAGAAGCAACAAAAATGTTAAAAAAAATTAAAGAGTCCAACTCGACTCGATGTTATGCATGGAAACGCTTTCGAGCTAGCAACACCACCAAATTAACAGATTACACGAATTTCGCTTTATAATTTTGAATTCTAAAAGTGGAAAAACATTAAAATGGCAAAATTTATTCATATATATATGAGGGAAAAAAAAAAATAATGCGTGGGCGAAAAATCTCACGTGGCAATATTTTTAAAAAATATTCCCATGTTGTAAAATAAGATCCCATAAAATTAAAAATTCTCATGGGAATTCCCATTTCCCACAGCAACTAAAATTTCCCACAAATGAGATATTTCCCACAAAACTGGCAACTATGCCTCAATCCCTTGGTATGGAATTGAAAAAAATGGTCAATTCCATTACAGGAATTGTAATTGGTAATTGAACACTTCAATTCCGCATAAATGGAACTGTAAAAAAGCGTTTATTCTATAACAGGAATTGTAATTTGAAGTTAAAATTAAATTACTTTTTCATTAACTCAAAGCTACTTCTTCTACCCAGAGCTGGGTTCCTTATTCCAAAGAATTGGAATTTAGGTGGAATTAAATTAAAAAAGAATCATTACAACCCAGCTCTGGGTGTGCCCCTCTGAATCATTAGAATTAGAAAAAAACTTCTTTTAGCAGTAAAACTTATGTTTTTATTTAGAAAATAAATTAATATTTACTTTAAGGGGCACGATTACGGCACCAAAATCTGAAAATGCAGTTTCGTATTACTCATTGAGAAAATAAGATTCACTGAAGGAATTATCGATATATCAATTAGTTATTGAATTATCGATCTTAAAAACATTTTACTTTGAGAAGTCGATATAAAAGTTCGGCTATATCTTTGCCAATAATTGACCGATCTGATTAATTCGGGTACCATTCGAAAGAAAATTTATATATCTTTAAAATAAAAGATAAAACAAATCATTTCTTTCCAACCCGGTCACGCTACAGATGGTATTTTAACCGATACTTCCTCTAAAAATTCCGTTATTTAGGGAAAACAAAAACATATGTTGTTTTGATGAAACAATGAAATTTCGTGTATAAGTTGAAACAATGACCTTTCGTTTGATATATAAAATGCTAAATTTTTCTCCATTGTTGCTGCATTTTTCATTTTTGTATGCATGCTAGGTTGAATAGACAATAATATGGTTTTTTGTTTTTAACTTATCGTTTATTTTGAGAATGCAGTTTTGATGTACTCATGGTCAAAATAAGATTTACCGACGGAATTATCGATATATCGATTAATTATCGATGATTTTTCTTGCTAAAATTTCTGTTTAAGTACACATTTATATTTTTGTAATAATCCAATCGATTTAAAAGATTCATGTGCCATTTAAAGGATAATTGAATTACTTTTAACGGTATATGATTTAAATCTTTGCAAGAATGATTTAATTTTTATAAGCAATTTTATATCATATTTAAATTGTTGATATTTGGTTTCTGCTTAGGGATTACAACCCTCACATAATCCCCAAAATTGGATTTGAGATTATGGCCATTTTGAAAAAGGTTATAAGCAAAAAAAAAAAAACATAATCCCATGATAAATTTGGTTATAACAACATTCCGTACAAGGGCAAATAATTTTATAGTTAAAACAATAAAAAAACTGATTTGCCCTTGTACTGAACCGATTAAAAAAATATTCCGTACAGGGGCAAATCAATTTTTTATTTAAAACTGATTTACCCTTGTACGGAACAGATTTAAAAATATTCCGTACAGGGGCAAATCAATTTTTTATTGTGTTTTTTTTTTACTATAAAATGATTTTCCCTTGTCATTTTATCGTAAAAAATACCATAAAATAATATATTTGCCTTGTACGAAATAGTGATAAAAATATTCCTTACAAGGGAAAATGATTTGCTCAAGAACTAGATTTAATTTTAAATAATTATATTAAGGGTATTCCCTCAACGCCTCGGAAACGGCGTAAAACTCGTAAACAGCTTAATTTTAAACAAATTGGGAGTTTCAAAAATATTTTCTATGGAATTTTTTTTACGATGCTTAAGCTATAATTTCAGTGCTTAAACCATGTAAACAAGTTTGCTTAAACTTTTAGCTGTCAAATAGTAAAAACTTTAGTGGTATCTTTTTTCTTTTGTGCGCTGGTCTTTAAAATATTTGTTTTATTAAGTTTTTTTAAATATCTCACTAATTCATTATTTTTGTTTTGTTTTAGCATGATAAGTGTTGAAGCTATGTAAATTAACTTTTTTTTATACCAGCTGTTATTGACATATACATGGCAAATTCATCAGATGTCTTAAGGTGCGTTCCTTTAATATAAGCTCGGAATTTTACAAGTTTACGAAATGGGAATCGTTAAGGGAATACCATAAATAAAATGAACGTTTGGAGAAAAATAAAAAGTCGATAACTCGATAATTAAACTATATATCGATAATTCCTACTAAAAAGTACACTGAGGGAAATATGTGCTAAAATTAAATCAAATTGTGTTCATATTAAACGAATTTGTTTTTGAAATAGAGCTTGAAACAATTTCATTTAAGTTAAACACAAATGTTTTTAAAGTTTAATTTAAAACAAAAGTTTTTGTTTTCAAAACAATGTTTTTAAATATACTTTAATTGTAAAAACTTTAAGTTTAAAAGATTTATGTAAACGAAAAATTTAAGGCAAAAACTTTAATATTTAAAACAAATATTTTAAACTGCCATTTTTTCGATGCCATTTTTTAACTTTTTCGACTTTTCGAAGTCAGATTCGTGATCAGCGACCCCTGGGACCCTCCAAATAAGAAATTTTTTGACTTCATTTAATGAAGTTTGCGTTTCATTGCGGCTTGAAATATTTTAATATCAAAATAATTAATTAGTTCGTATCTCATCTTATGTTCAATATTTGTAAGACTAATTCAAAAATATTTTCAAACATTCAAATGTTAAATAGGGGTCTCAGTTGTCTGGCAATAATTTTCAATGATTCTACTGTACTTAATTTTTTAATTCAATCTCTGATAGCGACGTATTTTTTGTTATTGTAAGGAAATAATAAGAAAAAATTATACAAAAAACAGAAATGAGCTTATCAGGGGTGTTATGGAAACCGACAATTGTCAGAATCGGTTTTGAAATTGACACAGATTTCATTTTGCTGTCATAGAAACCGATTGTCGATTTAGAAACTGGTTTTATTTTCGAAATTGCGTTTTGTGTTTCTTAATCGATAATCGGTTTCTATGACAACAAAATGCAATCTATGTTAATTTCAAAACCGATTCTGACAATTGTCGATTTCCATAACACCCCTGTATAGTTGAAAATTAAACACGCTTGTTTTAAATTTTGTTTTGTAGAAACGCAAATAAGTTAAATTTGTTTTTTAAAATTTTTTGTTTAATTTTAAAGTATGGTTTTTTTCTCAGTGTAGACTACTACTAAGATCAGGTGTTAAGGTATATTTTATTTTACACTTCCATTTGCAAAAATTTCACTAAATTGAAAACATAATATTATCTTCTACGTAATTGTATTTTGTTAAAAAAAAATTAAAAAAATTGTTAGAACTATCTGAAGTGAAATTTTTTAAGTACAACCAACTTTCTTACATTAGAAAGAAAATGAAACAAATCGCAAATTTGATGCCATAAAAAATTTTTATTTTGTACGAAAAATTAAAAAAAAATTGCGCTTAATCTGAAAATTTAGTAGTTTCAACGGATTGGTTTAATTTGAACACGAGCGCAGCTCGGGAACGGATAAGTCGGATGGGTTTGTTGATACACCTTTAGAAATGTTATTTCATTGTCTTTCAAAGGAGCTCTTAAAATAAGTTTTCCGTGAGTTCTGCTAAAAACAATAGTGTGAATCAAGTCATACAGCGAAAGGTCTGTATGGTCAAAATGCTGTAATTTTTACAGCATTTTAACTGTACTTGGGATACAAAATGGTGTTTTTTAAAATAAAATTATTTGTCCTTGTACGAAAATTTGTTATTTTAAGTTTATTCGCCTTAGTTGTTCTTGTCCATATTTTTCAGAATTTTGGCATACAGAATTTTTTAACACAGTTTTATGTTAATGCAGAATTTTGTAATGCAGAATTTCATACCGAATTCAAACAGACAACTACACCGAACCCTGTTAATTTATATGTATATAATTCATTATAAAATATCTAAAGACTCAATAAATTTCCTTCTTAATTTTCATATTTCTATTTGATATTCAGAAAAGAAAAATTTTATTTCTGAAAATACCTATTGAAATTTAAAAAATATAATTGAAACTTAAAATAGATGAGTTGAAATTCAGAAATTCCATTTGAATTTTTGAAAAGATAAATTGAAATTAAAAAAAGATCGATTAAAATTCAGAAAAGATAAATTGAAATTTTGAAAAATCAATTGAAATTTAAAAAAAGATCAATCGAAATTCAGACTAGATCAATTTAAATCAAAAAGAAAAATTGGTTTCTATTCAAAAATTTATTTGAAATTCTGTATCAATCAGTTCTGATCAATTGAAACTCTGAAAAGATAAATTGAATTTCAAAATAGATCAATTGCAATTTAGAACAGATTAATTGAAATTCAGAAAAGATAATTGAAATTCAAAATAGATCAAGTGAAATTCAGAAATTCCATTTGAAATTCCATTTGAAATTTCATTTGAAATTTAGTATAGACCAATTGAAATTAAAAAAATATCGATTAAAATCGGAAATTCATTTCAAATTCAGAAAAGATCAACTGAAATTCTGAGAATATAAATTGAAATTCAGAATAAATCAATAGCAATTCAGAATAGATCAATTGAAAATCAGTAAAGATAATAGAAATTAAAAATAGATCAATTGAAATTCATAACAGATCAATTGAAATTTAAAATAAATCAACTGAAATTCCATTTAAAATTCAGAAAAAAATTTAAATTCAGAAAAGATAAATTTAAAATCAGAAAGATCAATTGAAATTCAGATGACAATGGTAACGGTAGTGGTAATTGTAATGACAATGGCAAGGGCAATGTTAACGGTTAAGCTGATGTTAATGATAGATTTAAATTTTTGTATATGAATTGTTTTTTTTTTAATTGGAATTTATCTTCTCTGAATTTCAATTGATATATTCTGATTTAAAAATTATATTTCTGCATTGCAATAATTTGAAAATTCAATAAATAATTTCTGAATTTCAATTGATATATTCTGAATTCAAAATTTAATTTCTGAATTTCAATTGATCTATGCAGGATTTCTAGAGATCATTTCTGAATTTCAATTGAACTTTTCTGAATTACAATTCGAAATGGTGTTAACTCAAAATTAGTTTGAAAATGCTATAACAGCTTCATTTTAAGGTAGTGATCACTTTTGTTACTTTAAATTTTTGCTACTTTTACTTACAATTTTAAATTACACAAATAATTTCATATATTTATAAACATATTTATATATATGAATATAATCGCAAAATAATTTTTTACATTAAATTAGAAAATTAGGCATACATAATAAAACATCATTATACACATTTATATAACGTTATATAAATTGATTAACAGATTTTAATAAAGTTACGTCATTCGTCTTATTCGTAGCTGAGGTTGTACTATATAAGCCTAAAATTTTCTGTACTAATAAACTTTATTGCAAAATCAAATCCATTTCACACGAGTTGGCCGCCATAAGATCTCGTTCAAGTTCCGAGTTTGTTGGAAGTGTTTGATTTAAAAACAAATCAAAGTTATATAAATCGTTGCGGTCAGTGGAGGGATCTTTGTCGGGCATGGCTTGCGGTACTGTCAGATCGATGCCGAATAAACCCAACTCTTTCAATAGTTTTTCATTGCTATCGTCATCGGGTTGAGCTGATATTGATACATTTTCCATTGCTTCTTCAATGCCACTTATTAAGCATTCCTTTGGTTTTGGTTCTTTTTGACTTTCCACTGGAATACTTATAATATCTGCTGGCAGTTCTAAGGCTTCCTGTCCGCAATGAACTTCGGCCGTTGTGCCGTTTGCACATGCTGCCTCTTCTTCCTCGTCCATTTCCTGAGGTTTTAATGTGCTTGATTTGTATTGAAAATCGGTTTCCTTAAAGTCAACTTCGATTGGGAAAAGTTGCGGCAGTACCTCCATTCGTTCCACAACAGACCTATTCAGATACGCCAAACTATCAAGTAGACAGCGTAATTGTTTGTTCAAATCTGTGGCATGTTTACTTTCTAACAGTTCCATTTTCTCCAAAACATCTGTGCGTAGTTTTGCAAATTTAGCTCTAGCCTCTTGGCGACATCTAAGTATAAGTCGGTACTCGTAGTTGCCTGTTTCAACGCGATACAGCGGCTCTTGTATAGCTGCAAAGCCATGTTCCTCGTCGTCCATCTCTTTGACTTTAAGACAGTACGACAGATATGTAAATTTGGCATCAGCATAACGACGTACGGTCAGCTTAGTATCAGGTATAGCTTTGTTCAAATATGTACCTATATCGTCTAAAACGGGCTTGATTTGCTTAAGAATTTTCACACCGTCTTTTTCCAAATTTCTATGAAATTCTCCAAACGTACGAAATGCTTCGGAAGCACGTTGTTGCGGTTCACGTGCGCTTATTTGAGTAAACGTATCGCCAAAAGATTTGTATGTTTGTAATAAATCATAGTATGCTTTGAGCATACGGCGAGCATGTTCGACCAGCCCTTTATACATTAGTTCGGTGCCTTCGAGCTCTTCCAAACGTTTCACAAGCGAATCATTGCAAAGTATAGCGCGTGACAAACCCAAAGTATCTGCTGTGCTGCTAGACATTGAGTCTACAAGACGATGTTTTAACTTTTTAAGAATGATATCCAGTGACTTGCCCTGCTCGGGGTTAGCATGTAGCTTATTGTAATGGATGGTAACATTATTTGTTGTGGACTGTATCATTTTGGCAACTTCTACTTTAGTTTTTCCCTTAACGCTAACCGAGTTAACAGCCAATAGTTCATCGCCGCTGTGTAAAGAACCTTCGCGTGCCGCAGGCGTACCGTCAAAAACCTTTCCAAAATTAAATGGAATATCATCATATGTACAGTGGTCTAAGTTTAAATTGAAAAATATTTACCTGTACGATATAGAGGCAGGGACACATTGGTGCTCCACCACCTATGCTGATTCCAATTAGATTACTTTCATCCTTAGTTATGACCACTGAACTAGTTGTTACTTCCATACCCCTAATAGATATAGAAATATGGTTTAAGATATATTGAATATTAGTAGATAATAATGCATGAAGCTACGCCAAAAAAGCTAAAAGCCAATTAATCGTATGAAATTGTATGGTATGAGAGGTAGATAAGCATGCTAAAGTGTTTATTAGGCAATAAGCTGTAAAATGTGATCAAGGATAAAAAATAATATAAGTAGATAACACATGAAACTAATGAATTTACACATAATATAGCGTTTATTTAGGTTTGCCTTTTAATAGGATAAAACAAAGGTTATTTTTTGGCACCCCTTAAATGTGTATGATTTGGTAAAATAATGTGAACGGATAAGCTAAATATATTGAATTATATTTTCTATACCCTCCCCTGAAGACAAGTTCATATAGTAAGTTGCAAGGAAATTAGGAACAAGGTAGTGTTATTTATTTTGATATTATTTTGTGTACCTATATTTATGACCTTAGAGTGATGGTCCAAGTGTCGTTCTCTTTTGGTTTAGAAGTTAAAAGTCATATCTCAATGATTTAATTTAGATAGCTTTGAAATTTTCAAGGATATTTTATTAATATTCGTTAAATTAAAAGTTAATTTCTGAAAATCGCAAATTAAGTAAATAATTTTTTAAATTTTATAACTTCTTAACTAAAAGGAACTCTTTGCTTTGCATCATCATTCCTAGAACCTTGATTATACACCAAATAATATCAATGACTTCACAATTTTCACTGCACTAAAAGAAAATATAAGTCGGAAACTACTCAACAGTCTTTTGTAAGGAAACTAATATACTACAGTTCCCACCGTCATTGGTTTAGACCACTAAAGAAGTCTGAAATTTGAATGTCTTTTTGAGCAAGATGAATTCTCTTCATTAACTATTAACTAAGAACAAATATAGCTAAAGCATAACTTCAGGGGAGAAATTTAAACTAGGCATAAGCATTTGTATGTTGCGATAAACACTGCAATTGAGGATGGAGCACGCATATATATCTTAAAAATACCAAATCTAGCTAGAAAAGCCGCTACTAACAAACAAAAAATATGGAGAATACAATCCATATTAAACAGTAGATAGTCAAAATTGCATCACATATTTCTTTGATTCTTTTATGTGCAAACTTACAGTCGATCTAACTCAAATTGCTGCCTAAACTTATCATTAAGTTTATCCATATGGTCCTGACCAGCCCATATGATCGCAGTATCCAAATCATTGAATGTAATTGAAGGCTCTGATTCCACTTGCGGCTCAAGTTTCACAGTGCGAATTCTTGTAAATAACAAGAATTAGTAATGTAACGTTTCACAACAACAATACAAAAAACTATCTGATAGTCAATTCGGTTACTTACTGCTGCGGCAGCTGCTCATCATCGATTTTGAGCAGCGGTTCATTAACCGCATCTCTAGACATAGACCTATTTGGACAAATATGGTTATAGGGCGTTTTGGCAACCAATCAATTAAGAATTAGAGTAAAAATATGTAAACATTATTTCTTACATTTTTAAAATATGAAAAAAGCATTATTGATTAATAACAAAATAACGTCAAAATCAACATATGGCACAGAGCTCAGCAAAAATAATGCTATATTTTGAAACTTACATTTTATCCTCCTCGAATAGGAAATCATCATCATTGTCTTGTAACATGATTATTTTGTGAGAAATAACCGGTCTAACTTACAAAACTATTATTTTAAACATTAATTTTCCAAATAAAATAAATAAACTGTAGCCTACTTTTCTGCACACAAATGACGTTAAATATGTTGTAGGGCTGCCACCTTTTTGAGTATAATGCCACAGTTGTAACTCCTAAAATCATGATTGTCATGCCATATATTACGCAGTGTTTTAAAATTAGCTTTAAATTTAAAATTAGTGTTTTTTTCTAAACTCCATATGAAGTTTTTATATTTTAAGAGATATATGTATAACGATTATGAACTACATATAGAAAATACATTAGAGGTATTCACTATTCAGTGCAATTGCCTGTGCAGTTGAGGACTTGTGCAGTTGTGTAGTTAGGTTTTCGTGAACACACCACCATCACTATTTCAAAGCTGGGTGAGATTACGGTTTCCGTGGCGCCAAGACCTGAAAATTCAGTTTTGTAGTACTCATTGAGAAAATAAGATTCACCGATGGAATTATCGATATATCGATTAGGTATCGAGTTATTGATTTTTTAAAGAAATTTTAATTTTATGAAGCTTATATGAAAATTTGGCTATATCTTTCCTTATGTTTTACCGATCTGAATGATTCAAGTACCATTCGAAAGAAAATTGATGTATCTTTAAGATCATATAACAAATCATTTTTTGAAGGTCATGTCGTACACAGTCGAGTGATCGAGTCATATTATTCTTTTCAACCCGGTCCGCGCTACAGACTGTTTTTCAGTATACTATTTTGCATAAAACCGTTATTTCTTAAAAACTCTGTTATTAAGGGGAAACAAAACTATCATATATTAAAAGCTGAAACAATGACCTTTCGTTTGATGTATAATATGTAAAAATTGTTTCTCCATTGTTGCAATCTTTCTCATTTTTGTTTATATACTAGATTGAACAGTACAATGATATGGTCAATTTTTTCTGTAGGAGTAACGGCCGAAAAAATAATTTTGCTCTGTATCGACTATATTCCGTTCATTTATAAACCATACCATCGCAAAACATAAATATCAAACTAGTGTGCTTTTGTCACGCTTCATGCAGGTACGTTCCTTTCGCCTGTGTCGAGCACCATATCGAAATTGCAAAAAATTTAGATGAGAACAAAAAGGAACAAAATGTAACGTTAAGGACCACACATTTTAGCTATTAGAAGAAGTGCAAGACAACATTTTTTCATTATTTTGATTTTAGTCGTTTATTTAATTCCTCTTTTTCGATATGGTTCTTTTATTTAGGTGTTTTCATTGCCGACTTCGGTAATTTTTGAAGAAATGCAGGCCTACCTCGAAACTCACTTCGAAAAGATGTGTAACGTTAAAGATTCCTGCAAGTACAAGATAACATTTTTTGTTCATTATTTAAATTTTAATTGTTTACTTGATCCCTCTTCTTTGATATAGTCCTTTAATTTAGGTTTTTTCATTCCCAATTTCGCTAAGTTTTTTTAAATGCAGACCAACCTCGAAACTCACTTCTAAAAAATGTAACATTAAAGGCCACATAAAACTGGTTATATTTTCGAAACAACAAAAGTTAGAAGAAAAGTTTGTTTACATAAAATGCAAGTCTTGAGGCCTACTTTCATATACGCATACAACATTTTTTGGTTTTATGAAATATTTTCAATAAATTTGCAGAAATATGCGCTCGAATGTAACGTTAAAGAGAAAAAATTTACCGTATGGCTTTTTTCTTTTAACTAATCGTTCATTTTGAGAATGCAGTTTCGATGTTCTAATGGTCAAAATAAGATTCATTGAAGGAATTATTGATATATCGATTAAATATCGAGCTATCGACATCTTTTCCAAACATTTATTTTATTATAAAATTCAATCCATTCCTTGAGATAATAATTTTCTCTTGTAAGGAATGTTTTTATCACTATTTTGTACAAGGTCAAATCAATTTTTTATGGTGTTTTTTACTATAGAATGATTTTCCCTTGTACGAAATGTTGTGTTATAACTGAATTTATTGTGGGATTATGTTAATTTTTTTTTTCTTATGACCTTTTACAAACTGTCCATAATCACAAATCCAATTTTGGGGATCATGTGAGAGTTGTAATCCCTAAGCAGAGGGCAGAAATCAGAAATTTTAAAATGGTATAAAATTGCTTATAAAAAATCATTCTTGAAAAGATTTAAAAGTAAATAAAGTTCCTTTTACAGATCGATTCTGTGCGTTACCGGTAATAGTAATCTTGTTACTGAAATTCGTTATCGGTCTTAGCAATCGGTATTCTGTGCACTCGGTAACGCTGTCAAACGTCGTAAACTCACCTCATTGAAATAAAGCACTCTCAGTTCTGTGTGAGAGAGTGGTGAAAAAAAAAAGTAAAAAAGAGAAGTAAGTGCACAGAATAAATTGAATTTTGCTAACTTTAAAATAATATTTGCTTTTCTTAGCAGGAAATAACAACAAACTACGCCAGAACAGCTGCAGTTTTATGTTAATTTTGTTCGCAGCCACTCAGAGCAGCTGCAAGCTATACAAATGCCAGCTGTTTTACTTGTTACCACCTAAAGAGATGGTATCAATATTCATCGGTAACGCTTGGTTGCAGAATACCAAAAGGGTGTAAAAGAAACCATAAGGTGAATTTCTTCGGTAATAAGATTAGCGTTACCGCGACAGAATCGATCTGTTATCGGTGAATCGGCGATTCTATCGGTGAATCTTATTTTGACCTTGAGTACATCAAAACTGCATTCTCAAAAGTAACGATTAGTTAAAGGTTTAAAAACAAAAAATCGTATTATTGTACTGTTCAACCTAGTATGTATCCAAAAATTAAAAATTGAGAAAAAAATTTAAAGTATTTTACATCAAAAGAAAGGTCATTGTTTCAGTTTTTAAAATATGATGTTTTTTACCTTAATAACGGGAGTTTTATCGAAAATAACGGTTTTATGCAAACAAAAATAATAATATGCAGAAAGTCCGTCTGTAGCGTGACCGGGTTGGAAAAAAATTATTTGTTTTATCTTTTATTTTAAAGATATATAAATTTTCTTTTGAATGGTATCCGAATTAATCTGATCAGTTAATTATTAGCAAAGTTAGAGCTGAATAATTATATAGACTTTGTAAAGTAAAATATTATTTTAAAAATCGATAGCTCGATAACTCGATATACTGAGAACTCCTTCTTTGAATCTTATTTTCTCAATGAGTACTACAAAACTGCATTTTCAGATCTTGGCGCCACGGAAACCGTAATCGTTCCCAAATCAACATTTTTCAATGCACACAAGTGCACAACTGCTCAAGTCCTCAAGATAAAGGCAATAGTAGAAAAGCACTTGTGCAGATTTTTGACGTTCCTACGATTTGTTTTCGTAAAATGCACAAGTTCTCAAGTCCTCAACTACACAGGTATATGAAGAACACAAGTATTTTAATTTCTTATGAATGTAAAAAAAATGGAAACTGACTTGAGATAGAATATATGGGCATTTCCACAGAAAAGTTTATCGTGGCCAAAAAATTAAAACGTATTAAAAACTTTTTATTTGGTGATATTTAAGGGAAAAATTTTAACATTATTAAATAAAGCAATTTATACATAAATTCATTTATACATAAATTCATTTACCATGATGATCATCGTCTCCACAGTTTCACAAATGCAGTTTTTCTTTTTCGTAAACGTTTCGTAAACTTTTTTGTTTTAGTAAAATTAAACGCATTTGCTAAAGATAATGAAAAAATGGTTGAGGCAAATTACATTATTACTTAATTACCCAATTGAACTACAATGGAAATTTAAATAACGTAACGCCAGGTCAAAAAGGCTAATAAAAAAACCAGAGAAGATTTTTAAATTTGATCACTTGGAAATTAAACTTATGTTATTTCAAACCTTTCTAAAAAGTTGTATACAAAAAGTCCTGCCCAATTCAGAGAGTTTTGCAAATTTTGTAATCCAAGTCAAAAATAACTTCCGTTTTTTGTAACGTAACGCCAGCGCATATTTTTGCTTATATCTGTAAATACTTATGGTCCAGTTAGCCTCGCATGGCATAGCAGCGCATGCAACTCAGATAAGCGGATAGCACACAGCAAAATAAATGGTGATTATACAACACATAATCACATAGTCAAAATTAAATAATCAAAAAGAGAAAACAACGATTTTATTTTAATAAATTAATCGCACTTGGTCAAACAATTTTAGAATGTCACATTTATTTTGCCAAAAGGTCAAATGCATAGAAAAATACACAAAAATTAAAATGAAATAGATCATGTATGTTTATCTATGTAGTCAGAGATGCATTTCTGTTTTTATCTGAGCATTGCCATGCGATGCCGTGTTGCGCATAATCAGATACACACAAATCCCATTAAACAAATTTCGATGTGACACTTTTTAAGCCATGCACTGCTGTGCCATGCGAGACTAATTGGACCATTAGGATCGATTGTGGTGATTGTTTTACTTAATATATTGCTACTTAATTACTAATATAAAAATATAAAATATTAAAAAAACTTTTTAAAAATTTGACTTTTTTCTTTTTTTTTTTAATATTTCTTCGTACAAATCGTACGCAACGCCAGTTTGGAAATGCTCATATTTAAAAGAATAGTAATTTAAAAGTAGTACTTTGGACTGAAGGAGATTAAAGTATAGAAAATATATCGATCACAAAAACTATCCGATTTCTGTTATTTTTGTTTTTTATCAGGCTTTTTTTTCGTTGTAGGTATAACTTTTTTTACACAGTTGCGTATTTTAAAATATTAACACTTTCATAATATTGTATGCTTTTTAAATATATCGACCTATTTTTTGTATGTTTTATTTAGCTTTATGGGGCTTAAGCTCCACAAACTATTTTTAATTAAAATAACACTTTTAATTTTTTTTTACATTTTCTAATCCGATATTTCGATCGCCGTCGGCAATTATCTTTAGGGCTACTAAAAACAGTGCAAAATTTACATTTAACAATACATTTGCTTAGGAAACTTTTTACACAAAATTTTCATTAAAACATTTAGAAATTATTTAAATTATATAAGTATATGACACTGAACCGACATTTTACATTAATTGCACATATGAATTTGCAAAACTTAAAATTACAATTTGCAACCATTTAACAAAAAGACAAAAATGATTAACAAAACACAAGCACTAAATAAAATAATATATATAAAAGATTTCCATAAATTTCTTCATACACAATTCAAACAAAAAAAATCACGTATTTTTCGCAGAAACAATGAAAAAACGGTTTTAATTAAAATAAAATATTTTCATATAAAAAAGTCAGACTCTTAAACGAGCTCAAGACGAACACGAGATTTCGGATCCATACAAAATTACTTTGAATTTTTTCATATAAAAATTGTGAAATTTTTTTATTTCAATTGACTTTTTTTTTGCAGCTAACAATGAAACAAGTTGTTTTAATTAAAAAAAATATTTCATGTAAAAAAGTCGGATTTGTTATGAATTCGAAACAAAAACCGATATCTCGAACTCGTTAACAGGCTCGAAACGAACACGAGATCTCGGATCCATACAAAAATGTATGAAAAGACTTAGAGGTTTTCCACAGCTGATTTTTTTCAGGTACGAGATGGTTTAGGAAAAATTTTACCGGCCCAAATCAATCGAAATGCCTTTTTCAGTCGGTTTGGTTCGTATAAGGCTAAAATTTGTAAGGTTACTGTCGGCAACTGTACTTAAAATGGGTTTCCACGCCCCCTTTTCGGCCCAAAAATCAGTGAAAATGCTATATTTCATGCTCTTTTAGCCTTATAAGACTAAAATTTTGTAATTTAGTTTGTATGGTTATTCTCGACAAGTACACTAAAAATGGGCTTGTAGCACTTTTGTTTCACTCACTTTTCGGGGGGTCAACGTGGAGTGAAGCAAAGCGCGCCAGGTTTAAGCTAAATTGAGCTGAAACTTTGGCAGTCGATTTGTTAGAATACGGGATGGTTTAAGGGGAATGATTTTTATGCCTACAATTCAACAAAATTCTATATTTCGCACGGTTTTGATTGTATTCGACTAAAATTTTGTAATATAGTTTTATGTTTTTACTTTCGGCAACTATATTGAAAATGGTGAGTATATTTATCATTTCTTGGCATTTTCGAATATGGCAGTAAGGCTGTCTGTGACAGGACAACGTCTGCCGGGGAATACTAGTAAATTTGTATAATTATATTTTTTTTATTATTTATTTGAACATAAATTAGTACAGTTAGATACGATAGATAGATATAATCAACTAATAAATTTAAAGGTAGCACTTAAAGACAGTTATTTTATAGGTAAGAATAAAATAGAAATAAACATAAAAATAAAAAATCATAATCAACAGATGGCAAATAAATATCTTAAAGTTAGATAACTAATTATTTATCTATTGACCCTATATACATATAACATATGATTATTCATAATAAATATGTATTAATTAAAATTAATTAGAATAAATTATTATATAATAAAAAATAATTATTAAATAAAACTGCATTAGCAGCGAGAATCATCGCATTCGACGACATCTTGATAATCAACTTGCACTTGTAGTCGCTTGCAACTTGCAGCTAATTTCGAGTTTTTTTCGAATTTTTTCGACGGAAATATGTCGCTACCTTAATATAGAAAGGCCCTAACTCATTTTTTGTTACTTTACAGGAGATGGAAAAAACTTAATAAAAATTATAATTTTGCGGGTCCGAATTTTCTTGAAATGGATTTTTTATTTAAGACACTAACCAATTCAGCGCTGTGGCAATATTTTTGCAGCACTTTTTTTTCTATAGCAATTTTTTTTTGCAAAAATCTGTAAAAAAAATTTATTTTGAAAAAAATAAGTTAGGGCCTTTCTATATTAAGGTAGCGATGTATTTTTTACTTGCAACTGATTACTGTCCCTTGTAGACGCAGAGTCATTTATTGTGATTTTCTTAATTTGCTATTGTGACTTAAAAAGACAAATATAATTGCTTAAACATCCCACTTGTTGCTTAGCAGCGAAACAAGTTGTAAACAAACCAATTATTATAGTACACATAAATAGTGTCCTTTGCCGAAAAATTAGTGAATATTCAAAATGGATTGGGCTGAGGAACTTAAAATGTCGATACGCAAAGTAATTATTTAAATATTTTCTGCTTATTGCATTTAACAAAGTCATATTTTTAGACTACAGCACGTAAAGGACGTCGTGCTAAAAGTCGTGATGTGCTAAAAGACACCAGTTCGTCGTCTGCCATGACGAGCAGTACTTCTGTTACAGCAGCTGGTGATAAAAATGTGAATAAGGATATCACCGTGGATATAACGCTGGATTTACAGCAGACGAGCAGTAGTGCTGTAGGGACATCCTCAGCTGCTACTGCATCGCCACCTACGACATCTGGCACTATTGATTCTGATGGCAGACGTCCACCGCGTAGAATCTCAGGTGGTTGGGCTGATATCGGTGGTTCGAAAAACTCAAAGTAACTTGATTGAGAAATTGCTTGAGAGTATTATCATTTTTTAATAAAAAAATCTCCCTTTAGGTCCAAAATTAAATCCTTTGAAGAGTAAGTTAGTTTAAAGCTTAATTGAAGGTAAAGGTCATCCCGAAATTTGTTTTCTAGTGAACGTTTCCAATTCTCTTCACCCAAATCAATGACTAGTACAACGCCAGACGATGAGATACCAGTTATACCGGATCTAGATGATGTCAAAGATGAAATTCTTATGAATGAAATTGTGGAGCCTCCGTCGTAAATTTGTTTTTTTTCGCTTCCATGAGTATACAAGTAGAATTAATCGGAAATCCTCACTTTTTGTAGCGTTTCTGTTAATCGTGTGGTCACGTTGAAGGAGCTAAACTCGGATTTGCTTTCACAAAATGCTTTCTCTGCAATTGAAGATGTAGACTTGACAATCTTAACACGGTGTTTGCAAGCTCAGGACAGCTTGGATGAAGCCGATGAGGTCTGGGAATGGGAAAAGCTCTTCACTGACGTCATAGCTGAAATACATTCGGAAAAAACAAGCGCAAGCAGTCCAACTGCTACAATTGTTCCCGACGAAATTATGCCAGCTACTATGTACGCTTAGGAACAGTTTTCTTTGCTTCAAATAAAATTGTTTGAAATACAACACTTATACAGATTAATGGAAGAAAAGTATTTTGTGTTTTATGAATTTTTATTTCACTTGTGAACGTTTTTAAAAGGCTGCATAGAAGCTCTGCAATTTTGGGTTACAATACAGGGATTTGTGGTTTTTTTTTAGTTTATCCTTATCGTTTTCCACCTCAGTTAATTAATAATGAAAGTAAATTTAATCTAATGCAAGAAACAAAAATAAAAAAAAAACGAGAATAAATTAAAATAAAAAAAATATGTATATTAATCATTAATTTCCGCAGACATGGATAATTCTTTAACCTTGTCTGTAGCTTCGGGCGCATTTGGACTACTTTCCTCATTATTTGTCACCTCAACGCTTTCTTCACCACTTTTAACAGCTTTGCTTTCTCCATCTGTTATGCTTTGTTGTTTCAACCTACCCTCACTTTCCTGCACCAGTTTCTCAAATTTGTCAATTTCGACGAAACCAAATTCATCGGTAATGTGCATTAAATCGCATATTATGGGTGATTCTACGACCAAAATGTATTGACACGTTTTTGGTTCTAACAGATACATTGTTACTGCAGTTGGTGAGCTCGCGATTGGAGCGCATGTTAATTTCACATCAACTTCACGAGGCTTACCGGTGCGATCGCACAGCACACCACCCTCGTAGTGATGCCAAATCGAAGTGGAACGATGTTTTTTGAAAGCTTTATCGGGATTGGCTTGAATCCATAGACGGTGTGCCAACTCATCAAAATAGCCAAGAAAGATTTGATCCTCAGACTTTTTATCCTTGTGGAATTGACGTACATGTACGCGATGACAGAATTCATATTTCCACCAGCCTGTCCCCTTTTTGTAAAGGGTCACAATCAAGATAGTTAAAATAAATTTAAAAATATACCTACCCCAGTTAAGCAAGTTTTGCCGGACAACAACTCTTTAATTGGTGCCAAGTCAACAATTGGAGGCGGCGTTGGTGCAGGCTGCACATCGTTGGCAAAATTCTTTGAGTCAAGAGCAACATCCATTAACTGATGTACTATATTATCAACTTCCGAATCGGACATTTGCAATTCGCTCAACTTCTGGCGCAACAAGCTCAACGGTCTATGCAGGCCCATCTCTTTGATCATTGGATCTGTATTCATACATTTAATGGACACTTCTTTTGACTCTTCTGGATGAAAAACAGGTGCGATGCAAAGTAGAGAAGTCAGGATGATGGCCTCATAGTTGCAAGAGGAGGTTTCCTTAAAAGAATAAATCTCATTTTTTCCATGTGGATAGCAGACGTAGCGAATTTTGGTGGTGCGTGGTTCACCAATAATGTCACACAATGTGCCATCAGTCATTTCCATTTCGAAGTATGGATAATTGATGCCATCGATTTTAGTGGATTTGTGTTTAATGCCCGCACGTTTTTGCTCTTCGAGTACCTTACTCAAATGGGCCGTTTTTTCGTCGCTCCACTTGCCGAGATAGTATTCCTGGAATTTTATATTTTTACCTAAGGAACAAACTGATGAGAAATTTCTTTTTTATTTAAGCCCTTAATAACAAACCCTCGCGTTCCTCATGATACTGTCTTATATGAAATCCGTGGCATATTTCGTACGACCAATAGGCCTCTATTCTGTAGGAGCAGCTGGTAGCCGAGAACGTGGGATACAAAAGTTTTAAAGGTGCTACAAATACCTTTGATTAGCACTATAAAAATGTAATAACATTTCTTAGCAATACATACAGATTTCCACTTCAGTGGGTTTCTTGTCCTCTTTATTATCCTCTAGCTTCGGTATCACACAACTGTATTCCTCCCGATCAAGCGAGTAAAATGTGCGCAAGTGGTTTTTCATCTCCTTCAAATAGTAAATTATTATTTAGGCCATTAGATACCTTTGGAAAAATTAAGAACTTACCGGATTTTTGTCAAAGTCTAGCTCACCAAATTCAATTCTATACAATATCGAGTCATCGAAATCTTTGGCTTCGTGCGTCAAACCGGCAGGTAATGAAGCTAGCAGCAGCGACCAGCACAAAAACGTGCATTTTGAACAATATTTCAAATGCATTATTTAAGATAAACTAATTTTTATTATGCTTTCATGAGATTTTATTTTATTTAAAATATATTAAAGAAAACAGTTCTGAAGATCGGTTAATTTTACCAAATCGCTGATTTGGTTTTTCCACATACGTGCAGCAATCATTGAAATGTCAAAGTGACAGATTATCATCAAATGTGTACAGTACGGTAAGAAATTAGTTTAACCTTTAAGCCAGTAGCTTGGTGCGACAAAACTGTTCAAAGACAGTTTTGTTTCTGTTTTCATGATTCATTCTTAAAAATGATTTTAAAAAGAAGTAGCAGTGTTTTCTAATTGAACGAAACAAAAATAAATAAAGTAGCTATAGCGAGTATATAGTACAAAATTAAAACTTTTTAGAGATAAGAATAATTTTTTACGCGGATTCGGAAAAGGGAGTTTTACTTTTAAGATAAAGCTTAAGAACATTTTGAAAATTTTTAATGCAAATTTGTTTATCAGCCGTAGATGAAACAATTTTTATTTAAAATTTTCAAAATGTTCTTAAGCATTATCTTAAAAGTGAAAACTCCCTTTTCCGAATCCGCGTGAAAAATTATTCCCAATAGGGCTGAATAGATTTTTATGGAAGAGAGAGAGAGAGAGAGAGAGAGAGAGAGAGGGAGAGAGCATCTCAAACGAAATACAATACAAAATTTGTTACACTGTCATTGGTTGGTGATTCAATTGGTAATACTGACTTTAGTGATTTGTTATAACTAAAATATGAGATATACGTCCATGATTTGTTATTTTCGACGTGAAGAAATTGCATCTATTGTAAGGGATCTATATACTAAGAACACAAAATATAATGTTAATACCAGTAAATATTATTACATTACATTATTGTTTTATTTTATTACATGTTACATTAATATTGAGTTAATTTTGTAAATGTTTTCAATTATTATAATGAAAACTTTTCAATTAAATTATTATTTTAAGATATCTAAAATAGCAAACGTATATTATAGATGTAATGTTATCCATATATCAAGCAAGTTTATTGCATGAATTGTTGGCCTTAATAGAGTTGTTCAAATATTTGGATTGGTTATCATTCGTAAATAAGGCATAAGTGCAGTTTACGGCCCACGCGTAAATAATTTTTTGTTTTTATTAAACGTATTTAAGTCTCCTTAGTCCAAAAGTGCAAAAATAATATGGGTCTCCAATGGCTTAGGCGATAAAATTCACGAATTTTAGTGGAACAAAGCCCAAATAAAGAATGAAATATCGCACAAAATAGAAAATTGTATGAAATCCTATTATATAAACGAGAATTTTATCCAGAAATACTGTAGTCAGAAGCCGGTGTTGGACTTGCTGAGGTTTGTAATCCCAAAGCAGCGGGCGAAGGCCGCCTACTGAAAACTGAATACAGAGAAAACTGAATGCAATTTTTTATTTTCATTAAATTTGGAATATTCTACAAGAGTGTTATGCTGCTTGCGTATGCTGATGACATCGATATCATTGGCCATAATACGCGCGAAGTCAGTGCAGCATTTTCCAGATTAGAAAGAGAGTCAAGTCGAATGGGTCTGGCAGTGAATGCAGATAAGACGAAATACTTGGTGTCAACAAACAAACAGTCCCAGCGTCTTGGAAACCACGTTACCGTTGACAATACCTCCTTCGAGGTTGTGAAGGACTTCGTTTATCTGGGATCCAGCATTAACTCAACCAACGACATCAGTATTGAGATCTAACGAAGAATAACTCTTGCCAACAGGTGTTACTTTGGGGTCAGTAGGCAATTGAGAAGCAGAGCCCTCTCACGACGAACGAAAATCACGCTCTATAAATCGCTCATCATGCCCGTCCTACTTTATGCATCATAAACCTGGACGCTGAGCAGTTTAGATGAAAAGACTTTAGGAGCATGAGAGAGAAAGATTCTTCATAAGATCTACGGACCAATCTGCGTCAATGGCGAGTACCGAATACGGTGGAATGATGAACTGTATGAGCTGTATGCTGACATCGACATAGTCAAGCGCATTAAAATCTAGCGGCTTCGCTGGCTTGGTCATGTTCAGCGCATGAAAGACGATGCTCCAGTGAAGAAAACATTCGATTCGGTACCCAGCGGCGGTCAACGCAGAAGAGGACGACCGCATCTTCGTTGGAAAGACCAAGTAGAGGACAACCTGACGAAGCTTGGAATTTTCAACTGGCGCCAGCAAGCGAAAGACAATTCTTAGATGAGGCCAAGACCGACATACGGTTGTAGCGCCAACTAAGTAAGTAAGTAAGTAAATTTGGAATTTAGCAGATAAAATTATTTGCCCTTGTAATGTTAATAACAACCTTGAAATTGTAATTTTTCAAGCTTTCACGAAAAACTTTTTATCTCCTAAACTATCCGAGACCAACATTTTATTTTTAGATTTTTGGACTAAGGAAGCCCAAATACGTTTAATAAAAATTAAAAATTATTTACGCGTGGGCCGTAAACTGCAATTAATCCAAACAAAAAACATTTTTGATATCTCCATTTCGCATCAACTGCCATTGCACACTGTCTATTTAATTTTCTTTTGTTTGACATTCGATGACAGCAGCTGGAACTGTCACTCATACCTTTTAGTAATTTAGTACACCTAAAACATTTAGAATATTGTGATAATTTTCACCCAGTTCAATGGAACCTTCTCGTGTAAAACATAAAAGTGATTTGTGAATAAATTTGATTATGGTTTCGATTTTGTTTTTTTTCTTTTGTTGTTTATTGTTTTCTTTTGTTGTGTTTTAGTCTTTTTTCCGCACTATACTTTTTACACTTTTTGCATTTTGACGTAGAACTACGTCTTACAGCGCGGTTTGTATGGAAGTCATTTTTAAAAAAATTTTCAAACACATTTAAGGATTATAGTTAACACTTTAGGGTACACGTACAGCCTTTAATATTCATTGTACAAAGTAAAAATATATGCCAAAATTTCAGTTAGGGTACGAATGAAACGAATATCTAACTATGGATCTTGTCTTTTCTTTAATAAAGTCACAAGACTGCAAAATCTAAGAAAAAATACATATATTCGTATAAAAAAAGTTATACACAAGCTGTTGCAGTAGCTGCTTTTGTTGTTGTTAGGGTTGTTTTATGGTTTTTGTTGTGGTTGTTGGTTTGGTTCGAAGTCATGTCATTTGTTGTTGTGATGCTTGTGTTGTTGTTATTAATATGTATGTAAAATGTGCATACATAAATACACATCAGTTGCTTTCGTTTTGGTTGTTTTCCGAAATATTCATTTTCATTTATTGAACATAACTTTGATTTACATTTAATTTTAACCAACATAAAAATTAACTAGAACAACAAATTCATCTCTAAAAATATCAAACGAAAAATTATTATAAAAAAAATTGTTTTTAAATAACTTTTATTTAGAAGATGAAATGTTTTAAAATAGTTTTGAAAAAAATAAATGAAAAAAATTTATCTCTGTTACTGTACAAAAAAGAATTCTTCGTCTATACTTACGATACTATTGAAACTGTCTTTTTTTTAGTAGATTTCGCTTAACAGACAAAAATTTTCCGTTTTCTAGAGATGATCCAAATAAATAAATATTGAAGTACACACGAAACAAATTTAACAAGGATTTTAGATACCTTGCCGATGTCATGCCTAAGTTAATTAATTCCGTTTATATGTTCAATGTATATGTTGTAAAATCACTGAAATAATGGCAAAAAATAATTACACTTTTATGTGGGTTTTATGTATGTGCATACCAGTGCTGCCAGGTGTGAACGATAAAAATCCCCATAATTGCATAGAAAAAAATGTACCTATTTTTTCCCCCCGTTTGTAAATTGTTTAAGGCGGTCAAAAACATTTTTTTTTTAGATTTTTTTTTTTATAAATGTCTTCTAAAATCCTTAAAAAATAATGCCTTCAAAGGTTTTTGGAGTTACAGAGCTATATATTTATATGTACACTAACTCCGAAGTGCAGTAACAAAACTTTAAATGAGTTTTTCTTGAAATCACTTTTTTCAAACTAGGGTGTCGTTTTTCTCGAGAACCAGAAGTCGGATAAAGATGCGGCGGGCGGCGTTTTGTAGGTAATCACGTCAGGCAGGTCCTGAACTAGGACAATTGGGCTAACTCTACTACCGGAGTAGGGGTGTAGCAAAAACCCTAAAAACAGCTAAATTTTTAACTTTTTTTAAAAAATTTCGCCATTTTGTCAATTTTTTATATTTTTTAAATATCCTAGTTCAGAACCTGCCTGACGTGATTACCAACAAAATGCCGCCCGCAGAATTTCGATACGTCATCTGGTTATCAAGAAAAACGACACCCCGTTTGCCTTCTCATTTTTTCGTACCAATTTTCAACGCTCTGTAAGAGGGGGGGGGGGGGGAGAATAAAAAAAACATCGAAACATAAGAAAGTACGCAATAAGTTCGAAAATTATGTCTACTTTCACGTAACAAAAAAAAAACTCAAAGTTGATAAATTGAAAAACGACTGAGCTACAGCAATTTTAAAAAAACCTTATTTTTGTGGGCTTGAACCGCAGGTCATACCTTAAATAGCATTAAAAAGTGATAGAAAGTTCATTAATTCATTTTACTATAACAACAGTAAATAAACAAAGCAAATACATACATATCTATTTATAAGAAAAATATAAATCTTTCTTTTTTATTATATAAATTTGAATTGCAAATTCACTGTTAACTTTTTACTCCAAAAGTACTGGGCCGATTTTTATGAAAAAAGTTTTAAAATATCTTATTGTGCTACCGTAACTTATAAGGATATTTTCTATTCGAAATTATAATAATAAGTAAGAATCTCATGCAAATGCATGTTTTTACTGGGAATCTTAAAACACAAATGGTTAAGTTATCTTTACGAATCATAAAGTTTTCTTCAAAATGGCATTCAATACTTAGTGCATATTTTTGCATATTTTGCAAAAAATGCATAGTTTTGCATATTTTAAAAAATGCTTGTTTTTGCATATTTATTGCGCACATTTTTGTATATAACTTAGAATTATTACTTTAATGTTCACTTAAAATTTTTGTTGTTTTTGATAAATTAATTTTATATGTATTTTAGAATGAATTGTTTTTATTTTTTTTTTGTTAATAAGATGTAATATTTATTTGTGAACTAATAATAATATATCAGAAAAATATTTTTTATTGCATATTTTAACTGTTTTTAGCGAATATTTTAGAATTTTAAGTGAATGTTATATGCGCATATTTTCGATTTTTTAGTGCATGAGATTCCTATCCCTAATAATAAGTATATTTAAGTAAAGTTTTTTTAAGAATTTAACTCAGCTGCCAAGTGTTGCTTAATCGTTTTATTTTCACGAGTTTGTGTTACGAGAGTTTCAATAATCTCCATGTTGCTTTCTACTCTTAAATTTATCAATTTATATATCAATTTCAAAGAAATTTTTATATTTCATTAAAGATTTAGTGCGGATAATTCCGCATAGTAAGAGTTTTGTCAAGAGAGGTCCTTATTTTTGTTAAATTTAATTATTATTTATTTAATTATTTAATATATTTAATTATTTTTAGAAGTTTTTTTAAAGATTAAAATAATAATTGCTGATAATTGCTGGGCTTTGGCCGTAAGCCTAATCAACAATTATTAATATAAATAGCAGGATGATTAACTACTTTATACAGACATGGAGTATTAAAATAATAAACAAAGATATTTAAACTTTTAAGGCATATTGTATAAGGCATAATAAGGCATATTTTAAATTTATTTTTTAATTTAAAAAATTGTTGATCATGTTTATAATGGTACTTAATGATACCCTCTAAAAGAGGAAGGGCCTGGGCGCATTGGCGTAGCAAGCGGGGGTAAGGGGCAGTTGCCCCCCACTTTTTTAGCTAGATAAAGAATTTAAAAAGAAAAGTTATTCAAAATATCACTTTTTTTAAAACGATAATATTTTTGTATTATATATTTTCCTCTCCTTTCTCTCTTCTTCATGTTTCATGTGAAGAAATTTTGGTGAACTTTTTTTGCACCACCATTTGTACTGCTCCCCAGATGAAATTCGCTTTCGACGCGCTTGCCTGGGCGGTGTTGTAGATTTAGCCTCTTCTATTAATCTGGAAAATAAAAACAAAGGATATTATTAATCATTATGAGTGCAGTTATGCCGGGATCTAAAAAAAAAACAAAATATTGAAAATTGACTGAATGACGCGATTTTGATATTTAAGTTAAAAAGGAGCTTGTTTTTTTACCAGTGTTTAAGTGTAAAATATAGGATGTTTTTCAATTTAAACTTTTAGTTTCAGCGATACCCACTGATGTTGTAAATAGCATATTAAAATTTAAGATGAATCGGCTGAATAGTTTTTGTTTTTTCTAAATGACCTTGTTTTTATTTTTTCTACAACACCATGCCGAAGAAAGTAGTTTCGAGATAAATGAGTATAAAGAGAATGAATATAGAAGAAACACTTTGGCTCGATACCTTCTAAAACGACTGTAGAACCGGAAATAACGTCAGTATCCTTACAAAAATTTAACATTATATTCTCGAAAGACTATACTTTTTCAATATCAAAATAATAAAAAATCGATTTCATGAAAATTCTAGATCACCTTAATAGAAGAAAAAGACCTTTTAGCACTTGCACCGCTATGGGGAAGGCAAAAAATACACGAAACTAATTTTTAAAAAATTGTAATCGTTTAATTCTATATCAAAAATACTATTCAATGCAATCTTTTCGCATGAAACAATCAACAAAAGTCTTTAAAGTTAGTTTTATTTTTTCATATATTGTATGAATTTTAACGTTTTCCGATTGCATTTGCACATTCAGTTTTGAAAAAAAAGGCAAAAAATTTATAAAATCCAAATAAAGAATTCTAGTTGGCTTCTCTAATAACAAAAAAATCTTTCACTTGCTATTTTATTGTATAATAGATTTACACAAAAGCAGTGCTACCACAACAAACATTTCCAGATCTTGAAAAATGTTCTTCTCGATTAGGGTCACACCAGAACCTTCGTCAAGAAATGCTGTAACGAAGTTGCCGGTCTTCCGGCTCTATAGCTGAGGTATTCTCAGTCGTGTCCAGAATTCGTCACAAAATAAGAATTTTTGTTTCAGGTTCTTCCAAATAAGGCTTCCTTTATAAATGTTTTAGATTTTATTTGCTTAAAATATTTTATAAAAGTTTTAGATCCTATTTCTTAAAATATTTTATAAAATACTAAGATGATGTGGTGAGCAATGCGGCGGTAATTGACGTTGTTGACTTTCGACTCTCGTTCGAAAGTGGGTGAGGTGGTTGGCGGAAACTCTGATGAATCGTCGTTGTGGTCCTTATGTCCTAACCATGTGCTCCCCGGCGAGAGTATGTCCCTTGCGATCTGACGATGGCCTATAAGCTATGTGGTCCCTTGCGATCTGACGATGCGCCTATAAGCTATGTTCGTGTCCTTTGTCTCACCTGTTATCCTTGTCACCTTTTCTTCAGAAGTTCTTACCGCAAATTCCTTCAGCAGCTTTTGTCTGAGCTTCTTCCGCTATGTCTATCAGAGAACTGCAAAACTCACATTAAATTATTCAACACGTAATCAACACTGTAAAAATCATGCCTCTTCGTTCAAGCGATCAAACTTCCTCGAATGCACATATTCGCTGTTGAGTTCAATTCAATCAAACCATGTGCTTCGTGTTGGCTCTATGATTTTAATCATCGGTCGTCTTCATACGAACACATCGATTTATGTCGTCTTCGTACCGATATATTTCGGATATTTGTCCGTTCGGCTCAAAAACGATTATTTTCATCAGGAATGAAATGCAAAGAGAAAAAATCAGCTCGTATGAGTTTTTTCATATGCTGGCAGAAAGGAAGAGAGAGCGAAAAACAGAACCGAATGGAATCAAAAGCAAAATATTTTTATGGCAACATAGCAATATTTATTTTCATATTACATGTTTTTATACACATACATAAAAAGAAAAACAAAGAATTAAGCAAGAATAACATAACATTAACTTTTTGAAATTAATTCCAAAACAAGAACTTCGTCGTTTGACATTTTTAAAGCAACTACATTTATCTATTTCTTTACGAAACACATATGCATTGCAACATATAACTGTAATTCCGCATACTATTCAACGCCAACACTCAAACATGTGAGTTTGATCAGTCCATGAACTCACACGAACGAAGCCTACAGCAGCGTCATGCTCACGACGCCAATACACGTTCGCTCAAACATGTCATTAGATCAGCCGATCAACTCAAACTCAAACTGAAACGAAGGACGCGTTCGCCAGCGTTGTGCTGATTTTATTCAAGGCTAAGCTTTGTTGAGTGAGTTGAGTTGAGTAAGAATTTCAGTGAATGATTAAATCAAGCAAAAAGTGAGTTTTGCAGTTCTCTGATGTCTATCCAGATTTCTTCGCCAAGTCCTATATTCCTTCTCTTCGGTTTGGTGGCTTGTCAGCAACTGCTTAGTCAGATCGGCTCTTCCCTTCGATAGTTCGTCAGCCAGTGTTCAATAAGCCCAACCGCTCGCTTTAATTGTCTGCCAGGAACTCACTGTCTCGTCATAATTCAATTCATTGGATACCTCTCCTGGTTGATCGTAGCAGCATCGCTGTTAGCTAGTTATACTCATGTTTTCGTTAACATGTTGACACCGCTCATTAGTGTTGCCATGCTCTCGTCGACATGTTGATACCGCTCAGTGGTTTTCGGAAACATACGCATCGTGTTGCTTTGTCACCCTGGTTTCCCATTTGAAGTACTCGCGGTCCCGTTGGCGCTTAATCAAATGTTGCTAATTGTTGCCCAACTAGAACTGATGGTCCACATTTGGGTTGCAGCGACGTCGTAGCGTTTATTTTTGTGTCAAAATTGACATGATGTTACGTATTGGTTACGTTACAGAGACCACTATGATTCGAAAGTGGTGCAACACAATGCCGACATTGTGTTAGTGAAAATTACTTTGAAGTGACTTATCACATTTTAGTATACACATTTATAAATAAATGCATTGCAGAGTTGCCAATTGCAAAAAAATTAATTTTGTTTACATGTTTTGTTTACATTTTGCAGCCATAAATATATTTATTTTATTATTAAAATTTATATAATATATTTGAGTACAACATAATCTTAAGTGTTTTTTGATATTATTCGGAGCTAAATGTAGATGGGAAAGAAGATTTTCGGTAAAATAACAGCAAAAACTTCTTAAGAATTTAAGCGCAAGCTGAATTCAGAAAATATTGCAACAATTTCATACATTAATAAAAAATGTTTAATTATAATAATAATTTGCGTCCACCATTTTAAATAACTTGGGTCGCAATTAGCTAATTGTTACAAAATGTACATCTTGATGAATGATGAGTGATGCCTACACTTGGGTCGCAATTAGCTAATTGTTACAAAATGAACATATTGATGAATGATGAGTGATGCATTTTTTAAAGGCAACACTTGATAAATCGCTACCACATTCTGTGACTTAGTGGTAAATTAGTATCCTAGGAATTTTTACAAGCTTTTCCCACAAAATATTTTCCAAATCAGTATCGCTGCAACGTCGTCGTGTAAAAAATGTGTCTTAAGTAACCTGTGGTCGCAAAATTCTACTTGGGTGGTGGCTTCTCTGTTCCGCTGTTAGCCATTCGTACTCATGTTTTCGGAACATGTTGACATCGCTCAGTAGTGTTGCCCCGCGGTGTTGATACTGCTCAGTGGTTTTCGGAAACACACGCATCGTGTTGCTGGGTCACCCTAGTCTCCCATCGAAGTACTCGCGGTCCCGTTGGCGCTTAATCTAATGTTGCTAATTGTTGGTACTCATGTTGCCCTTTAGTTTTGTGTATGCTGTTCTTGTTATTGCTTAATTTTGTCGCATTGACCGTTGTTCACACCACGTACACTGTCTCAAACAATTGTCCGTACCCCATACAACTGAAGAAATATTTGATTATAATTCGAAAAATACTTACCCAATTCGAATGTAATAAATGTTTTTTTAAAGTCCAAGAAGTAGTTATAAAAATTGTTAATTAATAGTAAAATAAAAAAACATTCACTTTTATTTTTAACAAAAAATATAAAAATAGTTCAAAATATTAACTCAAAAAATTGTCCGTACCCTTTAAAAAAATTTACATATGCTCATATTTATGTATGTTTAAAATGTCCTTAATATTTAGTGTGGTATCCTTTAGCAGAAATTACGTCTCTTAAGCGATTTTTCATTGATAAAGCCAGTTTTTCTGTGGTTTCTGTAGAAATATTCCGCCACTCTTGAACTATGATATCTTTCAGCATTTGCCTATTTGTTATTTTATGCTGGCGAATTTTGTTTTCTAAAATACCCCATAGATGCTCTATGGGATTTAAATCTGGGCTCTGGGGAGGATGAGGAACCACTTGCTTAACGTTATAGAGCAGCCATTCTCGCACAACCATTGATGTGTGCTTCAGATCGTTGTCGTGTAGGAAACGATAATCATCTGATATGCCCAAATTAGTGGCTCTAGCTCTTAAATTTTCTTTTAATATATTCAAATAGCTAAATTTGTCCATAGTGGTTTCCACAAACACGAGATTTCCCACACCTTCAGCTGCCATTGCACCCCACACCATCACCGAGCCACCACCATGTTTCACAGTTGCTTTAAGATGCTTTAACTGCAACGCGGTGTTTTCTCTTCGCCACACAAATCGTCTTCCATCCGATCCAAAAATATTAAATTTACTTTCATCAGTAAAAACTACTGTTTTCCAGAACTCGTCCGGCTTTTCTACATATTTTTTGGCATAATCTAAACGCTGTTTTACATTTTTTTTTTGATATAAAGGGTTTTTTGCGTGGAACACATGCTTTATATTGGTTACCATGCAGAAAGTTCCGTACCGTTTGGGCGCTTAATGTAACGTTTTCATCTTTTTTAACATTTTTAGCTATTTCCACTGCACTTGTTTTTGGTTCTAGCTTTACCATTCGGTCGATCTTTCTTCCCAATCGAGCGTCTATGATTTTTCTTCGACCTCTTCCTGGGGCAATAAAGAGTGAACTTGTTTTCTTATAATTCTGTATCACATATTGCACGGATGATTTTGGTCTAGAAACATTTTTCGCGATTTCAAGATAACTTTTGCCTTCATTGTGAAGTTTAATAATCAATTTTTTGATGGCAATAGGAATTTTAGTATGATTTTTAACATTTGAACTCATATTAAACACTATTAAAACGCACTATTCAGACAAACCACTTTATAAGACTGTGCAATTGTCTAATTGTACGTCAACTTCCAAAATGAAAGATCCGTTATATTAGAGAAATCTATATTTCTCTCTAGAGAGTGATCTGGTTTTATAAAAATAACAAGAGTTAAAGAACCGTTATATTACACTGTGCCGTACGGACAATTTTTTGAGTTAATTTTTTGAAATTTTTTTTTGTTTTTTGTATAAAATAGTAGTGAGACATGTTTATTTTATTATTACTTTGCAATTGTTATAAACAATAGTTGCACTTTTTTAAAAAAAATTATTTCACTCGAATCGGTCAATTATTTTTCGAATTATAATCAAATATTTTTTCAGTTGTATGGGGTACGGACAATTGTTTGAGACAGTGTATATATAAATGATGGTTAACTATTTATGTTAACACAGGGTGCTTTGCTCAAAACATATATATAGTTACTATAGTTATTTTACATTGTTTCCGACTAATTTCCATTTGTAGTAAATGTGTTGTTGCATCTTCTTATGTGTTTAGGAATGGTATCGTGTTGTTGTGTTTAGCATGTGCGGCAAAACTGGGGTCATGTTTTGCCTCGTCACAATGCATAATGCTGTTCTTAGAATGAACAAAAATTGGAATTATTCTAAAATAGTGTTGTGTTTCTTTAAAACCGGTGCTGTGAGAATTTAATTAAAAATAATAGGGATATTCACGATTCAGTGCACTTGCCTGTGCAGTTGAGGACTTGTTTAGTTGTGCAGTTGTGTGTTTTCGTGAACACACAACTATCACTTTTTCAAAGCTGTCAAAATTTTTCAACGCACACAAGTATACAACTGCTCAAGTCCTCAAGTTTTAGGCTCCCCGCAGAGTAAGCGCTGAAGCAGGCAGGCGCAGGCAGTGCCCTGCAAAGAAACGAGATAGAATAAAGCCAAGCTAACTTTTATCTCGCTTGTTCACATAGTTTTCCTGCGCCTGTCTGCCTGCCTGCCTGCTTCGGCGTTTACTCTGCGGGCTGCCTTTGGCTACAGTAGAAAAGTACTTGTACAGATTTTTGACGTACGTGTATTTTGTTTATGAAAAGTGCACAAGTCCTCAATTGCACTTGCAAGTGCACTGAATCGTGAATATCTCTATTGAAATTTAAAAAATACTTTGCATGAGGGATATTTAGTGCAATTGCCAGTGCAGTTGAGGACTTGTGCAGTTAGGTTTTCATGAACCTCAAGTTTAAGGAAGATTTTAGGCAAAAGCCATTGAAATGAAGTCATATTTTAGAATGTTCTCTAAAAAAGTTCATTTCATTTGCATGTTAATTTTACATAAAAAAAAATATTTTTTTTAACATATAGTTTTTATATATAAGGATGGTGCTGAAGTTGGTGTGCTTAAAAATAGGTGAAAATCGGGCCACATCAAGCTCGGCTCCAGATTGTCTGAAAAAAACAAAATGCATTTGAAAATAGACCCTTGAATATACTTCATTTACCAAAATGGAATGAAAATATGGAAAATTAAGATACAAAGCGTCGAAGAGAGAATTAAAAAATATACGTCATTTTTAACCATATTGTTGCGTGTTAAAACTAGACAAATTTTCCAAAGACGCTAATTTTTGTAAATAGGGTGCAGAATTATATTAAAAATAATTTAAAAAAATATTAAAATCAGTCGATTAGTTTTTTTGCAGGAGTGTGGCCCATTTTCAAAAAGTATGTTTCGAGAAAAACGGCATTTAAAGTTACTCTAGTTAGTTAAAGTTACTCTGGCATTGGGTCTGAAGCGCTATAGAATCTGTATTATAAGAATGATTGATTTGAATTTTTTTTTTACATATGGGCATTTCCACAAAAAAGGTTACCGTGACCAGAAAATTAAAACTTATTAAAAACTTATTATTTGATGGCATTATCTAAGAGAAACATTTTAATGTATTTAAGCAATTTACACATTAATTCATTTACCATGATGACCAAATCGTTTCCACTTTTTCACAAATGCAGTTTTTCTTGTTCGTAAATGTTTAGTAAACGTTTCGTAAACTTTTTTGTTTTAGTAAAAATGGAAGGCATTGGCTAAAGATAATGAAGAAATGGTTGAGGCAAGGTAAGAACAATATATTAAATTCGTTTTTTAATTACTAAATTACATTATTACTTAACTACCTTATTACTTAATTACCTAATTGAACTACAATGGAAAAATTTGAAACGTCCGACACGAAACGTCCGAACAAATAGAATTATTTACTGTGACCACACTATGCGCTTAATAAAGACGACGTATGACTTTTCTGAAAGCTTGTTAAATTAATAAAAAATATTGACTTCCAACATTTTTGTATGGCTAATAAATTCGCAGAAAATGACTTCCGTTTCGTAAAACGTCCGAACGCATACATAAAATAAAAAATTTGTTCCAAATTTGAGTTAAATAAAAATATTAAAATATTTTTCTTATTATACCAATAGATAGCATTTCGATAACACACACCTTTCATAAATATATCTCTGGATCGTATTAAAAATGTTTAAAAGAAGCGTCCGAATGAAACGTCCAACACGCTGGATTTGCCCATATTCTTGAATAGGTTGTACAACAATAATTACCTAAAAATAAAAAGTTAAATTTTCAAAAATTTGTTTTCCTAAAATCCATTTAAGGCTATAGTAGAAATGCACTTGTGCAGATTTTTTATGTGTATTTTTGTAAAGTGCACAAGTTCTCATATCCTCAACTGCACTGGCAAGTGCACTTAATCGTGAATACCCCAATGGAGAGACACAAATCACACAAACTGTATTTTTTGGCTAAATAAATAAATATGATGTGATATCTTTTACTGTGCATTAATGGTGTAACTTCATGGTTCTTTTTTCTAAATTAAAATAATTAAATTATTGCATAACATTTGATTAAATTATTTCGAAGGTTATTTAGGAAGTTTACGTGTTCTAAAATTTTCGAAGACGGATTTTAGTTTGTGAACAAATATAAAACAATACACAACAAAATATTTAATATTACTGCGCATTTTAAAAAAATTAACCGGCTTCGCATAGTGAATTCAAAAAGTAAACACAAAATATTAATCTACAACATATTTATAGCTTTTCATACACTTAACTTTTTGTTTTTATTAGATAACAAAATTTGTACTGATTAGAATAATAAACACATCAAAAAACAGAAGAAGAAAATCAAGTGCTAAATGCCGATTTCATATACTATAAATAAACATTATTAGAAAACGAATCAAATAGAGAAAAAATTAAAAAAAAAAACAATTAAGTAGCTCTTCTCATGGAATATGACAAATCATTGTTAATTTTAATATTTCCCAACGGTGTGGTTGCATTAAAATTTTTCAGTTGTTAGTCAGATTTTTACAAGTTAAACCAAAGGTTAAAATTTAACAATATTAAAACACATGTTTTTTTAAATTCCCTTTCAATGTTTGCTGTTGAATATATAAAAATAAATACCGTATATTAACCACTGCGAAATTCTTAATTGTTTGCTTATAATTTATTGACTTTAAGCCGACGATAACAGAAAATTTTATATTTCTTATCCGCCAACGTCGATGAGGTTATGTACTTAAATTTGTTGAATTTTCGTTTATTTGTTTTAAGTCGTTACATTTTAATATATATTTTTACGAAAATGCAAATTAAACATTATTTATAAACTAATGCGTACTTATAAAATTCATTCCAAGGCCATAGACCATTTGTTAGAACACTTGTTTAAATGTTTATTGAAATGTTGAAACGTTAAAATTTATATTCAATTGATATGATTACACTTTTTGAATTATTGCTTGCTCCAATGGTAAAGCAATTTTGCCATTTTCTATTCTAGTAATGTTTTGTTGAAATTTAAAAACAAACATTTATGCCGATTTTAGATTCTATTCTGGTTTTATGAAACGGATGAAGTTTTATAAATAGGCAGTGGAATTCACAACATGGCGTTAAATAAAACTTTTATGGTGAATGTAGTGAATGTAAGTGTCAGTGCCGGATTAACACTTTGCGAAGCAATGCGGCGAAAAATATTTGTGTAAAATATTAATTAATTTTATAGTAACATTTTTTAAAAAAATGTTAAACAATGGAAATAACTAAGGATTCTGCACTGACCACTCTATGCAATTGATTGTTTGTCGTTTAAACAATAGATCAATTCTGTCCTGAAATGAAATCAAAATGAAATGAAATCAAATATTTCTGAAATGTAAAATCTTCTTGTCTTACTACTGTTTTTTTATTATAAATAAAAAACAGGGATCGATATTTTTTTCTATCAGAAATAAAAGGTATTTTTGTTCGTTATTTTTTCTATCGGAAATAAAAGTTATTTCTCGATCGTTATTTTTTTTAATCAGAAATAAAAGTTATTTCTTGGTTATTATTTTTTAGATCAGAAATAACAGTTATTTTTTGACCGTTATTTTTTCAGTTAGAAATAAAAGTTATTTTTTGGCCGTTATTTTTTCAATCAGAAATAAAAGCTATATTTTGATCGATTTTTCG